>JAEIFZ010000225.1:600000-911547 GCA_018904035.1 Zaprionus ornatus | reverse complement strand
TATGTTGTTGCCACAATGTTTATTAATTAAGAACAACAATTCAAGTGTTTCTTATTGCGTATTTATTTAATAATTAGATTAACAATGTCTTTTGTGTAATTTCACAATGTCTGCTTTGTTGAGATCGCCATAACCTGTCTTATCGATAGAAATACCAGGGCTGAAGCATAATCAGCGCTGAATACTGCAGTGCTGCCACAGCTACTCCGCCTTTAGAAAAGTGTCATCTTTGAAAGTAACTTTTCGTTTGTTTGCATATGTTTTTATTGGCTTTGGTTCGACATCTGGATTCTTGATAGTGAATGCTGGTTTTAGTCTCTCAATGGAAATATTTAGAGTCTTTCCATTGACGAGAATTGCGAAGAGTCGATCATTTATGCGTTCTTTTATTTCATGTGGTCCAGTATATGGTGGCTCCAGTGGTTGTTTGATGTGATCACTTCGAAGGAATACATGAGTGCATGTGAATAAATCCTTGTGAACGAATGGTGTTTTATTGATGTGATGAGCTGCTGGTAGGGCGCGAACTTCTCTGATGTGTTCACGGAATTTGTGTAAAAATTGTTCCGGATCAGCTGGTTCATCTGTTTGTATAAAATATTCTCCTGGTAAGCGTAAGGTAGTGTCGTAGAGTAATTCAGCTGCTGATGCGTTGATGTCTTCTTTAAAGCAGGTTCAAAGGCCCAGTAGAACTGTTGGCAGGATTTCAAACCATGGTGTTGTGCGGTTACACATTAACGCTGCTTTCAGGGATCTATGCCACCTTTCTATTATTCCGTTGGATGACGGATGGTATGGTGAAGTACGTATGCGTTGTGCTCCAATCATTTTTGAGAGTGCTTCAAAGAGGGAGGATTCAGACTGCGAGCCTTGGTCCGTGGTGATAGTTTTGGGTGCACCAAATCTTGAGATCCAGGTTCTGTAGAAGGCTGTTGCTACTGATTCGGCTGACATGTCGGAGAGAGGAACTATTTCTGGCCATCTTGTAAATCGATCAATCATGGTTAAGCAATATTTATATCCTTTATAGTCAGGAACATAAATAATGTCGATGTGAATGTGTTCGAATCGTTGGTCGACTAGTTTAAGATGTTCTGGAATCAATTGGCTGTGACGTTGAATTTTTGATCGTTGGCAATCATTGCATTCATTGATCCAGGTGTGGATATCCCGATCCATTGCTGGCCAAACATACTTTTGTAGGATTTGCTTTGTAGTTGATCGTTTGCCTGGGTGCGATAGTAAATGAACGGAATTTAAGATACGTTTACGAAGTTTTGTTGGTACAAATGGTCGAATGATAGAAGTGGATGTGTCACAGTAAATCGTGCAACCCGTTGGCATTGTTATTTGTTGTAGTTTTAATGAAGTTGTTCCTTTGAGTATTTCTTCCATTTCGATGTCATTTTGTTGATGCTCATGAAATTCTTCAAGTGCGATTGATTGTAGCATGTCAATTTGATTAATTCTCGATAATGCATCAGAAACTACATTTTTTTTTCCAGAGATATGTATGATGTTTGTTGAAAATTGGGCGATGTTATTTAGTTGGCGAATTTGCCTTGGCGATGCCTTGTCCAATTTTTGACGAAAGGCATATATCAAAGGTTTGTGGTCCGTTTGTATAACAAATTCACGACCTTCAAGTATATGTTTAAAGTGTTTGATTGAAAGGTATATAGCAAGAAGTTCTTTGTCATAGGCGCTATAATTGCATTGAGCTTTGTTTAGCTTTGTTGAATAAAATGCAATGGGTTTTACATTGTCATCTTGAAGTTGTTGTAAGTGTGCTCCAACTGCAACGTCAGACGCATCCGTGGTTAGTATGAGCGATGCTTGAGGCGCTATAAAATTCAAGAGCGTTTCTTCGGAAGACTTGACTTACAATGTTAAGGGCTTCTTCTAGTTCTGGAGTCCAATCAACAGGAGTGCGATCATTTTTCTTTGAGAGCTTGCATTTTCTAAAAAAATTCAGAGTGCCAAGGAATCGTCTAAGTTCCATTATTGTTTTGGGCTTCGGGTACATTTGGATAGCTTCGACTCGATCTTTTGGAGGTTTGATGCCATCTGCGCTGATTATGTGACCCAGAAATGTGAGTTCTTGCTAACCGAATTCACATTTGGATACATTAATAGAAAGGTTTGCTTTTTTTAATTTTTCTATTACAGACTGAACGTGCTGCAAGTGTTCATCTTGAGTGGATGAGAAAATCAGTATGTCGTAATACGTAATCATCCTGTCGGAAAATGGAGTCCATGTAGCGTTGAAAAGTTTGAGTGGCATTCCTGAGTCCGAATGGCATGACAGTGAACTCAAACAGACTAATTGGAGTATTTACTGCCGTTTTCATAATATCTTCTGCGTTCATGGGAATGTTGTAATATGCTTTCTTAATGTCGATTTTTGAAAAGAATGTTTTTCCGTAGAGCCTTTCTGTTACGTCATTAAGATAAGGTATGCTGTACCGATCAGGCTGTGTGCAAGCGTTGAGTTTCCTATAATCTCCACATGCGCGCCAACCGCCAGTTTTTTTCTTTACCAGGTGAATAGGACTAGACCAAGGGCTGCTTGATGCGCGTACAATTCCTAGTTGGAGTAAGTTGGTAAATTCTTCTTTGATGACATCCAGTTTTATGCCAGTGTAGCGACGTTTGGGTTCAACGACCGGTTGGCCATGAGTTATTATGTAGTGGCATACATTGGTTGATTTTGGTAATTTGTAATTATTTAAACTTGTCAAATTTATTCGCTTATTGACAAGTTCAAAAAAATTGGAAGAAGGATTTATGACCTGTATGCTGTGTTGATTAGCTGCTAAAATTGCTCCTTTGGCTTTCAGTTGAGTGAGTGAATCCGATAAACGTTTCGATTTGAGATCAAGGATAAGTCCATAATGCTCGAGGAAATCTGCTCCAAGTATAGGTGATTTCACATCAGCAATTATGAATTTCCATTTGTAATCGCGCCGCAGACCCAGGTTTAGATCCATGACTTTTGTGCCAAATGTTGGGATAATTGTGTTGTTTGCTGCAAATAATTGTACATCATTAGGCTTGGCTTGTTGGAATGAAAATGTTTAGGCAATACTGATATTATAGATCCAGAGTCGACTAAAAATGTTACTTTATTTTTAAAATCAAAGATGTGCAATCGTTTTTCAATAATATTTTGAATGCTGCCAGCCGTTGCACAAATAGTTGACAGCGATTTTAGTTTTCCGATTGAGTTTTGGCTGCTCCCCCAAATTCGCATGGTTGTTGACATTTCTTTGATGATAATCCAAATCTGATGTGGTAATAGCAGACTTTTTGTTGCCTAGAACTTGAGGAATTGGAACGATCACGGCTGCGAGAGTTGCGTTGCGCTATATTCGAAGTTGTGTTAAGAGCAATTTGGTTAAGCTGCTGGACAATATGTTGCATGGTGTTCTCTAAAGCAAAAATGTGCCCGTCAAGAGAGTTGTTGTTGGATTTTCCAATTGATTTGCAAAACAGTGGAGTTGGTGAATTATCCAAGACACGGTCTGCTACCTCAACCAAAGATTCCAAGTCCATTGATTTGCAAGCCGCCAAGATGCAGCGAATGTTGTCTGGCATGCGTTGAAGCCACAAGCCACAAGTCTGCAAGATCACGCATTTCGCGCAACAGCTGACTAGGTTTCTTGTTGGCAAGCTCGATGCCAGTTACTATAACAGTTTGACGAGTTGCTTTTTCGTACTTGCCATTTTCAGGAAGGTTCTTAACAACATCAGAAATTTGGCGAAGTGTCGGTTGATCAAGGGATGTGATTTCGATAGATCAGATTTGATGTTGTTGATGTGCAGCAGGGCGTCTATTTGTGTGAACCATAGTTCTGGGTCGGAAGACATGAATTGTGGAAATCGCAGTGTGTGTTTTGCCGATACAGAATTGTCCTCAGCTGCTGCTTGAGCAGCTCGAGAAGTGCTTGAAAGATCCATATTTTCAGCTATTTTTAATTCTTTTGCTACAGGAACTGTTGGATCTGCCGGCGCCGCGGCTCCGGTTGCTTTTGGTGTATTGAACATGTGCTTTTTTATTTGTGTTCGTTGCGCTGAGATGCGGCTTTTTAGTTTAATTTTATTTAATGAAGTCAATCACGTCGGGGTCACCATTTTGTGGCTATATGTTGTTGCCACAATGTTTATTAATTAAGAACAACAATTCAAGTGTTTCTTATTGCGTATTTATTTAATAATTAGATTAACAATGTCTTGTGTAATTTCACAATGTCTCCTTTGTTGAGATCGCGATAACCTGTCTTATCGATAGAAATACCAGGGCTGAAGCATAATCAGGGCTGAATACTGCAGTGCTGCCACACATATTCATTTACCACGCCACCTATTGGTTGAGTATTAGTATATATTTATGCACATGTATTTTCGGTAATTGACATGTGCATGGAAAAGAAGAGTCGAGAAACAGATCGCGCTCGCATCGTTTGTCCTTTTCTTTCCTACGCAAGTAATTTAGTTCTGATGTCATCATTGACAACTTCTAGCTGTAAAGACAATGTAACCGCACAAACAAAATATAAAAATACTACCAATTCACCGGCGAGCAGCTGTTTTAGCAAGGTGTTATCGATAGCGATGCGATATTCAACTACCATTGCAGTGTTGCCAGAAATCAAAGAAACGTTTTCTTCGTTGCGTTCTCTATTTCCAAAAGTTATACAATAGATGTTGTCTTTTTTTTTACATTAAATATCGGCGTATTGCGTGTGGCAAGCGAGGGCAAAATTTAAATTATATTTAAGGAATTTTAATTATTGTAAATGCTGCTAAAACTGTAAACTTTAAAGCATGTTCTCTTTTATCGAAATAAGTAAGAGCCTTGCTTTGTATAGACATCGTCAGCGCAATTAAAATGTCAATATGCACACATATTACTCATGTTCTTGTTATAACGCAAATATCTTCTTTATAAGCTATCAATTTACAGTACATTGTTACGGACTGCTTTTGTTCGATAGGGCCGCGCAAGCTAGCTCAGCAGAACTAGGGGAGGGGTTTTTCCTCCAGCCATGCAATCCGCACCAAAATATCGATAACCATCGGTAAAAAAGACGCATCACTGTAAATAAGGTAAACAAACCAAATTGCACATTTTAAAACATTTGGATTTGTTTACCGGCACAGCTACTCTACGACCAACACAACAGCCATTGGTGACAGCCAAGTCACCGCGAACCGTCGCAGCCATGTGATACTCCTGCTCAGGAGTTTCGGAGCATCACCCAAGTCGGCGAGCCCGTTCTTGGTCAACTAAGCCCGCGCCATCTCCCCTAGGTAAAAGTGCTTAGCAGTTCATCACCTAACATTCAGACATTGTGGACGGGAGTTGTACGTCGTGGGGGGACAATATGGGCTCTGGCGGATCCCCGCAAGGAACAGACCCACCAGGTTGCGAAAGGTCCAGTGTATCGCTGTTGTCTGCACACACACAAAATAATTAATTATTAAATAATTATTAACCGGAACAAAACACAAAACGCACTTATTTATCTGCAGATCCTATCTGCGCCGACCGCTCACTCAAATGTGACTGACGATTCGGCCGCCCTTGAAGAAGATGTTGGCGGTCATATGTCTGGGCATTCGGGCATCTACCGACGGGTCAAACGACGCTTGATAAAACGGGAACCTTGGGTCAGTGACCGATTTGGCTGTCAACAGGCCCAAGGCCTCGTAAAGGCTCGCACTGCTTGCTCAGTTGGCAGATGTTGTTCATACCAGGGCAGCCGTGTTCATCGATATATGTTTATCGGAACCAAAACGAACACAGCCGATTCGCAGAATGCAACAACATTTATAGTATATTTGTTTATATTTAAATATTATTTGAATAATTGAGTAAGGGAAACCGTATGTTAAATAATCAAAATAAAACTCATAAGGCAAAACTCTTTATTTCAAATGAAGACAATACTTATACAATATGGGGTTCGGCACAGAATTTCACATTAAATAATAAAAGAAAAATCCAAACTAATCAAAACTAAACTTAGCAAGTTTCAATTAAACTTAAATTGTATTATAGTGAGTTTTTGTTTGTTTCTTTTATCTTATTCAAAATTATACTTAACCATATACAAGATCATCAAATTTGTTTAAACATAATGACGCTGTGTGTTATGTAGTGTTGTGTGTGTTTAAAAGTTTTTTAAAACTTGAGCAACGAATAATATATCTTTATCATTAATTGGTAAGTTCACATTGTATAAATAGTATAGAAATATAATCGCTTTTTTTAGATGGTTTTTTCTTTTGCTTTTCTTTTCTTCGATATAGTTTTAAGCAATTCGCAATGACACATATGTAAGTAGTTCTACAAATAGACTTGAACAACCTTTGCCAATGGCCATCATAATTTTTTTTTTTTGCGTTTTCGATTATTCTTCTACTTTAAGTATATTTATTATTCAGCTTATAGATCATATATTCTTTGCAAAGTTGTTTGTTTCTTGCGTTAGTTTTGTTTGTTGCATAAGGAATGACATATAAATCATAGATCATAGAACTATATAAAATATATAAGGGTATATGGGTGAGAGGCGGGTTGTTTCAATATATGTTGTTATATATATATTTATATAGAAAGGCATCTAAGGCATCTATATATATATATATATAGAAAGGCATCTAAGGCATCTACGACACACGATTTATGCATTATCAGGTCTTTGCCTTTTGCCTATGTTTTGCTCCTTTTGCTACTCTTCTTTGTCTGTTCTTCGTCTCCATTTCTTTTTGTATTTTCCTTTTATAACTCCTTCTGATTTTCCACTTCTCTATCATGCTAGTTTTTCCACTAGTTTTTCTTTATTTATTTAGGATACCGAACTGATTGCATTATGTGGCGATCCCATCTGCGTGAGCACCTTATCGAGCCACTGCAGTGGCCCATGCAAATGTATTTCAATCCAGCAAGGTGTCGATGTAACATCTTGACGATGGTATTCAGCACCCCAACCCTTGACAAACGACATACGTATTGTGCACATTTTCGTAAGCTCATAGACAGCTTCGAATCCACTGTTAACCGACTGTGAGAGCAGTTGTGCAAACTCTTGATTATTGAAAATCTTTAGGGAACAACCCGGCGGTATTTTGCACACGGTACTCGGATGGAAGCCGTGATGATAGTTGCAGTTACGGGACTGCACAAATATGGCGGAATCGGACAAGCACTCGGCATAAACCTCACCAGTTACGTAGTACAGATGAACGCCTTTACCTGGAGAAAGAGGAAGAGAGATTAATATAATTGATCTATAACTTCATTCCTCCATTCTTCCTTCTACTCACCTATATGACGGCGTGTATTTTCTATGGTACTGTTGCGATTCACATTGCTCAGTTGTCCCAAACAACAGCGATCAGAATTGTTCGATGGATTTGTAAAACCATCAACAATAACCGAATTGTTGTTGCAATGGAAAACCTCACCCACACGACAATTAAGCTCATAGTATGCAACGGATGCCCAAAACGCTGGCTCCATATAGCTTACCTGTGTCATATCTCCCATTTGTGCATCGAGCATTTGTGTGCCGTCATTTGGATTATTCGAATTACCATCCTCGGAGGGACTATAGGCTGGTGGTGGCGTTCCGGCCAGACTGTCATATGGTGAATTCGGATTGGAATTAACCGAACTCGGACTACCCACCGATGTGTTGATATTGCTCAGGCTGTGCGAATTGAAGCCACTGTTCGAGTAGCTAACATTATGTGGCATACTTGGCTCAGACATTTGATTAAACTGCAACATCGAGTGTCCCGGCGCGTATTCCGAATGACGTGGCACCAACACCGGCGGCAAAACCGGACTCTCGACACGCTTATAATGATACGGATTAATGCAGACTTCCTTCTGTTTGGCGCTAAACGGATATTGGCATAGCTCGAGTGGTTTTAGTTCATGATGCGATTGCAGATCAGGCCAACGCCAGACCCGGCAGTAGATCACATGTGGCAGACCCTTGCGATGTGAGACCTTAACAAGTAGAAGACAACAGCTAGTCTGGTTTTAGCTTAATTTTTTCCATTCAAATTTTACCTGTAATCTGCCATCTAGGGAACGAGGAATAGTCACACACTTGGATGGTTGACCAGGGCTAGATAAGGCACGCTCAAGTTCCTCAATGGCGCCTTTACGTTTCTTTAACTTTTTCACTAAACTGTCAACAGCCTTTTCGGCCCATTTCTCCTCTTCGTCACCTTGTTTCCAACCCAGCAGCTTCTTGACAGCTGGCGATTGGAATGAGAATAGTGTGCCCAGTGTGGACATGGCGCTACTCGGGTTTGATTCCACATCATCGTTGTCCATTCTGTTGTTGTTATTGTTGCTACTGCAGTTTCTGTTGTAGTTGTTGTTGTGGTTGCTGTTGCTGTTACTATGACTTCTACTGCTGCAGTTTGTGGTGCTACTTATGCAGAGCTGTTGTTGCTGGTAATGTGCACTCTGCTGAGGTGGAGTTACCCGATAACCGGAACAGCTTTCAGTCGGCGAAAAGACTAAAAAAAAAAGTGAAAGAAATAGAGAAATAAATCAATAAAGCAATCTATCAATATGTCCGGCCGAGCATGGATTATTGATTCAAACAGCGCCCGGTACAGGCAGTCCAATAGAAACTTGACCATGTGCCCAGTTTCAAAAAAAGTCGGAGACAATGTTACAGTAAATTTGGACTTAGAAAATGTTTTAGAATAAAGTTTTAAACTACTTATACCCCTCAAACATTGAAAATGGTTATGAAGGGTAACTAACTTTGTTTTGTACGTATATCTTCATCAATCCAAACCAAAACTTCAAAGTTATTTACAATGAGAAAATGAATAATAAATTTAATTTTTTCTATTTATTGATTTACTAGCGATCCGCCCCGGCTTTGCACGGGTGCAATTCTGATACTAAATACACTACAGAAAAACTGTGAACGTTGTATATAGAAACTTAGCGGCCCGCTCCGGCTTCGCACCGGTATAAAATATATAGCTTATGTGATTAAAATCGATCCAGTAGTTTTGATTTATTCATTACTGCATGTGGCCCTTATGCGTTAAATTTGGATTAAAACAATCACCTTTTACCTATACTATAAAGATTTCCTGCTATCTTTGGAATATCTAAATTCATACACTTCATTTTTACGTATTTACTTTTTACATTTTTAACTATTTATTTTATTTTTACAACATATTACATAATGTCTTTATAAACAACGTTCACATTCTGTGAGTATTGTGCACTCTATTATGAAACTTTTCAATGATTTTATCAGCAAACGCGTGCTATTGCTAAGTTTAGGTGGATTCTGGTTTCTTAATAAAATAACAGGACAACCTACTTTCAACACCATTTTGTGAGGAGGGAGTCCACCCGGGTTCAAAGAGTTTAGAAATTCTGTAGGAAAATGAACAGCTTTTTCCATTTCGCGAACAGTATCGACGGAGTAGTATATTTTCGTCGGCGCATCAATCTTTGAAAGAATCAAGTTATTTATTTTATCTACTTGTTCGTTAGTTGGTGACAGAATCGCTCTTTCTTTAAACCAAGATATTGTCTTATAACTTATGTTATCAATGTCAGAATAGACATTGTTGACTAACTCTTGGATGTTGTCTATCAAAACGCAAAGGTTTTCTAGGTCAATCCTTCCCTCACTTTGTGTTAACTCTCCATTGACAACTTTTAGCAGCATCTCTGGAAAAACCTGTTCTCACGTGAAGATGACGAAACCCTCATATTAGTTTTAAGCTCTAACTTATTGATATGTGGCTAAAGGTTGGATCTTTTGAGGCCAGCATTTATTTGGTCAGCACGTGTTCCTCGAGTCAGAACTGGTAGGATTTGACGGAAATCTCCTGAGAACAGAATTGTGCATCCACCCATAGATGACTTTTTGTTGCGAAAATCGCGCATTTTCCTATCCAGTGCTTCCACAGACGTCTTGTTTGTTTACCATCGGTGGCGATTTTCAGCGGGAGCTTGAATGTGGAGTGTGCGATTCGGCCTCCTTCCAAAAGCTAACGCAATTTTTCCGATAGATCTCACTTTTTTAAAAGCAGATTGATTAAAAATATTTTTCCTGTACCTCTTGGGGCATCAAGGGAAAACAATTTCCCTTCATTGTTATCAATTGTTGACAGTAATGCAGTGAATACTTTCATGTTCAATCGTGGCTCATCTTGAGCTATATTTTGTAAAAGCCTCGTTTGATCGCATGATGTTTCTCTTGTATATTCGGCACTGTTAGTTAAATCTGAGTTAGTAGTATTAGCTGGCATCGGCAGCCCAAAATCCTTGATCGACTTACCCGAAAGTAATTGCACTACTTTGTTCAATTCCAATAATGCTTCGTCAATTTTGTTTTGATCATATTGTATATCATCTGAGTTTAACTCTCGCCGTCGCCGAATCAGAATATCACTGGCCATATTTTCTTGAAATTTACTCCAAAGATTAGCAGAATCAGTTACTTGACAAAAAACTACTATGACGGCAAATATCTTAATGATGTAGCTGAACTACAAACAGCTGCTTCTGATAATGTGTTTTCCCAGTGAGAATCGTCTTCCAAGAGCCCCATAGCTTTGCATGCTGCTTGATAAGTATTGTAAACAACACCTTGTATAGTTCTTAGGTGTACAAAGGATGTTGGGACTTTTACAATATGCACTTTAACATTCTCAGATTAAAGCATTCGCTGTTGTTGGGATGAACCACGTAGGCTCTGCCAAGAGCATCCGTTTTTTTACTCCGGGGAAAGCATCAACCGCAGTACCTTGTTTTCGCCGTTGAAAAGTTTTAGAACTCTGGTTCCATGTATAGTAACCTGGAACTCTGTCATATGTCAGTGTTTTCGCGAAATCATCTTGAGCACATAACTTGAAGAATGCTTTCAATGTTGTATCCCGCGGGTTATTAACAACTTCTTGTATATTGTTCTCTGTGAAATATACTTTTTGTCCATTTTGTAAATGACTTGCAAGGTGGACAATTGTGGGAGCCCGGTCGTGCAATTCAAATGATAAAATCCTCCATACAGCTTCAGAGCTGCAGATGTAACGTCCAGACTGAGATTTTTCCACTTCATTTGGTGATTGTATGCTGAAAGTGCCTTGATCACTGCCTTTATTAAGGTACTTAGTAACATATTGAATTGACTTTATTGAATTGCACAACTCTACGTTGATGTGGGCTTCAAAAATTTTCAAAAGGAGCGGACTATAGGGAACGATACATCGGTTATCAAAATCATGGTTTCGGACGGTATCATTTTGCCCACCCTGTTCTGGTGATCGTCGACGATATTTGGGATATCCGTCATACTAGTACTTGTTTGAGTTTGGAACGACTTCGGAAATTTTTTTGGTGCATTTAGAATCTCGCATACATGGAGAATTCGGGATTAAAGTCCCGCAAGGGCCGTGTACCATATATTTCTTTACAATTTCGTACAGGATATGATCTTCATCTTTATACGGTAATTCAGCTGAAATAACCCTGTCAATTTGGTTTGGTCTAATATTGTTCACAATCCACACCAACAGGTGTACATGTGGCAAGCCACGTTTCTGTCATTCTATTGTGTACATATGACAGCGCGGCGGACCGAATATATGAGACTTGTTAATGAGGTGCAGGAGTTTCTGAAATTTTAATTGGAAGACTCTGTTAACTATATCGTATCTGTCTTGTGGAGTTAATTAAATTGGTGTTAATATTTTCTTTGATTTCCGGCCAATTTGGATTAGATGTTGCAGTTATAAATAAATCAGGTTTGCCGTAATTTCTTACGTAAGTCATGGCGTTTTGCGATTTTTCGTGTAAATACCCAGGTACACCTGTGAATGATGAAGGTAGTATAACCAACTGCCCAATGCCGTTGCAGGGTTCATTCGCCTGTGAAGCAACCTGAAGATGAACGTAATTTTCAACTATCAATTTATTTTGATTATCTCAGATTTAATTTTCGCATATTGATTTACCATGTACCAGCAAAGAAGTTGTCGAGAACGTCAGAACTAAATTACTTGCGTAGGAAAGAAAAGGATAAACTATGCGAATTACCGAAAATACATGTGCATAAATATTATATATATACTAATACTCAACCAATAGGTGGCGTGATAAATGAATATGAATGTATGCAAGTATTTACATGCTTGTGTACATATTCATAATATGCTTACGTGTACATATGATTATTATTTAATAATTCATCTTTTGGGGTCAGTAAAAAATACAAATCTATAAAATGCAATTAAATAAATATTAATTTTGATTACTCGATATATTGCAAGCTATCGATATTGGCCAATTCAAAATTTATCAAGAAATATGTATACTGCCCACACCGCTTTTTGCAGTCTTGCGCTAGGAAAATTGCGGCGATAAATTATTGACAACGTACCGAAAATGATGCAAGTGTTATGATTAATTTGTAGCTTGCGATTAGTATTATACAATTAGATACTTTTTATGGCAACATACGTCCCAGGGTATCCCACTGTCGCGTGCCTCTCGACTGTTGCTCTCGTTAAATCTGTAATATCTTCGAAAATATTCACTGCAATCATACGGTGTAAAGGGCCATATAGTCTATATTAAATGAACAATGTATTCAAGGAATTTAATTGGTTAAGGATTAATGCTGTTTGGTTAAAGTCGCTTCGAAAATTAGCCATTATTTGTCGTAAAAAGTAAATGACAAAAAAAAGTTATTGTGGGTTATCCATAAGAGATAGACATATACCATCACGGACTTTTCTGTAGACCTTTTCAATGTGTACAATACTTAGTACATTACTTTGATAAAACTCGTAGGGTTCAGCCTGCGTTTGCAATGTAAGCGGAAAAAATGTAATTATTTACGACATCACATTGAAAACGTCAAAAATAACAGTACTTCTCCACTATTTAATGGATGTTATTATACATTTAAACCTTCCTCTTGAATGACTCTATCTATTAAAAAAAACCGCATCAAAATCTGTTGCGCAGTTTCAAAGATTTAAGCATACAAAGGGACATAGGGACAGAGAAAGCGATTTTTGTTTTATACTATGTAGTGATGTAGTGATGATAAATCAATTTAAAATAAATTTTTGTGGGCAATATTGTTTTTTTTTTATTTAACATACGAGGTGTGCTCAAAAAATATCGCGAATTGTGTTTTTTCAAAAATTATTTATTTATTCATGAATATCTATTTTGTCCCCTTCAAAGTAATCCCCATGAGATATTATACACTTGTGCCAACGGTTTTTCCAATCCTTAAAGCACTATTCGGTAAAGCCTTGAGCTCCTCCTTCGATGCCGTCTTTATCTCGTCAATCGTAGCGTAACATCATCCTTTCATGGGCCTCTTCAGTTTAGGGAACAAGAAAAAGTCACAGGGGACCAGATCTGGAGAATACGGTGGCTGCGGCATCATTGTGTTGTTTTTGGCCAAAAAATCGCGCACAAGCAAAGATGAGTAAGCAGGGGTATAACGGTTTTTCACCAATTCTGGACGTTTTTTATATGCCCAATTCATGGATTTTTGCCATCGTTTTCACTGAATTGTGACACAGTGCATTGTCTTCCTGAAACAACATTTTCTTTTTTAGACCATGAATTTTAAAAATGCATGGTATATTGTGAAAATGTGCGTAAACTATATATATTCTGAATCACCATCAACAGACGAATCGTCTGTCTCTGTTAATCAGTAATAACCAATAGAAGCAACAATAGAAACTCAACAACCAAAGTTGAATGTCACACATGACAAATACCTTGGCACTGGAGTTTTGTGTAAATTTCGGACTATAAATAAGATATGATACGAATTAAACTCGTTTTGAACGTATGTACTTAATCACGCAGATATACAGTAATAAAAGTTTTTGTTTTACCGGTGGTAACAGAAATGGTTCACAATGCAAACGTGCCGGCTAATCAAGAGCTGAGCCAATAAGCTGGGTAGTTACAGTGGCGGACGAGGAATTCTAAAGGCTTGTGTGGGTTGTGAAGTGCGTTCGATTCTTATGTGCGACGGTTGCATCAATTCATTTTATATTATCAATCTTATTTATTTATTTTATTCTAATAAATTAAAACGAAAGCAGCAGCCGAGGGGGCTGTGTTATACAAATCCTCTACTACTTATGTTAAATTAAATTTCAATTAAATATACTTTTTCCTCAATTTGATTTCATTTATTTTGATTTATTTATTATGCAATATTAAAGAAAAACAAATTATACTATTTATTTTTCATGAAATATAAATAATTTATTTTAAATAAATTGTACTTTGTTTTTGTTTATCACGCTTCAAAAATTACGCGTGCCAAAAGAAAACAATGTGTTCGTCAATGCCGCCTTTCTTTCCGTATTTTGTCTCTGATAGTATTGAAAATATAATTCCTATTGGATGTTCCTATTTTTTTTTTTGTTCTCAATATTTATTAAACGTCAAAATTTGAGTTAATGAAAATCATCAAAAACAATTCACATGTCGACATGTCCTTATCAATAAATCAACAAGTGAAACATTTTAAGACACCTCCTAACTCGCCTACCACACACACACAAACGTACATTAGTATATGTGCATACTCTGCGATTATTTGTGGCCAAATTAGCCATAGTTATTTTTTTATTTGCCTACGCAGGACAATTTTGTTTCCCGTTGACAATTTGTTCGCTGCCTGCCAAAAAAATTTGCAGCCGCCCCAAACTCAACCAGCGCCTAAGGTTGCCTCCTTCAAAAAGCTGTCATTGTCTGTATGCGTGAAGCGAAATTGCCCCAACCGCACTGGTAAAAAACGACTTAGCTGTAATTTATAGCACATAAGAAGTGAGCGGGGAATTGTTAACAAAATAACTCATTGAAATATTAACAAGAAATTATATTTTAATTTGGCTATTGCAAGAAAAAAATAAAAAAGATATTTGTGGAAAATTTTAATTGAAATTTTTTACAAGGAAAACTAAATAATTTTTCACTTTAATGTAGAATGATGAGATTATAGAGCCAACTGGTTTTTAAGTAATTCCAAAAAAATTTAAATTTAATAAAATTGAATAATAGAAAAATGACACGATTTATTTATTTTAAGAATGGCACAAATAATATAATATGAATGCTTTAGTTTATTCATAACAAACTCTGTTGAAGAATAATCACCAAAACCTTAACCTTCTTTCTTTCTTCATTAATTGATTCTACCAAATGTTCTAAGGGTAAAAATCTAAGCTTATGTTCATTCTCCAAAAATTAAATTAATTAAAGAGTTCCAGAATACTCCTTACTAAGCGATATAATAATATAATACTTCAAAGTTATTATATAAAATATAACTGTTTATATAGAAACTAAGTTTCTAGACACATTAAGCTGGTAGTCTCTCTCTCTCTGCAAAATTAAGAACAATCATAAAATCTCTTTTTATACCCTTGGACCATTGAAAATGGTCAAAAAAGGGTATACTAACTTTGTGCAAATGTATGTAACAGGCAGAAGGAGGCGTCGGAGACCCCATAAAGTATATATATTCTTGCTCAGGATCAATAGGCGAGTCGATTGAGCCATGTCCGTCTGTCTGTCCGTCTGTCTGTCTGTCTGGATGAACGCGCCGATCTCAGCTATTACAAAAGCTACGGACACCAAATTTAGCATGAAGATTCCTGTATACCATACGCAGATCAAGTTTATTTTCAATTTGGAATAACACGCCTACCGCCCCCACAAACCGCCAATTTTGGTTTACATTGCTATTTACATTCGAAGAACTCATTTCTTAACGTTCTGCTTTAGCATATATATAGATAAATAATATATGAACTTATCCTCCAAATTGCAATCCGATCAGACAATAAACACTGAAGTTATTAGATAAACCATTTCGACACTTCGACCAGCAAAGAACTTGTCGATGACGTCAGAACTAAATTCCTTATGCATGAAAGAAAAGGACAACGATGCGAGCGCGAAGCGCGAGCTGTTTCTCGACTCTTCTTTGCCATGCACATGTCAATTACCGAAAATACATGTGCATAAATATATGCTAACACTCAACCAATAGGTGGCGTATATATGAATATGAAGAAAGCAAAGAAGTTGTCGATGACGTCAGAACTAAATTACTTGTGCATGAAAGAAAAGGATAAACGATGCGAGCGCGAAGCGCGAGCTGTTTCTCGACTCTTCTTTTTCATGCACATGTCAATTACCCAAAATACATGTGCATAAATGCAAACACTTATACATACTTAATTTGTGTTCACACATACATATTTAAAATTATATACAACCAATAGCGTGGTTGATCGGCATGCATGAATGCAGGTATTTACTAGATTTCTAATATAGACATATTATTAGTATTATTTAATAATTTATATATTGACTTTTTATTAAATAAATATTAATTTAGATTTCACGATATATTATGAGCTATCATATCGATAGCTTTTAATATATATTAAACATATCGATATATATTTCATATGTTTTGCATATAAATTATATTAATATGTGTAAATTATATTATATCCCCACGTCTATTGAAACTATGTTTGAAAAAAATGTACTAACATTTCTTCTACTTTGTTTTTTTAATATATGTATATTTTGTATGTATATTAGATTCTATAGATCATTATTATAAATTTAAGGTTTCGCGCACTTTTTAATTGCGGCGATAAATTATTGGCAACGTATCAAGATTGTTGCAAGGTGGCAGCGCGCTTCACTGTTATGTTAATTTGTAGTTTGCGATTGGCGTGTTTGGTGTCGTCGTCGATTGTCGATTATCATTTGTATTTTCGATATTAAATATAAAATAATATATAATTAATTCGCGTGTTCGTGATACATTTAACATTTAATGCAAATTAATATAAGTCGAGTATATAATAAGTAAATCCTCGTGTGTGATTGTTATGCGTTAACGGAACATTTTTTATGCGTGTGAATGATTGCGCCCTGCCCGGAACGTGGCGCGCAATTTTAGAAAAGTGCGGTACACAGCGTTACGTATTTTTGTGCATGCATACATATATGTGTATAGACTCTTCTGAAGTTTGTGTGATTGTACGTGAACATCGGTATCGGTTCGTTTCCGCGATTCAAATTGGAATTTTCGCTGGAATTTCTTGCAGGTTTAATTTATTATTTCTTTGATTTATATTTATTCTTTTTTCCACATTTTGTTTATTTTTATTTTCCTTATTAAATTTTATTATTATTTGTTCTTTCATTAGATATTTATTTTCATTTATAATATAATTATTTTAAATAATATACATATATTTATTTAAATATATGAATATAATTATAATATATATATATCTATTTAAATATATGAATATATTTATATATATAAATAAATATACTAACTTTATTTTATATATATAACTATATATTAATTTTTGATAAATATATATTCAAATTAAATTAATTTATAAGAATTTTATTTTTAACATACCTATATATTATTTTAAAACTTATATATTAGAAGATGCCTACACTTAAGAGAAAGTCAGCTTGCAATAGGAATCAAACACAGCGAAAAAGAAATCGTTTGAATAGGTCAGATATAGACTTTTCTGAGCAGGAACGCGTAAATAATCTAGAGGCACATAGAGAACGTAGGCAAAATTTCGAATTTAGGGAAGCTGAAAGGGTTAGAGATAGTCAACAGCATCGAGTCCGCAGAAGTAATAGAACATTTAGGGCCGTTGAGCAATTACCGGACACAATTCGTCACACTACTCTTCGGGCTTCTTCGCCAATCAGATTACAAGAACAACTTGTTGACACTTCGCGTCGTTCGAGGCGCAGGCGAGATGCTGACCTTCGATCTCAGGAAAGAGAGCAGGATGCAGTTCGTCGCCGTGTACGTCGCAGTGATTCTGCAATTAAAACAGACGAACAACTTGCCAACACTTCGCGTCGTTCGAGTCGCAGGCAAGATGCTGAGTTTCGATCTCAGGAAAGAGAGCAGGATGCAGTTCGTCGCCGTGTACGTCGCAGTGATTCTGCAATTAAAACAGACGAACAACTTGCCAACACTTCGCGTCGTTCGAGTCGCAGGCAAGATGCTGAGTTTCGATCTCAGGAAAGAGAGCAGGATGCAGTTCGTCGCCGTGTACGTCGCAGTGATTCTGCAATTAAAACAGACGAACAACTTGCCAACACTTCGCGTCGTTCGAGTCGCAGGCAAGATGCTGAGTTTCGATCTCAGGAAAGAGAGCAGGATGCAGTTCGTCGCCGTGTTCGACGAACTGATCATTCAACTAGAAATGCCGAACAACTTGCCAATACTTTGCGTCGATCGAGGCGCAGGCAATGTCCACAATTCAGGTCCAACGAAAGCGGACGAGATGCTGTTAGAAGGACGATTCAGCGACAAAATCAGGAGACGCGAATTTTAGAAAGGGCAATAGATAGAAGTCAAAGGTCTCAGGTTAGAAACAATCCTATTCGTAGGATTGTTGAGCAGGCACGCAATACTAGTGCACGCCGCAGTGCTCGAATTCGAGCTCAACGTGAGGCCTTTGAAGCCCATAGGAATATGTCGCAAAGAGTGAGTCTATATAGGAGTATTTGCGCCAATAGGATAGCAGAGAATAGGAGAAACGCGTCCCGCAATAGAGTGGACCGTGCGAATACCCTTCCAGATGATAGGATATCGCAGGTTAAAACTAGTTTAGATTGCCTAATAGCCAATTTTAATAAGACAGTCAAGCAGGGACCCGATCAGGTTTGCATATGTTGCAAAGGTTTGTGGTTTCCACATCAAGTGGACAAAATTTCGCGTGAGGTCATAGAGGAAAAGTGTAGTGAGGCAGATAGTGTTGATATTTTGTATCTTTCCTCTATGTTTCCATCCCATAATAATAGGTTTAGCTTTTGCAAAACCTGCAGCCGCAGTATTAAGTCAGGGAAAAAACCAAAGGCTTCTATTACAAATGGCCTAAATTTTCCGGAGCTTCCGGAATGCCTGAAAGGCTTGACGCCTCTAGAAGAAAGGTTGATTTCTCCCCGTCTTCCTTTTATGATCATAAAGTCTCTTGGATATGGACGTCAAAGTGCCATTAAAGGAGCAGTGATCAATGTGCCAATTCCAGTTGCAAATGTTGTAACTTCCCTTCCCAGGGCATTTAATGAAGCCGAAGTAGTTCAGATTCATCTTAAGCGTAGGATGGAGTATAACCATGATTTCATGGCTGAAACCATAAGGCCCTCAAAGATAGTTGATGCAATTCGGTATTTAGTGAACACAGAACTTTATAAGAAGCACCAGGTTACTATCAATGAGCAGTGGTTGTCTTCTTACTCAGCTGAGACTGTACCATTTGTTGCGTCAGCAGACGACAGGGACATTGTGTGTCAAATGTTAGAAAAGGCAGCACAACCTAATGAGCATAGAGTAGTAGAAGAAGAGGTAGAGTTGAATCCAGGAGGTCAAGAAACCTTCATGGAAAATGTCCCTGTTGAAAACATAGATATTCCTCGAATTGCTATAGCACCAGGAGAGGGTCAGCGACCTCTTGACATGATAACCGATTGTGATTCAGAGGAGCTGGCTTTTCCCACAATATTTGCAGGCATTAAAAGGAAATGTCAGGAAAGTTTTACAACTATAGTTAGATCAGAGCTTAGGAATTTTGATAGAAGAGGTTGTAGAACTGATAAATTATTTCATAACTTCAAAAAGTTAGAAATGATTAGCATTAGGAATAGCACATCAATTTGCTTACGTAAGCACTCTGCCACTCAAGGCATTTCGGCTGCTGATGTGCGTAATGATGAAACTTTAAATAGGTTAATACTTCATGATGATGGCTATAGGCTTTTAAAAGGTATTCGCACGTCTCCTGCTCATTGGGAGGACGAGAAAAAGATAGTGATGGCTATGATTAGGCAGGTAGGGCTTCCAACTTTTTTTATAACATTTTCCGCAGCGGAAACTAGGTGGCCGGAGCTTTTAGTCTTGCTATGTAAAAATGTAGACAAGCTAGAAGTATCCGAAGAAGAAGCGTTAAATTTGGGGTTTAATGAGAAAGCTCGTCTCATTAGAGCAGATCCAGTGACCTGTGCCAGATATTTCGATTTTCGATATAGACAGGTTTTAAAACTGATGAAAAAGGAAGGCGGTGTCTTTGGTTGTCACCAGGTCATCAAGTTTTATTGGCGAGTGGAGTTTCAGCAAAGAGGCTCTCCACATATACATGGCATGTTCTGGCTGAAAGACGCCCCAAAGCTCGACCTGAAGAATGAGTCCACATTTATGCCTGTGAAGTCCTTTATTGATCAGTTTATTACTGCTGATTCTAGTTGCCCGGACGTTGCTCCATATTTGGAGTATCAACTCCATAGTCACGGGCACTCTTGCAGGCGAGAAATTAGGTCAAAACAAATTTGTAGATTTGGTATTCCATACCCTCCCATGCCTCAAACAGAAATTCTTCTCCCTTTAGAAGAAAATGCTCCAAATTTGGCCGAGCATCGTAGGAATTTCGAAAAAATTCAAAGTCTGCTCGACTTCCCATTTGATCGTGAAAGCGTAGAAAATTTTAACGATTTTAACAACTTTTTGTCCCACGATCAACTTAACCTTAGTTATGAGGGCTACATTAATGCTGTAAGATCAAGTATAAAGAAACCAAAAGTTTTTTTGAAGCGATCTTTTGCAGCAATCAAGCTTAACGCTTATAACAAGCACCTCCTTTTGTTGCAGCGAGCAAATATGGATATTCAGTTTATTTTAGACCCCTATGCTTGCTGCAGCTACGTCGTTAATTATATTAACAAGTCTCAGAGAGGTATCTCAATGTTGATGCGTGAGGCAATCAATGAGATTAAAGACAATAACAATGTAACTATTAAGCAAAAGTTACAACATTTAGGTAACAAATTTATATTTGGCAATGAGATATCCGCTTTTTATAGCTACTGCAAATCAGAACGAGGAGCTCGCCAAGAAAATGCAGATGTCTTTGACGATGATGTGCCCAGGGCTTCTGAATCAATAGTTTACGCTCTTCGCGATAATAGTGGCTTCATCAGAAAGAGGACCACTGCGTGCATAATTAGGTATAGGAGATTTAATGTCAATACAGAAACAAGTGACTATTTCAGAGAGCTAAAAATGCTTTACGCCCCATGGCGAGATGAGCATTTGGATTTAGTCACACATGACTGTGAATTGTTCTGTAGGGAAAACTCGGAGTTAGTAGAGAACAATCGCAGAAAATATAATTTACTAGATGATAGGGAACTAGAAGATGCTCTGAGCCACTTAACAGAGGAAGCAGAAATGAGAATAATCAAGTAGGAGAACAGGAAGTTTTAGGATTGCCTGAAATAGATCCACATCTAAATGTTTTAAATGTGGATGGAAATATTGATATGAATGATGAAGATAGTAATGTCCGTTTTATCAAGCTTCCAGCCTTAGTTTCTCAGGAAAGCTTAGCTAATATAGTTAGATCTCTTAATTTAAAGCAGAAGCTATATTTTACACATGCTTTGCATAATGCCAAAATCAATACAGTCTTTTATGAATTTGTTGGAGGCGGCGCCGGAGTCGGAAAGAGTCGACTTATATCAGCAATTTTTCAGTCATTATCCGTAATGTATAACAGTATACCAGGAGCTGATCCGACATCTGTTAAAATCCTCTTATGTGCACCAACAGGAAAAGCAGCATTCGGAATTAGTGGTTCGACACTGCATTCCATGTTTTCACTTCCTGTTAATCAATCTCGCTCAGCACCTCTAAGGGCCTTAAGCCATGATTTAGTTAATAGCCTTCATTCAAGGTTAATCGATCTTAAATTAATTATTATTGATGAAATATCAATGGTTAGCTCTCTAATGTTTTCTTATTTAGATTCTCGTTTGAAGCAAATTTTCAAAAATACTTCTCCTTTTGGTGGTGTTTCTATCATCGTATTCGGTGATCTTAGACAGTTACAGCCCGTAGGAGGTAGTTGGATTTTCGATCCAAATACCACTGACCCTTACCATGAAATATTTGGTACGTATCTCTGGGACCTTTTTTTGTATTTTGAGCTCACAGAGATAATGCGTCAACGTGACGATCAGCTTTTCGCTTCTGCCTTAAATAATATGGCATCGGGTTGTATGACAGCCGATGATATTGTCCTTTTCCAATCTAGAATATGCGAACCATCGGCAGTGCCCGATGATGCAATTCATCTGTTTAGTAATAATAATGAGGTTGATTTATTTAATGTAACGAAACTTAACTCAATTGCTACTGAGCAATTTTTCTCTACTGCTGAAGATTTTATTAAGGCGGGCCATTTGGAACCAGCTAGGAAACAAAGAATATTAGAAGAAGTGAAGGGTTTTAAAACTTCCGCTACACAGGGACTCTGTACGTCTCTTCTCCTAAAAAATACTGCCAAGTACATGATGACGGTCAATGTAGACACAGGGGATGGATTAGTAAACGGGGCATCAGGTGTGTTGATGCAAATATTATTTCAATACATCCAACACTCCCAACATTTTATGGATGAAATTTACAGAGGAAACTGTAGGAGAATCTGCGCGTTCGAAGTGTACACATCGTACAGATCCTTCATGGACTCCTATTCAGAAAATAGTTCGCAGTTTTCAATATTCAAATAACGCACAAATTAACATTGACCGTAGGCAGTTTCCAATTGTGCCTGCTGAACACATCACAATTCATAAGAGTCAGGGAGCTACGTATGGCAAAGTGGTAGTCCATGCTAATTCCAGAATGCAGCGTGCTGCATTATACGTAGCTTGCAGTAGAGCAACTACTGCTTTAGGATTATTCATTATTGGGAATTTTGTTCCTCTAAGTCTCCCCAAAATAATGATAAAGTGAAAGCCCAATTGAAGAAATTGCGGACTAAAAAAACTACTGTGTACTCATTACGATTATTTAATTAACAGTTCTGCCCTTAACATTTTCTTCCATAATACTCAGAGCTTGAATTCCCATCTTGAAGATATTCGATCGGACAAGCTGATGCTTCAGTCATCAATATTATGTTTCGTGGAAACTTCCATAAGCAATGAAACTGTAGAAATACCTGGGTTCACTATTGTGGTTCAACTTGAATCAATTAGGCCTTTAACAGGCATCATAATTTATGTAAAGAACGAGCTAGTAGATAGAGTTTCCCATACCTTTAGCAGTAGAAAAACTTTTGGCTCAGTAGTTTTTGAGTTCGGCATATTTAGGTTTGATGCCATAAGTTTTCTTATATTATATAAAAGTCCAGACTTTCCTCTGTCCACATTTAAAATAGAATTTGAGGAGATAATTCATCAATTTTCTCGTTTAGGTGATTTAGGGGATAGCTTGCTAGTTTTAGGAGATTTTAATTTGTGCCTCAAAACCTTTAACAGGTGTAAGAGTATTTATAATTTTTTGATTAGCAAAGGATTAAGGAGTTTGTTAGATTTGAAAACGTCCACTACCAATATGGATACACATATTGATTGGGCGTTTTCAAATATACTAGATAATGAAAAGATTAGTGCTAGGACTTTTGAGGTTTTGCATAGCCATCACAATGGGATACCAATATGGATACACATATTGATTGGTCGTTTTCAAATATACTAGATAATGAAAAGATTAGTGCTAGGACTTTTGAGGTTTTGCATAACCATCACAATGGGATATCTGTTAGTATTCAGGCATGAGTTTGTAATGTTTGGAATAGGTTAGAAATTAAGAAATCTAAATGACAGGATATATGTAAATATGTATGTAGGCATATTTTAATAATTTAAATTTAATTATCTAATAGTTAAGTATAACCATTGAATGGAAAATTGGTTTGATAATTATTATTATTTTTTTAATTTTATACCCTTGGACCTTGTTATCGATATTAACCAATTTAAAATTTATAAAGAAATACAGATATCTACTGCTCACACCGCTTTAGGGCATTGCGGCGATAAATTATTGGCAAAATATTATTAGTTTATAGCTTGCAATTAGTATTATACAATTAAATACTTTTTATGGCAACATACGTCCAAGGGTATCCTACTGTCGTGTGCAACTCGACTGTTGCTCTTGTTCCAACAGACTTTTTATAGCAAGGACGATGATACATGATCCGCACTTAGCCAGGCGATTCAAAAATGATTCGAGTTTTTTTACTTATTTATTTATTTAACGTCAACTAAAACAGTCAACTTAAAATTGAAATAAAAATTAGATTATATTTTTTAAATTAAAATTAGAAATATAAAAAAGAAAGTAATGAAAGTTTACAATTTAGATTTTAAAATTAAATTTGATAATAAATCAAAAATTTAAAATTATAAAAAATATATATTTTTAAATTTAGGCTGAGGCAAATAAAACAAGAATTCCCGATCCAACATTTGCTTCAAAGGATTGGGGAAAACATTGACAATTTGTGTAATGTGACGATCAAATTTCAATTTATGATCAAAGAGGATACCTAATTCAGCTACTTCACATATTCTTAAGAGTGGGGTTAAGCTAAGATTATAGTTGATGACATGACAGTTACCTCTGCAAAATGACATAACTTTGCACTTCAAACAGTTAAGATGCAGCAGATTATGGCTGCACCATTCAAAAAACAAATCAAGATCTGTTTGAAGAAGGTTATTTGCAGGATAACTGTGTGTCAAACAGAGTTTCACATCATCAGCATACATAATAATGTTAGAGTAAAGGAGTATTGAAGGAAGATCGTTAATAAAAAGGTTAAATAGCAATGGTCCAAGGTGGCTGCCCTGAGGAACACCAGAAGTAACTAAGATCGGCTTAGAAAGACATTTTTAAAAATAACTTATTGAGACCTGTTAGTTAAATAATCAGATATCCACAAAAGGAGCTTTTGAGGAAAACCAACCAAATTTAACTTATGAATTAAGGGATTATGATTTTCGGAGTCAAATGCTTTACTGAAGTATAGACCATATAAGTTTGCATTTTGTTTCAAAATCCTGAATTAATATGGGAAGAAAATTCTAGAAGATTAGAAGCTGTTGATCTTGCCTTTATAAACCCATGTTGACGGGGTGAAATTATAGATTTACACATAAAAGTTAGCTGAGCCGAAAAAACTCCGTCAGGGCCAGGAGAGAAAACGGGTTTTATTGATTTAAGATCATTAAGTAAAGAGGTTTTGTCGATAGTAGGACAGAAGAGAGTGTTAAAATTTGTATACTATAAGGGTATGGATGTAGAGGGGAACTATAAGGTTCAGTTGAATAAGTTGATTGAAAAAGGTCTGCAAACAAATCGGCGGCTGCCTGATCATCAGTTGCTTCCTTATTTTCGTATGATAGAGAGGAAGGAAATCTACTTGCTTTACGTTTTAAATTGACAAAGTTATAAAACTGCTTTGGGTCCTGAGCAAGCTGCAAACGGCAGCGACACAAATACTTTTTGTAATAATTTGCAATCTGAGCAAAGTTTTCTCTTGCAGCTATATAACGCGTAAAATCGGAAGGATTACAAGTTAATTTAAAATTTTTTAAAATACTTACTTTCAAATTTTTCAGCCTTGCTAACTCACGTGAAAACCAAGGAGGCCTATTGTTACTTAAAAGTAACAGGAACCCATTGATCAAAAAATGAGTCCATAGAGTAATAAAAAAATGAAATGCATGCTTTTAGATCAGAAAATGAATAAGAAAATGACCAATCATGTTCCAAAATTAAATAATTCAATTTTTGAAAATCGGTATTACGGAAACAACGTGATTTTACTATAGGGGAACAATTGCGATTTGCATAGAAGTTGGCAGAGTTAGAACCAGGTCCAATGTAGGATGATAGGGATCTTCAGGAAGACTAAGGGATTCATTCTAGAGATAGTATTTAGTAAAATGTCAGAAGAAAATATTAAATCAAGCATTCTACCACTACCACTACAATTAGGAACAGTGTTTATTTGATATAGAAATAGCGCCGAGAGGCCATTTAAAAATGAATTAAATACAGACGGCACCAATATATCGGATTGAGATGACCAAGTAACTTCTGGTAAGTTGAAATCACCAAAAACTAGCAGATAATCTCTGTCAGATAGGTTGGAGGCAACAGATTGGATAGATGAAAGATGGTCCAGGTAGACAGATATATCAGATGAGGGAAGAATATACGAGCAGGTAATGTAAATTGAAATTAGACACATCGTCATTTTAACACATACAAATTCTAAGGAAGTACCATTGTCTAATGGAACAACTTCAGAAGGAAGATTTGACTTTACAGCTATAAGAACACCACCTCCAATTCGTGATAAACGATCACATCTGAAGGAGGTGTACTTATTAAGAAAAATTGAGCAGTTTTCTACTTAGGCTTAGACCTCTGCTTAGCTTTGGCCTCTAACGTTTTGATAAGCGAAATAAAGATGGGATATTTCTACTGGTTTTTTTATGTCCCACTAGAAGAAGAAGAGGCGCGAGAAGTTGTAGGAAGCGGTTCCGCAGTTCGACTCTTTTGTTTTGGAGAATACTCTTTTACAATTAAGTCAGGAGGCCAGAAGGTACCGCTGCAAACAGATTGAAAATTGTCTGCAGGAATACTTATTTTAAAGGATGAGATATCTCGCGTGTAGTTAAATTTAAACTTTTCTACTATTTGGACAAAGGCGCAACTAGAGAGATGATGATCAAAAGTGGTGGATCGCACATAATAGCCGGGGTGGCTGGAGGAATGTTAAGGAAGAAGGAATTGAAGGAATTGCCGGTGGAAGCGCGGAAGGCACATCGGAACATTCGAAAGTATTAAATTCAATTTCCATATCAGAAAATTCAGATTGGAGATTTGAAAATGCTGCACGCAGCTTTTCAAATTTCAATTCAGCCTCCCTAAGCATTTTACTCAAAGTTAGTTCTTTCACTTGAGTTCAATTAAAGAACGATAAACGTAAACTTAAATTAAAATAAAACTGTCTCTGAACGCAAAAATGGACGGCAAAAGTGCATAAAAAGGGAGAAGTAGCGAAGTAAGAATATAAGAAGGAAGAAGGATTGCGCATGTCATGACATTTTCATTTATGGGAGGCACGCATTCGCGCATGCGTTTCTAATAATTCCAATCAATCATAAATGAGAGATAGGATGAGAAAGAATAAAAGAAGAGCAGTGTTCGCTTCCGTTTAGCCAAAGGAGCCAAAACAACAAAAACAACCAAGAGGGAGAGAGCAGGAGGTCGTTTCCTCCCTCTCCTTGTCACAGTGGGGACATGTGTGATTAAAAATAAACAAGGGCAAAACGCAACTGATGATAAATTACATGAAACAACATAATGGGCAAAAACATTTAATGCTTCCTGGAGAAGTGAATGAAAATAAGATTCAAAAAAATACACACGTACACATTTTGGTGATGGCAGCGGAGATCTTCAATGGTTTTTAATGCAATTGTTGTTGTTGACGTTTATGGCAAAGATTACAGATAATTTGTTAATTGTTTATACTGCACGCATAAAGCACGGCACGGTCACGAGTACACACACACATACAGACACTCGCGCGTAAATCAAAATCAGCATCGAAATGTTTTATGAGATTTTCGACTTCGATTCAACCCTCCACAAAGAAAGAGAAAGAATACTGTAAACAAATATTTGCAAATCAAATTCTCAATTGCATTTTTTGCAGTTTATAGAGCCCAATATTCATTTCAGAAAATGAAGCGATAAAGTTAACTGCGCGACGCGAACGACCAACGATGAATGCGCGCAACAAACGAACGAAAAACACTCGCCTAAATAGCCCATAAATATGTGGAGTATGCGCAACTGCAGCCGAAATGGAACGATGAAGGGAAACGGGAGAGGGGTGCAACTAGCTCTGCTCCGCTTGGGGGTTAAGTGTGGCCGCGCTTTGTGGTGCCTAATGCATGCGCCAAAAGAACGCAAAGAATTCTTAGAAAAGCTTCGGATTAAATGGCAGAAACATGGCTAATTACATGTATTTAACACACACACATTCAGAAACAACAATGTCTGCTTGGGTTTTTGTAGTTGTCGGTGCGTTTGCGCATGCGCCTGCAGTTGTTAACGAGACACAAAACAATGACTAACACAACATGTATGGTCAAAAGCGGCAGCAACGTTGTCATTAAAGTCAACTTCAGAAAATGGTTTAGGTTGTGCACTTTGATGATGATCATTACTAGAAATTGAAATGTACACGGTAAAATGTATCGATGAATGAAACCAGAAAATCTACTGATTTTTAGTGGGGCAAAATAAAACATCTGACATCCCTATTTTTATTGCAATACTCTATAACAATAAATTACTCTTTAATGCAATTCCATATAAAAAAATTAATGAAAGCATGCTTTTTTTTTTTAAGTAACAACAATATACGATTTTGTTTTTAAATGAAAAAAACTTGAAAAAGTAAAGTAAAAAAGCAAAATTTAAAATATTGATAATTTAGAATTTTGTTAAGTTATCGTAAACTGTTTACTAATAATAATAGGACGAATCGGCAACACTGTCAATTATGTAGTTGTAAATTAAAGCCCTACCTAATTGTTTTACTGCAGTTTGGCAAATCAACGCATATATTTAATAGAGATGCAGAATCTTCGTTGTTGCTTATAAAAGTTTATCAATTTTCAAAGCGGCGAAAAAGAATTATGAATTTTACATTAAAAAATGTACAACCATTCGGTTTCTTAGGTTTAATTATTTGTAGCTAAAGTTTATAGTTTAACGACGGAAAATCATATCAGCTTGATCCTTAACATGAATGCAAATGAAGCTTTGAATAAAAATAATATTGAAAGCAAGCTAAATACATACCTAAAAACGATAGCAGAAAATAAATATCAATGATTTTGAAAATTAAGAAAACATTGATGCGTCGATGTTTCTGCACCTCTTAATAATAAATTCCCCAAGAATCAAACCCAACCCTGCGGGAGCATAACGCCAATTAAGTAGGAGCGGCTAAGCAGTGCAGTAATAAAATCCCCAACTCCGGCATTGTCAATGCGTTTATTTTTTATATTTTAAATGCATTGGTGCGTTGCTTACATTTAAATATGCAAACGTAAGACAATCGACTTGAAATTAAAATTTTATATTTCTTAAATTAAAATTAGAAATAATTAAAAGAAAATAATAATAGTTTAAGACTTAGATTTTAAAATTAAATTTGGTAAAAAATCAAAAAGTTGATTTTAATTAAAAATATATATTTTTAAATTTAAAACAAGAATTCCCGATTCAACATTTGCTGCAAGGGATTGGGGAAAACTCAGTAAAACCCAATCAGATCGGTAGATTAGTATTAGTTGTTAGGATGTAGTGTTAATTGATTAAGGATAGACAGTTTAACAGAGTAAAGGGAGGACTTGGAGTTGAAAACTCTTGACAGTCTGTTGTAGTCAGCACAGAGAACTCGGAAAGGGTCATGAAGGCTGTAGTTAGTATTACAAAAGGCCAAGGATAGTGGCATAAAATTACGAGTAACTCTAGAAGGAATACAGAAATTAATTTGATTAAGGAGAGTAGGGGAATCTGTATTGTACTTTATTAGCTTTACAATAAACATAAGGATAGTGGCATAAAATTACGAGTAACTCTAGAAGGAATACAGAAATTAATTTGATTAAGCAGAGTAGGGGAATCTATATTGTACTTTATTAGCTTTACAATAAACATAACGCCTATCATAATACGACGGTTAGTTAAAGAAGGTATGTTAGTTAGAAGGGGTCTACTAGAATATAGTGGAAAGTCTACACCCGGAACCCAATTAAAACTGCGCAAGGCAAAGAGTAGAAACTGCTTTTGAACAGACTCAATTCTATATTGGTGAATATGGTATTGCGGCGACCCAAGACCCATATTCAAGAGTTGGACGAACAAGAGAAGAACAGATCTTCAAGATCTGTTTGAAGAAGGTTATTTGCAGGATAACTGTGTGTCAAACAGAGTTTCACATCATCAGCATACATGATAATGTTAGAGTAAAGGAGTATTGAAGGAAGATCGTTAATAAAAAGGTTAAATAGCAATGGTCCAAGGTGGCTGCCCTGAGGAACACCAGAAGTAACTAAGATCGGCTTAGAAAGACATTTTTAACAAGAGCAACAGTCGAGTTGCACACGACAGTAGGATACCCTTGGACGTATGTTGCCATAAAAAGTATTTAATTGTATAATACTAATTGCAAGCTATAAATTAATAATAATACTGGAGTGCGCTGCCACTTTGCTTCAATTTCGATATTTTGCCAATAATTTATCGCCGCAATGCCCTAAAGCGGTGTGAGCAGTAGATATCTGTATTTCTTTATAAATTTTAAATTGGTTAATATCGATAACAAGGTCCAAGGGTATAAAAATAAAAAAATAATAATAATTATCAAACCAATTTTCCATTCAATGGTTATACTTAACTATTAGATAATTAAATTTAAATTATTAAAATATGCCTACATACATATTTACATATATCCTGTCATTTAGATTTCTTAATTTCTAACCTATTCCAAACATTACAAACTCATGCCTGAATACTAACAGATATCCCATTGTGATGGTTATGCAAAACCTCAAAAGTCCTAGCACTAATCTTTTCATTATCTAGTATATTTGAAAACGCCCAATCAATATGTGTATCCATATTGGTAGTGGACGTTTTCAAATCTAACAAACTCCTTAATCCTTTGCTAATCAAAATAAATAATAATAAATACTCTTACACCTGTTAAAGGTTTTGAGGCACAAATTAAAATCTCCTAAAACTAGCAAGCTATCCCCTAAATCACCTAAACGAGAAAATTGATGAATTATCTCCTCAAATTCTATTTTAAATGTGGACAGAGGAAAGTCTGGACTTTTATATAATATAAGAAAACTTATGGCATCAAACCTAAATATGCCGAACTCAAAAACTACTGAGCCAAAAGTTTTTCTACTGCTAAAGGTATGGGAAACTCTATCTACTAGCTCGTTCTTTACATAAATTATGATGCCTGTTAAAGGCCTAATTGATTCAAGTTGAACCACAATAGTGAACCCAGGTATTTCTACAGTTTCATTGCTTATGGAAGTTTCCACGAAACGTAATATTGATGACTGAAGCATCAGCTTGTCCGATCGAATATCTTCAAGATGGGAATTCAAGCTCTGAGTATTATGGAAGAAAATGTTAAGGGCAGAACTGTTAATTAAATAATCGTAATGAGTACTCAGTAGTTTTTCAGTCCGCAATTTCTTCAATTGGGCTTTCACTTTATCATTATTTTGGGGAGACTTAGGAGGAACAAAATTCCCAATAATGAATAATCCTAAAGCAGTAGTTGCTCTACTGCAAGCTACGTATAATGCAGCACGCTGCATTCTGGAATTAGCATGGACTACCACTTTGCCATACGTAGCTCCCTGACTCTTATGAATTGTGATGCCTTCAGCAGGCACAATTGGAAACTGCCTACGGTCAATGTTAATTTGTGCGTTATTTGAATATTGAAAACTGCGAACAATTTTCTGAATAGGAGTCCATGAAGGATCTGTACGATGTGTACACTTCGAACGCGCAGATTCTCCTACAGTTTCCTCTGTAAATTTCATCCATAAAATGTTGGGACTGTTGGATGTATTGAAATCTATTTGCATCAACACACCTGATGCCCCGTTTACTAATCCATCCCCTGTGTCTACATTGACCGTCATCATGTACTTGGCAGTATTTTTTAGGAGAAGAGACGTACAGAGTCCCTGTGTAGCGGAAGTTTTAAAACCCTTCACTTCTTCTAATATTCTTTGTTTCCTAGCTGGTTCCAAATGGCCCGCCTTAATAAAATCTTCAGCAGTAGAGAAAAATTGCTCAGTAGCAATTGAGTTAAGTTTCGTTACATTAAATAAATCAACCTTATTATTATTACTAAACAGATGAATTGCATCATCGGGCACTGCCGATGGTTCGCATATTCTAGATTGGAAAAGGACAATATCATCGGCTGTCATACAACCCGATGCCATATTATTTAAGGCAGAAGCGAAAAGCTGATCGTCACGTTGACGCATTATCTCTGTGAGCTCAAAATACAAAAAAAGGTCCCAGAGATACGTACCAAATATTTCATGGTAAGGGTCAGTGGTATTTGGATCGAAAATCCAACTACCTCCTACGGGCTGTAACTGTCTAAGATCACCGAATACGATGATAGAAACACCACCAAAAGGAGAAGTATTTTTGAAAATTTGCTTCAAACGAGAATCTAAATAAGAAAACATTAGAGAGCTAACCATTGATATTTCATCAATAATAATTAATTTAAGATCGATTAACCTTGAATGAAAGCTATTAACTAAATCATGGCTTAAGGCCCTTAGAGGTGCTGAGCGAGATTGATTAACAGGAAGTGAAAACATAGAATGCAGTGTCGAACCACTAATTCCGAATGCTGCTTTTCCTGTTGGTGCACATAAGAGGATTTTAACAGATGTCGGATCAGTTCCTGGTATACTGTTATACATTACGGATAATGACTGAAAAATTGCTGATATAAGTCGACTCTTTCCGACTCCGGCGCCGCCTCCAACAAATTCATAAAAGACTGTATTGATTTTGGCATTATGCAAAGCATGTGTAAAATATAGCTTCTGCTTTAAATTAAGAGATCTAACTATATTAGCTAAGCTTTCCTGAGAAACTAAGGCTGGAAGCTTGATAAAACGGACATTACTATCTTCATCATTCATATCAATATTTCCATCCACATTTAAAACATTTAGATGTGGATCTATTTCAGGCAATCCTAAAACTGTGAAGCCATCATCTACCACTTCCTGTTCTCCTACTTGATTATTCTCATTTTCTGCTTCCTCTGTTAAGTGGCTCAGAGCATCTTCTAGTTCCCTATCATCTAGTAAATTATATTTTCTGCGATTGTTCTCTACTAACTCCGAATTTTCCCTACAGAACAATTCACAGTCATGTGTGACTAAATCCAAATGCTCATCTCGCCATGGGGCGTAAAGCATTTTTAGCTCTCTGAAATAGTCACTTGTTTCTGTATTGACATTAAATCTCCTATACCTAATTATGCACGCAGTGGTCCTCTTTCTGATGAAGCCACTATTATCGCGAAGAGCGTAAACTATTGATTCAGAAGCCCTAGGCACATCATCGAAACTAAGGCTGGAAGCTTGATAAAACGGACATTACTATCTTCATCATTCATATCAATATTTCCATCCACATTTAAAACATTTAGATGTGGATCTATTTCAGGCAATCCTAAAACTGTGAAGCCATCATCTACCACTTCCTGTTCTCCTACTTGATTATTCTCATTTCTGCTTCCTCTGTTAAGTGGCTCAGAGCATCTTCTAGTTCCCTATCATCTAGTAAATTATATTTTCTGCGATTGTTCTCTACTAACTCCGAGTTTTCCCTACAGAACAATTCACAGTCATGTGTGACTAAATCCAAATGCTCATCTCGCCATGGGGCGTAAAGCATTTTTAGCTCTATGAAATAGTCACTTGTTTCTGTATTGACATTAAATCTCCTATACCTAATTATGCACGCAGTGGTCCTCTTTCTGATGAAGCCACTATTATCGCGAAGAGCGTAAACTATTGATTCAGAAGCCCTAGGCACATCATCGTCAAAGTCATCTGCATTTTCTTGGCGAGCTCCTCGTTCTGATTTGCAGTAGCTATAAAAAGCGGATATCTCAGTGCCAAATATAAATTTGTTACCTAAATGTTGTAACTTTTGCTTAATAGTTACATTGTTATTGTCTTTAATCTCATTGATTGCCTCACGCATCAACATTGAGATACCTCTCTGAGACTTGTTAATATAATTAACGACGTAGCTGCAGCAAGCATAGGGGTCTAAAATAAACTGAATATCCATATTTGCTCGCTGCAACAAAAGGAGGTGCTTGTTATAAGCGTTAAGCTTGATTGCTGCAAAAGATCGCTTCAAAAAAACTTTTGGTTTCTTTATACTTGATCTTACAGCATTAATGTAGCCCTCATAACTAAGGTTAAGTTGATCGTGGGACAAAAAGTTGTTAAAATCGTTAAAATTTTCTACGCTTTCACGATCAAATGGGAAGTCGAGCAGACTTTGAATTTTTTCGAAATTCCTACGATGCTCGGCCAAATTTTGAGCATTTTCTTCTAAAGGGAGAAGAATTTCTATTTGAGGCATGGGAGGGTATGGGATACCAAATCTACAAATTTGTTTTGACCTAATTTCTCGCCTGCAAGAGTCCCCGTGACTATGGAGTTGATACTCCAAATATGGAGCAACGTCCGGGCAACTAGAATCAGCAGTAATAAACTGATCAATAAAGGACTTCACAGGCATAAATGTGGACTCATTCTTTAGGTCGAGCTTTGGGGCGTCTTTCAGCCAGAACATGCCATGTATATGTGGAGAGCCTCTTTGCTGAAACTCCACTCGCCAATAAAACTTGATGACCTGGTGACAACCAAAGACACCGCCTTCCTTTTTCATCAGTTTTAAAACCTGTCTATATCGAAAATCGAAATATCTGGCACAGGTCACTGGGTCTGCTCTAATGAGACGAGCTTTCTCATTAAACCCCAAATTTAACGCTTCTTCTTCGGATACTTCTAGCTTGTCTACATTTTTACATAGCAAGACTAAAAGCTCCGGCCACCTAGTTTCCGCTGCGGAAAATGTTATAAAAAAAGTTGGAAGCCCTACCTGCCTAATCATAGCCATCACTTTCTTTTTCTCGTCCTCCCAATGAGCAGGAGACGTGCGAATACCTTTTAAAAGCCATCATCATGAAGTATTAACCTATTTAAAGTTTCATTATTACGCACATCAGCAGCCAAAATGCCTTGAGTGGCAGAGTGCTTACGTAAGCAAATTGATGTGCTATTCCTAATGCTAATCATTTCTAACTTTTTGAAGTTATGAAATAATTTATCAGTTCTACAACCTCTTCTATCAAAATTCCTAAGCTCTGATCTAACTATAGTTGTAAAACTTTCCTGACATTTCCTTTTAATGCCTGCAAATATTGTGGGAAAAGCCAGCTCCTCTGAATCACAATCGGTTATCATGTCAAGAGGTCGCTGACCCTCTCCTGGTGCTATAGCAATTCGAGGAATATCTATGTTTTCAACAGGGACATTTTCCATGAAGGTTTCTTGACCTCCTGGATTCAACTCTACCTCTTCTTCTACTACTCTATGCTCATTAGGTTGTGCTGCCTTTTCTAACATTTGACACACAATGTCCCTGTCGTCTGCTGACGCAACAAATGGTACAGTCTCAGCTGAGTAAGAAGACAACCACTGCTCATTGATAGTAACCTGGTGCTTCTTATAAAGTTCTGTGTTCACTAAATACCGAATTGCATCAACTATCTTTGAGGGCCTTATGATTTCAGCCATGAAATCATGGTTATACTCCTTCCTACGCTTAAGATGAATCTGAACTACTTCGGCTTCATTAAATGCCCTGGGAAGGGAAATTACAACATTTGCAACTGGAATTGGCACATTGATCACTGCTCCTTTAATGGCACTTTGACGTCCATATCCAAGAGACTTTATGATCATAAAAGGAAGACGGGGAGAAATCAGCCTTTCTTCTAGAGGCGTCAAGCCTTTCAGGCCATTTGTAATAGAAGCCTTTGGTTTTTTCCCTGACTTAATACTGCGGCTGCAGGTTTTGCAAAAGCTAAACCTATTATTATGGGATGGAAACATAGAGGAAAGATACAAAATATCAACACTATCTGCCTCACTACACTTTTCCTCTATGACCTCACGCGAAATTTTGTCCACTTGATGTGGAAACCACAAACCTTTGCAACATATGCAAACCTGATCGGGTCCCTGCTTGACTGTCTTATTAAAATTGGCTATTAGGCAATCTAAACTAGTTTTAACCTGCGATATCCTATTATCTGGAAGGGTATTCGCACGGTCCACTCTATTGCGGGACGCGTTTCTCCTATTCTCTGCTATCCTATTGGTGCAAATACTCCTATATAGACTCACTCTTTGCGACATATTCCTATGGGCTTCAAAGGCCTCACGTTGAGCTCGAATTCGAGCACTGCGGCGTGCACTAGTATTGCGTGCCTGCTCAACAATCCTACGAATAGGATTGTTTCTAACCTGAGACCTTTGACTTCTATCTATTGCCCTTTCTAAAATTCGCGTCTCCTGATTTTGTCGCGGAATCGCCCTTCTAACAGCATTTCGTCCGCTTTCGTTGGACCTGAATTGTGGACATTGCCTGCGCCTCGATCGACGCAAAGTATTGGCAAGTTGTTCGGCATTTCTAGTTGAATGATCAGTTCGTCGAACACGGCGACGAACTGCATCCTGCTCTCTTTCCTGAGATCGAAACTCAGCATCTTGCCTGCGACTCGAACGACGCGAAGTGTTGGCAAGTTGTTCGTCTGTTTTAATTGCAGAATCACTGCGACGTACACGGCGACGAACTGCATCCTGCTCTCTTTCCTGAGATCGAAACTCAGCATCTTGCCTGCGACTCGAACGACGCGAAGTGTTGGCAAGTTGTTCGTCTGTTTTAATTGCAAAATCACTGCGACGTACACGGCGACGAACTGCATCCTGCTCTCTTTCCTGAGATCGAAACTCAGCATCTTGCCTGCGACTCGAACGACGCGAAGTGTTGGCAAGTTGTTCGTCTGTTTTAATTGCAGAATCACTGCGACGTACACGGCGACGAACTGCATCCTGCTCTCTTTCCTGAGATCGAAACTCAGCATCTTGCCTGCGACTCGAACGACGCGAAGTGTTGGCAAGTTGTTCGTCTGTTTTAATTGCAGAATCACTGCGACGTACACGGCGACGAACTGCATCCTGCTCTCTTTCCTGAGATCGAAGGTCAGCATCTCGCCTGCGCCTCGAACGACGCGAAGTATCAGCAAGTTGTTCTTGTAATCTGATTGGCGAAGAAGCCCGAAGAGTAGTGTGACGAATTGTGTCCGGTAATTGCTCAACGGCCCTAAATGTTCTATTACTTCTGCGGACTCGATGCTGTTGACTATCTCTAACCCTTTCAGCTTCCCTAAATTCGAAATTTTGCCTACGTTCTCTATGTGCCTCTAGATTATTTACGCGTTCCTGCTCAGAAAAGTCTATATCTGACCTATTCAAACGATTTCTTTTTCGCTGTGTTTGACTCCTATTGCAAGCTGTCTTTCTCTTAAGTCTAGGCATCTTCTAATATATAAGTTTTAAAATAATATATAGGTATGTTAAAAATAAAATTCTTATAAATTAATTTAATTTGAATATATATTTATCAAAAATTAATATATAGTTATATATATAAAATAAAGTTAGTATATTTATTTATATATATAAATATATTCATATATTTAAATAGATATATATATATTATAATTATATTCATATATTTAAATAAATATATGTATATTATTTAAAATAATTATATTATAAATGAAAATAAATATCTAATGAAAGAACAAATAATAATAAAATTTAATAAGGAAAATAAAAATAAACAAAATGTGGAAAAAAGAATAAATATAAATCAAAGAAATAATAAATTAAACCTGCAAGAAATTCCAGCGAAAATTCCAATTTGAATCGCGGAAACGAACCGATACCGATGTTCACGTACAATCACACACACTTCAGAAGAGTCTATACACATATATGTATGCATGCACAAAAATACGTTACGCTGTGTACCGCACTTTTCTAAAATTGCGCGCCACGTTCCGGGCAGGGCGCAATCATTCACACGCATAAAAAATGTTCCGTTAACGCATAACAATCACACACGAGGATTTACTTATTATATACTCGACTTATATTAATTTGCATTAAATGTTAAATGTATCACGAACACGCGAATTAATTATATATTATTTTATATTTAATATCGAAAATACAAATGATAATCGACAATCGACGACGACACCGAACACGCCAATCGCAAACTACAAATTAACATAACACTGAAGCGCGCTGCCACCTTGCAACAATTTTGATACGTTGCCAATAATTTATCGCCGCAATTAAAAAGTGCGCGAAACCTTAAATTTATAATAATGATCTATAGAATCTAATATACATACAAAATATACATATATTAAAAAAACAAAGTAGAAGAAATGTTAGTACATTTTTTTCAAACATAGTTTCAATAGACGTGGGGATATAATATAATTTACACATATTAATATAATTTATATGCAAAACATATGAAATATATATCGATATGTTTAATATATATTAAAAGCTATCGATATGATAGCTCATAATATATCGTGAAATCTAAATTAATATTTATTTAATAAAAAGTCAATATATAAATTATTAAATAATACTAATAATATGTCTATATTAGAAATCTAGTAAATACCTGCATTCATGCATGCCGATCAACCACGCTATTGGTTGTATATAATTTTACATATGTATGTGTGAACACAAATTAAGTATGTATAAGTGTTTGCATTTATGCACATGTATTTTGGGTAATTGACATGTGCATGAAAAAGAAGAGTCGAGAAACAGCTCGCGCTTCGCGCTCGCATCGTTTATCCTTTTCTTTCATGCACAAGTAATTTAGTTCTGACGTCATCGACAACTTCTTTGCTTTCTTCATATTCATATATACGCCACCTATTGGTTGAGTGTTAGCATATATTTATGCACATGTATTTTCGGTAATTGACATGTGCATGGAAAAGAAGAGTCGAGAAACAGCTCGCGCTTCGCGCTCGCATCGTTGTCCTTTTCTTTCATGCATAAGGAATTTAGTTCTGACGTCATCGACAAGTTCTTTGCTGGTCGAAGTGTCGAAATGGTTTATCTAATAACTACAGTGTTTATTGTCTGATCGGATTGCAATTTGGAGGATAAGTTCATATATTATTTATCTATATATATGCTAAAGCAGAACGTTAAGAAATGAGTTCTTCGAATGTAAATAGCAATGTAAACCAAAATTGGCGGTTTGCGGGGGCGGTAGGCGTGTTATTCCAAATGGAAAATAAACTTGATCTGCGTATGGTATACAGGAATCTTCATGCTAAATTTGGTGTCCGTAGCTTTTGTAATAGATGAGATCGGCGCGTTCATCCAGACAGACAGACAGACGGACAGACAGACGGACATGGCTCAATAGACTCGGCTATTGATCCTGAGCAAGAATATATATACTTTATGGGGTCTCCGACGCCTCCTTCTGCCTGTTACATACATTTGCACAAAGTTAGTATACCCTTTTTTGACCATTTTCAATGGTCCAAGGGTATAAAAATAACTCGTTGAGACCTGTTAGTTAAATAATCAGATATCCACAAAAGGAGCTTTTGAGGAAAACCAACAAAATTTAACTTATGAATTAAGGGATTATGATTTACGGAGTCAAATGCTTTACTGAAGTATAGACCATATAAGTTTGCATTTTGTTTCGAAATCCTGAATTAATATGAGAAGAAAATTCTAGAAGATGAGAAGCTGTTGATCTTCTCTTTATAAACCCATGTTGACGGGGTGAAACTGAGCCGAAAAAACTCCGTCAGGGCCAGGAGAGAAAACGGATTTTATTGATTTAAGATCATTAAGTAAAGAGGTTTTGTCGATAGTAGGACAGAAGAGAGTGTTAAAATTTGTATACTATTAGGGTATGGATGTAGAGGGGAACTATAAGGTTCAGTTGAATAAGTTGATTGAAAAAGGTCTGCAAACAAATCGGCGGCTACCTGATCATCAGTTGCTTCCTTATTTTCGTATGATAGAGAGGAAGGAAATCTACTTGCTTTACGTTTTAAATTGATAAAGTTATAAAACTGCTTTGGGTCCTGAGCGATACAAATACTTTTTGTAACAATTTGCAATCTGAGCAAAGTTTTCTCTTGCAGCTATATAACGCGTAAGATCGGAAGGATTACAAGTTAATTTAAACTTTTTAAAATACTTACTTTCAAATTTTTCAGCCTTGCTAACTCACGTGAAAACCAAGGAGGTCTATTGTTACTTAAAAGTAACAGTAAGCCATTGATCAAAAAGTGAGTCCATAGAGGAATAAAAAAAATGAAATGCATGTTTTTAGATCAGAAAATGAATAAGGAAATGACCAATCATGTTCCAAAATTAAATAATTCAATTTTTGAAAATCGGTATTACGGAAACAACGTGATTTTACTATAGGGGAACAATTGCAATTTGCATAGAAGTTGGCAGAGTTAGAACCAGGTCCAATGTAGGATGATAGGGATCTTCAGGAAGAACTAAGGGATTCATTCTAGAGATAGTATTTAGTAAAATGTCAGAAGAAAATATTAAATCAAGCATTCTACCACTACCACTACAATTAGGAACAGTGTTTATTTGATATAGGAATAGCGCCGAGAGGCCATTTAAAAATGAATTAAATACAGACGGCACCAATATATCGGATTGAGATGACCAAGTAACTTCTGGTAAGTTGAAATCACCAAAAACTAGCAGATAATCTCTGTCAGATAGGTTGGAGGCAACAGATTGGATAGATGAAAGATGGTCCAGGTAGACAGATATATCAGATGAGGGAGGAATATACGAGCAGGTAATGTAAATTGAAATTAGACACATCGTCATTTTAACACATACAAATTCTAAGGAAGTACCATTGTCTAATGGAACAACTTCAGAAGGAAGATTTGACTTTACAGCTATAAGAACACCACCTCCAATTCGTGATAAACGATCACATCTGAAGGAGGTGTACTTATTAAGAAAAATTGAGCAGTTTTCTACATCAGGTTTTAACCAGGTTTCGGTAAATATTAAAATTAGATTATCGAACGATATACTATTCAAAAACAAATTAGAGAGCTTAGGCCTCTAACGTTATGATAAGCGAAATAAAGATGGGATATTTCTACTGGTTTTTTGATGTCCCACTAGAAGAAGAAGAGGCGCGAGAAGTTGTAGGAAGCGGTTCCGCAGTTCGACTCTTTTGTTTTGGAGAATACTCTTATAAGTCAGGCGGCCAGAAGGTACCGCTGCAAACAGATTGAAAATTGTCTGCATGAATACTTATTTTAAAGGATGAGATATCTCGCGTGTAGTTAAATTTAAACTTTTTCCTACTATTTGGACAAAGGCGCAACTGGAGAGATGACGATCAATAGTGGTGGATCGCACATAATAGCCGGGGTGGCTGAAGGAATGTTAGGAGATGTTGTACCTGAAGGAATTGCCGGTGGAAACGCGGAAGGCACATCGGAACATTCGAAAGTATTAAATTCAATTTCCATATCAGAAAATTCAGATTGGAGATTTGAAAATGCTGCACGCAGCTTTTCAAATTTCAATTCAGCCTCCCTAAGCATTTTACTCAAAGTTAGTTCTTTCACTCGAGTTCAATTAAAGAACGATAAACGTAAACTTAAATTAAAATAAAACTGTCTCTGAACGCAAAAATGGGTGGCAAAAGTGCATAAAAAGGGAGAAGTAGCGAAGTAAGAATATAAGAAGGAAGAAGGATTGCGCATGTCATGACATTTTCATTTATGGGAGGCACGCATTCGCGCATGCGTTTCTAATAATTTCAATCAATCATAAATGAGAGATAGGATGAGAAAGAATAAAAGAAGAGCAGTGTTCGCTTCCGTTTAGCCAAAGGAGCCAAAACAACAAAAACAACCAAGAGGGAGAGAGCAGGAGGTCGTTTCCTCCCTCTCCTTGTCACAGTGGGGACATGTGTGATTAAAAATAAACAAGGGCAAAACGCAACTGATGATAAATTACATGAAACAACATAATGGGCAAAAACATTTAATGCTTCCTGGAGAAGTGAATGAAAATAAGATTCAAAAAAATACACACGTACACATTTTGGTGATGGCAGCGGAGATCTTCAATGGTTTTTAATGCAATTGTTGTTGTTGACGTTTATGGCAAAGATTACAGATAATTTGTTAATTGTTTATACTGCACGCATAAAGCACGGCACGGTCACGAGTACACACACACATACAGACACTCGCGCGTAAATCAAAATCAGCATCGAAATGTTTTATGAGATTTTCGACTTCGATTCAACCCTCCACAAAGAAAGAGAAAGAATACTGTAAACAAATATTTGCAAATCAAATTCTCAATTGCATTTTTTGCAGTTTATCGAGCCCAATATTCATTTCAGAAAATGAAGCGATAAAGTTAACTGCGCGACGCGAACGACCAACGATGAATGCGCGCAACAAACGAACGAAAAACACTCGCCTAAATAGCCCATAAATATGTGGAGTATGCGCAACTGCAGCCGAAATGGAACGATGAAGGGAAACGGGAGAGGGGTGCAACTAGCTCTGCTCCGCTTGGGGGTTAAGTGTGGCCGCGCTTTGTGGTGCCTAATGCATGCGCCAAAAGAACGCAAAGAATTCTTAGAAAAGCTTCGGATTAAATGGCAGAAACATGGCTAATTACATGTATTTAACACACACACACTCAGAAACAACAATGTCTGCTTGGGTTTTTGTAGTTGTCGGTGCGTTTGCGCATGCGCCTGCAGTTGTTAACGAGACACAAAACAATGACTAACACAACATGTATGGTCAAAAGCGGCAGCAACGTTGTCATTAAAGTTAACTTCAGAAAATGGTTTAGGTTGTGCACTTTGATGATGATCATTACTAGAAATTGAAATGTACTCGGTAAAATGTATCGATGAATCTATAAAAACTAGAAATATGCCTATTTTGGTTTGCATTATGAATTGCCAGAAAATCTACTGATTTTTAGTGGGGCAAAATGTGTCGATAAATCTATAAAAACTAGAGATATTTCCAGTTCGGGTTGCCATATCTACTGAATTGCCAGGAATTCTCCTGATTTTTAGGGGAGCCATTAATATTTTCAAAAGAAACCTATCTGACATCCCTATTTTTATTGCAATACTCTATAACAATAAATTACTCTTTAATGCAATTCCATATAAAAAAATTAATGAAAGCATGCTTTTTTTTTTTTAAGTAACAACAATATACGATTTTGTTTTTAAATGAAAAAAACTTGAAAAAGTAAAGTAAAAAAGCAAAATTTAAAATATTGATAATTTAGAATTTTGTTAAGTTATCGTAAACTGTTTACTAATAATAATAGGACGAATCGGCAACACTGTCAATTATGTAGCCGTAAATTAAAGCCCTACCTAATTGTTTTACTGCAGTTTGGCAAATCAACGCATATATTTAATAGAGATGCAGAATCTTCGTTGTTGCTTATAAAAGTTTATCAATTTTCAAAGCGGCGAAAAAGAATTATGAATTTTACATTAAAAAATGTACAACCATTCGGTTTCTTAGGTTTAATTATTTGTAGCTAAAGTTATAGTTTAACGACGGAAAATCATATCAGCTTGATCCTTAACATGAATGCAAATGAAGCTTTGAATAAAAATAATATTGAAAGCAAGCTTAAAACATACCTAAAAACGATAGCAGAAAATAAATATCAATGATTTTGAAAATTTAGAAAACATTGATGCGTCGATGTTTCTGCACCTCTTAATAATAAATTCCCCAAGAATCAAACCCAACCCTGCGGGAGCATAACGCCATTTAAGTAGGAGATGCTAAGCAGTGCAGTAATAAAATCCCCAACTCCGGCATTGTCAATGCGTTTATTTTTTAGACTTTAAATGCATTGGCGCGTTGCTTACATTTAAATATGCAAACCTCATTTTTATTGTCGCTTGCAACGCTGTTTCATTCAAAAGGTGTAGATGTTTATTTATTTAACGTCAAATAAAACAATCGACTTGAAATTAAAATTTAATTTTTTTAAATTAAAATTAGATATAAAGAAAGAAAATAATAATAGTTTAAGACTTAGATTTTAAAATTAAATTTGGTAAAAAATCAAAAATTTGATTTTAATTAAAAATATATATTTTTAAATTTAGGCTGGGGAATATAAAACAAGAATTCCCGATTCAACATTTGCTGCAAGGGATTGGGGAAAACCCAGTAAAATCCAATCAGATCGGTAGATTAGTATTAGTTGTTAGGATGTAGTGTTAATTGATTAAGGATAGACAGTTAAACAGAGTAAAGGGAGGACTCGGAGTTGAAAACTCTTGACAGTCTGTTGTAGTCAGCACAGAGAACTCGGAAAGGGTCATGCAAGCTGTAGTTAGTATTACAAAAGGCCAAGGATAGTGGCATAAAATTACGAGTAACTCTAGAAGAAATACAGAAATTAATTTGATTAAGCAGAGTAGGGGAATCTATATTGTACTTTATTAGCTTTACAATAAACATAACGCCTATCATAATACGACGGTTAGTTAAAGAAGGTATGTTAGTTAGAATATTCTAGTAGACCCCTACTAAAATATAGTGGTAACACCCGGAACCCAATTAAAACTGCGCAAGGCAAAGAGTAGAAACTGCTTTTGAACAGACTCAATTCTATATTGGTGAATATGGTATTGCGGCGACACATATTAATGAGTTGGACGAACAAGAGAAGCATAAAGCAACTTTGTCGTATAAGGATCCTCGAATTCTTTGTCCCATCTTTTGATGAACCGGAGTAGTCGAAATGCCTTCTTGACAATTTGTGTAATGTGACGATCAAATTTCAATTTATGATCAAAGAGGATACCTAATTCAGCTACTTCACATATTCTTAAGAGTGGGGTTAAGTTAAGATTACAGTTGATGACATGACAGTTACCTCTGCAAAATGACATAACTTTGCACTTCAAACAGTTAAGATGCAGCAGATTATGGCTGCACCATTCAAAAAACAAATCAACATCTGTTTGAAGAAGGTTATTTGCAGGATAACTGTGTGTCAAACAGAGTTTCACATCATCAGCATACATAATAATGTTAGAGTAAAGAAGTATTGAAGGAAGATCCTTAATAAAAAGGTTAAATAGCAATGGTCCAAGGTGGCTGCCCTGAGGAACACCAGAAGTAACTAAGATCGGCTTAGATAGACATTTTTAAAAATAACTCGTTGAGACCTGTTAGTTAAATAATCAGATATCCACAAAAGGAGCTTTTGAGGAAAACCAACCAAATTTAACTTATGAATTAAGGGATTATGATTTACGGACTCAAATGCTTTACTGAAGTATAGACCATATAAGTTTGCATTTTGTTTCGAAATCCTTATAAACCCATGTTGACGGGGTGAAATTATAGATTTACACATACATAAAAGTTAACTGAGCCGAAAAAACTCCGTCAGGGCCAGGAGAGAAAACGGGTTTTATTGATTTAAGATCATTAAGTAAAGAGGTTTTGTCGATAGTAGGACAGAAGAGAGTGTTAAAATTTGTATACTATAAGGGTATGGATGTAGAGGGGAACTATAAGGTTCAGTTGAATAAGTTGACTGAAAAGGTCTGCAAACAAATCGGCGGCTACCTGATCATCAGTTGCTTCCTTATTTTCGTATGATAGGAAGGAAATCTACTTGCTTTACGTTTTAAATTGACAAAGTTATAAAACTGCTTTGGGTACTGAGCAAGCTGCAAACGGCAGCGACACAAATACTTTTTGTAACAATTTGCAATCTGAGCAGTTTTCTCTTGCAGCTATATAACGCGTAAAATAGGAAGGATTACAAGTTAATTTAAACTTTTTAAAATACCGCGATTTCAAATTTATCAGCCTTGCTAACTTACGTGAAAACCAAGGAGGCCTATTGTTACTTAAAAGTAACAAGAACCCATTGAACCCAAAAATGAGTCCAGAAAATGAATAAGGAAATGACCAATCATGTTCCAAAATTAAATAATTCAATTTTTGAAAATCGGTATTACGGAAACAACGTGATTTTACTATAGGGGAACAATTGCAATTTGCGTAGAAGTTGGCAGAGTTAGAACCAGGTCCAATGTAGGATGATAGGGATCTTCAGGAAGAACTAAGGGATTCATTTTAGAGATAGTATTTAGTAAAATGTCAGAAAAGAATATTAAATCAAGCATTCTACCACTACAGTTAGGAACAGTGTTTATTTGATAAAGATATACCGCCGAGAAGCCATTTAAAAAAGAGTTAAATACAGGGGCACCAATATATCGGATTGAGTTGACCAAGTAACTTCTGGTAAGTTGAAATCACCAAAAACTAGCAGATAATCTCTATCAGATAGTTTGGAGGCAACAGATTGGATAGATGAAAGATAGTCCAGGTTGACAGATATATCTGATGAGGGAGGAATATACGAGCAGGTAACGTAAATTGAAATTAGACACATCGTCATTTTAAAACATAAAAATTTTAAGGAAGAACCATGGTCTAATGGAACAAGTTCGGAAGGAAGATCTGACTTTACAGCTATAAACGATCACATCTGAAGGAGGTGTACTTATTAGGAAAAATTGTAGTTTTCTACATCAGGTTTTAGCCCGGTTTCGGTAAATATTAAAATTTGATGATCGAACGATACACTATTCAAAAACAAATTAGAGAACTTAGAGAGCTTAGGCCTCTAACATTTTGATACGCGAAATAAAGATGGGATATTTCTACTGGTTTTTTGATGACCCACTAGAAGACAAAGCGCGAGAAGTTGTAGGAAGCGGAATTTAAACCTTTCTACAACAATGTTCGGAACAATGATTTTTGATTGAATAAATGATCTTCAATCGAAAGACTGCAAAAAGCGGAGTAAACAGTATACGTATATCGGTATTTCTTTATAAATTTTAAATTGGCCAATATCAATAGCTGGCAATATATCGAGTAATCAAAATTAAAATTTATTTAATTGCATTTTATGATTTTGTATTTTTTACTGACCCTAAAGTATGGATTATTAAATAATAATCATATGTGCACGTACGCATATTATGAATATTACATGCATGTAAATACTTGCATACATTCTATTGGTCGAGTGTAAGCATGTATTTTCGGTAGAAAAGAAGAATCAAGAATCAGCTCGAACTACGCGCTCTCATCGTTCGTCCTTTTCTTTCCTGCACAAGTAATATAGTTATGACGTCATCTACAACTTGTTTGCTGGTTGGAGGGTCGAAATGGTTTATCAAATGTAAATCAAAATTGTCGGTTTGCGGGAGCGGTAGGCGTGTTATTCCAAATTCCTGGTTAGCAGGAATCTTCATGCTAAATTTGGTGTCCCTAGTTTTTGCAATAGCTGAGATCGGCGCGTTCATCCAGACAGACAGACGGACATGGCTCAATCGACTCGGCTAGTTATCCTGAGCAAGAATATATATATTGTACTTTATGTGGTCTCCGACGCCTTCTTCTACCTGTTACATACATTTGCACAAGGTTAGTATACCTTTTTTTGACCATTTTCAATGATCGAAGAGTATAAAAAAGTTTCCACAAGATAAGCGAAGGAGCCCCGCCCCCAAAGAGTCACATAACGGAGCAGGGCTTGCAGAAGCAATAAAACATGGAAATTTTCCGCAGCACATAAGTCCAATTAATAACATATCCCAAAAAAAGAAGGAAAGACAGCAAAGTATAACCATTTTGTGGCTCATTTACAAAATGCCGCTAAAAGTTTGCGCACAAGTTGCCACCTGATGCGTAGGCTGTGGCGGCTATGGTTGCCTTTAGCCCGACGATGCTGGTTAGGTTGTTTATTATAATCATGCAATACATAGGCAGCGGCGTACTTGCCCCATCGTAAGCGGCATTGACAACAGCACGTCATATGCAAATTTGCCCTCACAACAAAAATAGAAATATTGACTTTGCGCACTTAATTTTCACAGGCTGGCAAATAGTGAATTGCCAAATCAACTGACAGTGTGTATCTGTGTGTGTGCAAATCCATTCCAAAATCGCAAAAAACAATGTGCAACACAAATTAGAATAACCGTTGTTAATGTCGTTAGCCCTCTACTGCATAAGCATAGAAATATTGAAGAAAAAAATTAAAAAAAAAAAAAATGAAGCCATATATGGCTTCCTATGCATTTAGCGTATTTCCATATATGGCCATATATGGCTTTCTATACAATCATGTGAAAGTTGGCAAAACAGTTTCTTTTCTCTTTATAACATAAAAATACATTGCATTTCTCGCAAAAGCTGTATGATCGGAAGGAACAATCGTTTTGGTAGAGTTGCCTATTCTTTTTCCAAGTGGGAAAATGTCCAATTTTGTCCTCTCGAACAGAATTTAAGGGAAAATCCTGGTGCCTCATTCGCTTGCTGGTAGAAGGAGTACCTTCCCTGCTTGTAGTCGGCGACGCAGTTGGAGTCATCCCAGGACGCTCGCGCTTCTTTATTTTTCCTGCCTTGCACAGGTGCTCAGTTATAGAAAGCTTAAAGTCGAACAGTGATATATATTGATCTGACTTACGACGGTATAAAATCCATGAATTAACCACGCACATATCAATCATGTGGAAAAATATTTTTTTATACCTTTTTCTTGAACGCAATTAAATTCTATAAAGTCCCAGTAAAGAATCAAGTAAATCAACGCCACCCATATGGTAATTGTACACATCAACTGCCATAGGAGACTCGATTTCTAAATACTTTTTGTCTTTCTTACTGTATCGCTTTTTTGTTGAAACAGGATTGCTTCCCACATAAGTAGAAAGAATGTTGACTACCTTATTGTCAAACCAAGAGACAAGGCCAAGCTCAATTCCATCGATATTAGCTACTTTTTCGACCATGTTTCCAAGTCCTTTCTTTTTAATTCTTTTTCAGTTGGCATTTTTGAATTAGGTACTCGATTAATCCCTACCGTACCCAAAGCCAATATACCATTTTTCATAATGTAGAATTCAATGTTGAGACTATTGAACCAATTGTCGAAAAATAATTTGACGTTTTTTCCTTTTGGTACGGTTGCCGATAGTCTTGTTACAACATTTTCGCTTACTCCCAAATTAGGTGCTTCTTCCGGATATGTATCACTTTGGGCTCCCGCAGAAATATCAAAATATATGTACACTTTGCTGCATATACAGCCATATATGGCGACAACAGTTTCTTGCAAAAAATAGTACTTATAATGCTTACCGAATAGTCAAATTATATTAATTAATAAAGAAAACTTTATATTCTTTTCAAAAAAAATAGTTTCAAGCGCTAATGGTATTTATTAATAGAGTAAATTAGTTTTCAAATACAGGAATGTTCAATTTCGTTCGTCTGCTTGTGGTGCTTGCACAAAACTGATTAAAACGCGAGAGAAGGCAACATGAAAAAGTTCTGCACATCGAATTCCAACAGAAAATAGTGCAACAAAGAATAACTGTTAACAATGAATGAGCGTATGTACCGTTATATCACCAAAAAAAATTATTGAAAGCGAGAAACCATATATGGCTCTGTATTCAACATTCATTCGCGAAACTGCGCAGGGCGTGGATGACTTGTGTAACTCGAGGTTTTGTTTTGGGGACAACAATAACAACAAGATCATTTGAAGGCGTCAGATTTCAATCTTGAAAATCGGACTTGAGACTTACGAATAACAAGTCACTCTTTTCATATATCATAGTTATGTAAGTTCTTAATGTTTTCGCAAATGATTTAATGCTTTTCGCCTTTAATTTATTTCTCGACATCACATAACTTAATTGGAAAAATATAGTTGAAAAATTGGCCAATAATGGAGCTGACTTAACATTATTAAAACACATCTTGACATCATAATTTCCAGACAAAGAAATAAAAGGAGAGGTATCAGGGCCGTTGGTCTGCCTTTTTTCGAACATTTGTCATTTTATTTTTCAGCTAGACATACTCAAAATATTAAAAAACATTAAAAATTTACGGATATAGCATGAAAAATCACATCAATTTATGAAATTTTAGCTTTTTTTAATCGTCTTTCGTCTTAATCTATACTTTTTTAGTGCGGGGTAGCTGGTAGCTCGAATCTCTATCTCAGTTTTTCGATTCGATTTACAATCATAAAAACATCACAAAAATCAGAAATATTGGGTAATATTGCAATACTTCGATTAGCACCATTAACAACATAAAACGAACTTTTGTGGTATTATCTATTGTGCATGAGATATAATATAAATTTAATTAAACACATTTATAAAACTTTATGAACTTTAACTAATTATTTATTTAATATATGTACAATTATAGTAAACATAATATATTATATATTAAATACATAATTGAAAGTTGTATATTTCGCACGTAGGGCAAAATACGTTTAAGTTTACATCTGTAATCATTTGATTGATTTTGTGTTAATTTCGCATGCAGACGTTATCAAGCTGAACATAAGAGATTCTGTGGAAACATCTTGAAAGCGTCGTTCTTTCCCCTTCGCTACGGTATACTCTCGCTATGCTTACTTTACCAACAACAACAACAATAAGAAGATGGAGAATAGGAGCAAGACCACAGTTGCCATATCGGACAAAGCTGCCTCTTCCGTGCCCTGCACTGTTCTCTTCTCCCACTCTCAACTCACATACACAAAGCAGCGTAAAGTGGTTGTGCGTGGGCGTGTGCGCTTCAGTAATCTTCGACAAAGGAAAAAGCAGTGACGCGCATCGATTCAACGCTGCGTAGATATGAACACACAAATAAACAACACACAACGTAAATGCAGCTGTGTGTTTGTGCATGAAAAATAGTAATAATCAAAACGAATTGAAGGAACTTAAAACAGTGTGTGATGAAATTGATAGCAGCACATGTGTTTGTTCTGATAACAGTTTGTTTTAGTAGAGCAGAGAGAGATTGAGAAAAGTGGAAATAAAAGAATAGCCTCTCTCTCTCGCTCTTATTTTGAACCATAAATGTTGGCGAAAGTTCGCTTAAGTTGTGATTAATCATTCCATGAATGTAACTCTCTAATGTTTTTGTTGCGACTAATTTCCACATTTGTGTCGCCTCCTCCCGTCCTGGTGCCCACTGCCCCTTGTGCCATACTAATTCCCACATGTGCTTGGGCCGCTTTCAAGTGGATTCTGTATCTTTTGAATATTTTAGAGTATGCGCGGGGAGATAAGTGACATACAAGTATTTTCAAAACATAATAAAAATACGATTTTATTGTGTGTATTTGTAGTTGTTTTCAATTTTTTTTTTCTTTTCTTCGTTTAATTAATGGCGCGCGCAGCACAAATACACACGCGCACACACATTTATCTATAGTACCGTAAAACTGGCGAGAGGCTGAGAATAAAACTGTAATCGTAATCCCTGTCGAGCAAAGAGTAGTAACAACAACAAAAGCAGTAGAGCAGGAGAGGCCGTGGCAGAGGCCGAAGTAGCCGCGGCAGCATATACTAAAACAACAAGAACAACAACGACGCCATGCTCTTTTGGCAGCAGCGCAGTATGAGAAGAACATTTTTTTCTTCTCAACGTAACGTACCACTACTACTCTCTTTATTTTCGCAATGGAAATGCACATAAAACTGTTTGATTGCTACTCACGGGTATAATTCAATACTATTGCTCTGCTTTTTTCTTTACCTTAATACTCCATAAGTATGTGAAATTGAAACATTGATGCGTCGATGTTTCTGCACCTCTTAATAATAAATTCCCCAAGAATCAAACCCAACCCTGCGGGAGCATAACGCCATTTAAGTAGGAGATGCTAAGCAGTGCAGTAATAAAATCCCCAACTCCGGCATTGTCAATGCGTTTATTTTTTAGACTTTAAATGCATTGGCGCGTTGCTTACATTTAAATATGCAAACCTCATTTTTATTGTCGCTTGCAACGCTGTTTCATTCAAAAGGTGTAGATGTTTATTTATTTAACGTCAAATAAAACAATCGACTTGAAATTAAAATTTAATTTTTTTAAATTAAAATTAGATATAAAGAAAGAAAATAATAATAGTTTAAGACTTAGATTTTAAAATTAAATTTGGTAAAAAATCAAAAATTTGATTTTAATTAAAAATATATATTTTTAAATTTAGGCTGGGGAATATAAAACAAGAATTCCCGATTCAACATTTGCTGCAAGGGATTGGGGAAAACCCAGTAAAATCCAATCAGATCGGTAGATTAGTATTAGTTGTTAGGATGTAGTGTTAATTGATTAAGGATAGACAGTTAAACAGAGTAAAGGGAGGACTCGGAGTTGAAAACTCTTGACAGTCTGTTGTAGTCAGCACAGAGAACTCGGAAAGGGTCATGCAAGCTGTAGTTAGTATTACAAAAGGCCAAGGATAGTGGCATAAAATTACGAGTAACTCTAGAAGAAATACAGAAATTAATTTGATTAAGCAGAGTAGGGGAATCTATATTGTACTTTATTAGCTTTACAATAAACATAACGCCTATCATAATACGACGGTTAGTTAAAGAAGGTATGTTAGTTAGAATATTCTAGTAGACCCCTACTAAAATATAGTGGTAACACCCGGAACCCAATTAAAACTGCGCAAGGCAAAGAGTAGAAACTGCTTTTGAACAGACTCAATTCTATATTGGTGAATATGGTATTGCGGCGACACATATTAATGAGTTGGACGAACAAGAGAAGCATAAAGCAACTTTGTCGTATAAGGATCCTCGAATTCTTTGTCCCATCTTTTGATGAACCGGAGTAGTCGAAATGCCTTCTTGACAATTTGTGTAATGTGACGATCAAATTTCAATTTATGATCAAAGAGGATACCTAATTCAGCTACTTCACATATTCTTAAGAGTGGGGTTAAGTTAAGATTACAGTTGATGACATGACAGTTACCTCTGCAAAATGACATAACTTTGCACTTCAAACAGTTAAGATGCAGCAGATTATGGCTGCACCATTCAAAAAACAAATCAACATCTGTTTGAAGAAGGTTATTTGCAGGATAACTGTGTGTCAAACAGAGTTTCACATCATCAGCATACATAATAATGTTAGAGTAAAGAAGTATTGAAGGAAGATCCTTAATAAAAAGGTTAAATAGCAATGGTCCAAGGTGGCTGCCCTGAGGAACACCAGAAGTAACTAAGATCGGCTTAGATAGACATTTTTAAAAATAACTCGTTGAGACCTGTTAGTTAAATAATCAGATATCCACAAAAGGAGCTTTTGAGGAAAACCAACCAAATTTAACTTATGAATTAAGGGATTATGATTTACGGACTCAAATGCTTTACTGAAGTATAGACCATATAAGTTTGCATTTTGTTTCGAAATCCTTATAAACCCATGTTGACGGGGTGAAATTATAGATTTACACATACATAAAAGTTAACTGAGCCGAAAAAACTCCGTCAGGGCCAGGAGAGAAAACGGGTTTTATTGATTTAAGATCATTAAGTAAAGAGGTTTTGTCGATAGTAGGACAGAAGAGAGTGTTAAAATTTGTATACTATAAGGGTATGGATGTAGAGGGGAACTATAAGGTTCAGTTGAATAAGTTGACTGAAAAGGTCTGCAAACAAATCGGCGGCTACCTGATCATCAGTTGCTTCCTTATTTTCGTATGATAGGAAGGAAATCTACTTGCTTTACGTTTTAAATTGACAAAGTTATAAAACTGCTTTGGGTACTGAGCAAGCTGCAAACGGCAGCGACACAAATACTTTTTGTAACAATTTGCAATCTGAGCAGTTTTCTCTTGCAGCTATATAACGCGTAAAATAGGAAGGATTACAAGTTAATTTAAACTTTTTAAAATACCGCGATTTCAAATTTATCAGCCTTGCTAACTCACGTGAAAACCAAGGAGGCCTATTGTTACTTAAAAGTAACAAGAACCCATTGAACCCAAAAATGAGTCCAGAAAATGAATAAGGAAATGACCAATCATGTTCCAAAATTAAATAATTCAATTTTTGAAAATCGGTATTACGGAAACAACGTGATTTTACTATAGGGGAACAATTGCAATTTGCGTAGAAGTTGGCAGAGTTAGAACCAGGTCCAATGTAGGATGATAGGGATCTTCAGGAAGAACTAAGGGATTCATTTTAGAGATAGTATTTAGTAAAATGTCAGAAAAGAATATTAAATCAAGCATTCTACCACTACAGTTAGGAACAGTGTTTATTTGATAAAGATATACCGCCGAGAAGCCATTTAAAAAAGAGTTAAATACAGGGGCACCAATATATCGGATTGAGTTGACCAAGTAACTTCTGGTAAGTTGAAATCACCAAAAACTAGCAGATAATCTCTATCAGATAGTTTGGAGGCAACAGATTGGATAGATGAAAGATAGTCCAGGTTGACAGATATATCTGATGAGGGAGGAATATACGAGCAGGTAACGTAAATTGAAATTAGACACATCGTCATTTTAAAACATAAAAATTTTAAGGAAGAACCATGGTCTAATGGAACAAGTTCGGAAGGAAGATCTGACTTTACAGCTATAAACGATCACATCTGAAGGAGGTGTACTTATTAGGAAAAATTGTAGTTTTCTACATCAGGTTTTAGCCCGGTTTCGGTAAATATTAAAATTTGATGATCGAACGATACACTATTCAAAAACAAATTAGAGAACTTAGAGAGCTTAGGCCTCTAACATTTTGATACGCGAAATAAAGATGGGATATTTCTACTGGTTTTTTGATGACCCACTAGAAGACAAAGCGCGAGAAGTTGTAGGAAGCGGAATTTAAACCTTTCTACAACAATGTTCGGAACAATGATTTTTGATTGAATAAATGATCTTCAATCGAAAGACTGCAAAAAGCGGAGTAAACAGTATACGTATATCGGTATTTCTTTATAAATTTTAAATTGGCCAATATCAATAGCTGGCAATATATCGAGTAATCAAAATTAAAATTTATTTAATTGCATTTTATGATTTTGTATTTTTTACTGACCCTAAAGTATGGATTATTAAATAATAATCATATGTGCACGTACGCATATTATGAATATTACATGCATGTAAATACTTGCATACATTCTATTGGTCGAGTGTAAGCATGTATTTTCGGTAGAAAAGAAGAATCAAGAATCAGCTCGAACTACGCGCTCTCATCGTTCGTCCTTTTCTTTCCTGCACAAGTAATATAGTTATGACGTCATCTACAACTTGTTTGCTGGTTGGAGGGTCGAAATGGTTTATCAAATGTAAATCAAAATTGTCGGTTTGCGGGAGCGGTAGGCGTGTTATTCCAAATTCCTGGTTAGCAGGAATCTTCATGCTAAATTTGGTGTCCCTAGTTTTTGCAATAGCTGAGATCGGCGCGTTCATCCAGACAGACAGACGGACATGGCTCAATCGACTCGGCTAGTTATCCTGAGCAAGAATATATATATTGTACTTTATGTGGTCTCCGACGCCTTCTTCTACCTGTTACATACATTTGCACAAGGTTAGTATACCTTTTTTTGACCATTTTCAATGATCGAAGAGTATAAAAAAGTTTCCACAAGATAAGCGAAGGAGCCCCGCCCCCAAAGAGTCACATAACGGAGCAGGGCTTGCAGAAGCAATAAAACATGGAAATTTTCCGCAGCACATAAGTCCAATTAATAACATATCCCAAAAAAAAAGGCTGAAAGACAGCAAAGTATAACCATTTTGTGGCTCATTTACAAAATGCCGCTAAAAGTTTGCGCACAAGTTGCCACCTGATGCGTAGGCTGTGGCGGCTATGGTTGCCTTTAGCCCGACGATGCTGGTTAGGTTGTTTATTATAATCATGCAATACATAGGCAGCGGCGTACTTGCCCCATCGTAAGCGGCATTGACAACAGCACGTCATATGCAAATTTGCCCTCACAACAAAAATAGAAATATTGACTTTGCGCACTTAATTTTCACAGGCTGGCAAATAGTGAATTGCCAAATCAACTGACAGTGTGTATCTGTGTGTGTGCAAATCCATTCCAAAATCGCAAAAAACAATGTGCAACACAAATTAGAATAACCGTTGTTAATGTCGTTAGCCCTCTACTGCATAAGCATAGAAATATTGAAGAAAAAAATTAAAAAAAAAAAAAATGAAGCCATATATGGCTTCCTATGCATTTAGCGTATTTCCATATATGGCCATATATGGCTTTCTATACAATCATGTGAAAGTTGGCAAAACAGTTTCTTTTCTCTTTATAACATAAAAATACATTGCATTTCTCGCAAAAGGTGTGTGATCGGAAGGAACAATCGTTTTGGCAGAGTTGCCTATTCTTTTTCCAAGTGGGAAAATGTCCAATTTTGGCCTCTCGAACAGAATTTAAGGGAAAATCCTGGTGCCTCATTCGTTTGCTGGTAGAAGGAGTACCTTCCCTGCTTGTAGTCGGCGATGCAGTTGGAGTCATCCCAGGACCCCCGCGCTTCTTTATTTTTACTGCCTTGCACAGGTGCTCAGTTATAGAAAGCTTAAAGTCGAACAGTGGCATTTATTGATCTGAATTACGACGGTATAAAATCCACGAATTAACCACGCACATATCAATCATGTGGAAAAATATTTTTTTTACCATTTTCTTGAACGCAATTGAATTCTATAAAGTCCCAGTAAAGAATCAAGTAAATCAACGCCACCCATATGGTAATTGTAAACATCAACTGCCTTAGGAGACTCGATTTCTATATACTTTTTGTCTTTCTTACTGTATCTCTTTTTTGTTGAAACAGGATTGCTTCCCACATAAGTAGAAAGAATGTTGACTACTTTATTGTCAAACCAAGAGACGAGGCCAAGCTCAATTCCATCGATATTAGCTACTTTTTCGACCATGTTTCCAAGTCCTTTCTTTTTTAATTCTTTTTCAGTTGGCATTTTTGAATTAGGTACTCGATTAATCCCTACCGTACCCAAAGCCAATATACCATTTTTCATAATGTAGAATTCAATGTTGAGACTATTGAACCAATTGTCGAAAAATAATTTGACGTTTTTTCCTTTTGGTACGGTTGCCGATAGTCTTGTTACAACATTTTCGCTTACTCCCAAATTAGGTGCTTCTTCCGGATATGTATCACTTTGGGCTCCCGCAGAAATATCAAAATATATGTACACTTTGCTGCATATACAGCCATATATGGCGACAACAGTTTCTTGCAAAAAATAGTACTTATAATGCTTACCGAATAGTCAAATTATATTAATTAATAAAGAAAACTTTATATTCTTTTCAAAAAAAATAGTTTCAAGCGCTAATGGTATTTATTAATAGAGTAAATTAGTTTTCAAATACAGGAATGTTCAATTTCGTTCGTCTGCTTGTGGTGCTTGCACAAAACTGATTAAAACGCGAGAGAAGGCAACATGAAAAAGTTCTGCACATCGAATTCCAACAGAAAATAGTGCAACAAAGAATAACTGTTAACAATGAATGAGCGTATGTACCGTTATATCACCAAAAAAAATTATTGAAAGCGAGAAACCATATATGGCTCTGTATTCAACATTCATTCGCGAAACTGCGCAGGGCGTGGATGACTTGTGTAACTCGAGGTTTTGTTTTGGGGACAACAATAACAACAAGATCATTTGAAGGCGTCAGATTTCAATCTTGAAAATCGGACTTGAGACTTACGAATAACAAGTCACTCTTTTCATATATCATAGTTATGTAAGTTCTTAATGTTTTCGCAAATGATTTAATGCTTTTCGCCTTTAATTTATTTCTCGACATCACATAACTTAATTGGAAAAATATAGTTGAAAAATTGGCCAATAATGGAGCTGACTTAACATTATTAAAACACATCTTGACATCATAATTTCCAGACAAAGAAATAAAAGGAGAGGTATCAGGGCCGTTGGTCTGCCTTTTTTCGAACATTTGTCATTTTATTTTTCAGCTAGACATACTCAAAATATTAAAAAACATTAAAAATTTACGGATATAGCATGAAAAATCACATCAATTTATGAAATTTTAGCTTTTTTTAATCGTCTTTCGTCTTAATCTATACTTTTTTAGTGCGGGGTAGCTGGTAGCTCGAATCTCTATCTCAGTTTTTCGATTCGATTTACAATCATAAAAACATCACAAAAATCAGAAATATTGGGTAATATTGCAATACTTCGATTAGCACCATTAACAACATAAAACGAACTTTTGTGGTATTATCTATTGTGCATGAGATATAATATAAATTTAATTAAACACATTTATAAAACTTTATGAACTTTAACTAATTATTTATTTAATATATGTACAATTATAGTAAACATAATATATTATATATTAAATACATAATTGAAAGTTGTATATTTCGCACGTAGGGCAAAATACGTTTAAGTTTACATCTGTAATCATTTGATTGATTTTGTGTTAATTTCGCATGCAGACGTTATCAAGCTGAACATAAGAGATTCTGTGGAAACATCTTGAAAGCGTCGTTCTTTCCCCTTCGCTACGGTATACTCTCGCTATGCTTACTTTACCAACAACAACAACAATAAGAAGATGGAGAATAGGAGCAAGACCACAGTTGCCATATCGGACAAAGCTGCCTCTTCCGTGCCCTGCACTGTTCTCTTCTCCCACTCTCAACTCACATACACAAAGCAGCGTAAAGTGGTTGTGCGTGGGCGTGTGCGCTTCAGTAATCTTCGACAAAGGAAAAAGCAGTGACGCGCATCGATTCAACGCTGCGTAGATATGAACACACAAATAAACAACACACAACGTAAATGCAGCTGTGTGTTTGTGCATGAAAAATAGTAATAATCAAAACGAATTGAAGGAACTTAAAACAGTGTGTGATGAAATTGATAGCAGCACATGTGTTTGTTCTGATAACAGTTTGTTTTAGTAGAGCAGAGAGAGATTGAGAAAAGTGGAAATAAAAGAATAGCCTCTCTCTCTCGCTCTTATTTTGAACCATAAATGTTGGCGAAAGTTCGCTTAAGTTGTGATTAATCATTCCATGAATGTAACTCTCTAATGTTTTTGTTGCGACTAATTTCCACATTTGTGTCGCCTCCTCCCGTCCTGGTGCCCACTGCCCCTTGTGCCATACTAATTCCCACATGTGCTTGGGCCGCTTTCAAGTGGATTCTGTATCTTTTGAATATTTTAGAGTATGCGCGGGGAGATAAGTGACATACAAGTATTTTCAAAACATAATAAAAATACGATTTTATTGTGTGTATTTGTAGTTGTTTTCAATTTTTTTTCTTTTCTTCGTTTAATTAATGGCGCGCGCAGCACAAATACACACGCGCACACATTTATCTATAGTACCGTAAAACTGGCGAGAGGCTGAGAATAAAACTGTAATCGTAATCCCTGTCGAGCAAAGAGTAGTAACAACAACAAAAGCAGTAGAGCAGGAGAGGCCGTGGCAGAGGCCGAAGTAGCCGCGGCAGCATATACTAAAACAACAAGAACAACAACGACGCCATGCTCTTTTGGCAGCAGCGCAGTATGAGAAGAACATTTTTTTCTTCTCAACGTAACGTACCACTACTACTCTCTTTATTTTCGCAATGGAAATGCACATAAAACTGTTTGATTGCTACTCACGGGTATAATTCAATACTATTGCTCTGCTTTTTTCTTTACCTTAATACTCCATAAGTATGTGAAATTAGTTATTTATTTTAAATTACTTATCATGAAATGCACACACGACGACGACAACGCCGTACGACCGACGACAGACACGAAGTGTGTACAACACGAACCTACTACTAGTTTGTGCATTTTACAACACATATGCATTGCCAAATAGTGTACAACAAAAAACAAGCAGCAAATGCACATATTTAGATTAAAAATTCACATAATATATTCATAGTTTTATTATATTTTATCTATATTATTGTTTCAGAACAACAATAATTTAGCAACATGTATCGATAATAATCGTAAACGAGCTAAATCGCATACTGTGGCAACGTCGGCAGATTGCTTGAATTTATAGGTTAGTGATGAGAAGAAAACCAGTCCAACATTTTTTAAATGAATCATCGTACTTAGTATTGTGTTAAATCTTTATATTTTATAAATTGTTTTTTAAAGTGTATATAAATAAAATATACCATATAAATACTTTTTCGTCGGATTTATCGCTTTTATCGTGAAAATATGTATATCATTCGGGTTACCATAGACATGGTACAAGTAAATTGTTTTTATACCCTTCGACCCTTGAAAATGGTCAAGTAGGGGTAAGCTAACTTTGTGAAAATGTATGTAAAAGGCAGAAGGAGGCGTCGCAGATCAAGTTGATTATCAATTTGGAATGCCACGCCTATTACCCCTGCAAACTGACAATTTCCTATTTACATTCGAAGTACTCATGTCTTAACGTAATGTCTGCATCAGCACACAAATAGATAAATACTATATGAAGCTATCCTCTAAAAACACGGAATTTATTAGATAAACCATTTTAATCCTTCGACCAGAAAACAAGTTTTCGATGACGTCATAACTATATTACTTGTGCAGGAAAGAAAAGGACGAACGATCGATATGAATGTGTGCAGGTATTTACAAGCGTGTGTACAATTGTATTTTTTTATAATAATAATTAAAATAATTTTAGGGTAACTGTACGTCAAAGTCAATAAGGAACCATAAATTTCAATTATTAATATCAAATCTAATGTGAGTTATCGATATTGGTCAATTTAAAATTTGAGCGTGAAGAGTAAATGCTCACACTGCTCTTTGCATATATATCACACGTATATATGAATGTAATGGTGTGTGTGCATTGATTTGTTTTAAGCCATATGCTCATATGTACATATGTGTAAGTACATACATAAATTATTCTAAATGTTGTGGAAGTAAATTAACCATTATTAAGTGTTGACTGTGGTATACGGAGAAGCTACCTTGGACCGATGCAACGTTTATTGGTGGTACAAAATGTTCTCAGAAGGCCCGAGCACTTCAACAACAGACGAAAAAATTAATGAAGTGGGGAAAATGGTATTGGTGAATCGGCGAATCACCGTTAGAGAAGTTGCGGGTTCTGTGTTTCTATTTACAGTATTTCCGCAAAGTAATAGATTCCCAGAAGCTTAATGTCCACTATAAAGTTAATCTGCACACTCGACTCAATCGCGCCCTGAGTTTAGTCAAGTATCTCCTGCAGTGTTATGCTTAGTGGCTCCTGATGCGTGGGCTCGAGTCGGTGGTGGTTCCAGTTTGCTGGCCATGCGTCCCTTTCAACAACAATAGGAATGTAATCTCGTATGTTGGGCTCACTGAGTTTCTGTTTTTTCCAAGCTCGAGCTGTCCTTGCTATTAGCTGCTTGGCTGATACTAGGTATTGGTATTGCTGGCTTGGAGGGATCAACAGTTGCTAGCTTGGAGGGAGCAACAGTTGCTGGCTTGGAGGGAGCAATAGCTGCAGGCTTAGAGGATGCATCATTTGCTGGTTTGCAGGTGAAAACACTTGCAGCATTCTTGCTTGCACGCTGCGGCAACACTTTCACCAAGAGTTTGAGCTATGTATATATTAACGACCTCCGCTGAATATTTAGTAGGTATAACGTACTCATTTCTGTCGGCCTGCAATCCTTTGGCATAAATAGCATCCACTAAAATTGAAAATATATAAAATATACACTCTTGACACTCTTGCATTATGTTTAACCTAAAAATTTCTTTTACGGGAATTAACAAAAAACAAAGCAAAACAAAACAAATGCTGAAATCGATGAGACTGCATATGATAAGTAATCCATAACTAATGGCCACGAAGTAGAGCTGCAAAACCATCGATGGTCGAACTATCGATTATTTAATTTTCGATGGTTTAAACCATCGATTATTTAATTTGGTTCACCATAAACCATCGATTATGCGATATATCGATAGTAAATTTTTTAAAATGGTTAAATATATACAAAAGTTAAATGAATAACAAAAATATAAATTAATTTCATTTCTTAGTAACTAAAACAATTACAAATTTCATTTCTTATGAGTAAAATAACATTTTTTACGCTTCAGGTGTTCCGACAAATTTGAAGTATTTCCAGATGTTTTGTAACTGTTTCCGCACAGTCGACATTTGGCGAACATTTTATCCGTTTTGTCAAAATATTGCCATACATCAGATGTAGGCTTATTGCGTTTGCAAGGGAGGATGCAGCTTTACCTTTATCTGAAATGCAATACAATTATTACAAAATAAGGCTACAACTGCGATTTCAGAGACTTACATTGTCCATACCGTTTAGAATCCGCCAAGAGCGTCACAGCACACAGCTTTTGTGTAATATATCGATTATGAAAAAAAACCATCGATGGTTTCACGAATTCTCAACCATCGATTATATCGATGGTACCATCGATGGTTTTGCAGCTCTACCACGAAGCATTAACAAAATTGCTTACAATCGATTCTCTGAACTATCGATTACCAAATGCCTCGCCAGATAACATATTTTTTAACTTTATTATAATTGTTCGAAATACATAAAGATGCTTTTTTTTAAAACGATTAAAATTATTTATTTTTTTATTTATTTAGTTTAGTTTATAGTCGAACTATGATCAGTCGACTTTTTAAAAGTAAAGAAACAATTGAAATTAGATTTAAATTATTTCAGTTGAAACTTTAAACTAAAGGTAATTTTAAATTAAGGGTAAAACCTTAAATGTAAAGAAAAAAAAAAAATTATTTAAAAATTGTGCAAATGTGATAAAGAAAAGCCGATCCAACATTTGTTGCAGAGGATTGGGGAAAACCCAGAATAACCCAATCCGATCAATTAGAATTTATTATTATTGAAGTAGAATGAACGGTTGACTTATGAACTAACTACTGCGGTTAACCACAGATGATGAGATGTTTATGAATCGTAATTTGTATAATTAAAAGTTAGTTGTTAACCGAAACTCGCTACATACAGTCGTCTGTCGTAAAATAAAAATTTAGTAATGGATCAACCTAATACCCCGATCAATATCGGCATAGAACACGATTTTTTGGGATTTTTTACCATGGCATGGCAATCATCATAAACAACGAGCATTTTCTCGATCCCAGTTAAAAAGCTCGCGAGGGATAACATATTGATAGAGAGAACTAGAAAAAGTTTTGAAACAGTTGGGCTTTGTATTTAAGGAATATTCATGTCTATAATGATAAGGGTTGCTTCGAGTGATCATTCGCAGGGTATTTGCTTTCTTATTGTGATTCTATGGCATGGTAAACTAGGTTTTATTAACGCCAGAGACTCGTGTTATCTACTGGAGAGCGTTTTAAATATATTTTCGAGCAAGGAATGTCCAACATTGGCGGGTAAACCGAAACCACTAAGCATCGAACATATAGAGTACTCAAAAAGCGGGAGAAACAGTCGAGAGCAACTCAGTGGGATACCCTTTGAACTATTTTGACATAAAAAGTATCTAACTGTATGATACAACTCAGTGGGATACCCTTTGAACTATTTTGACATAAAAAGTATCTAAATGTATGATACACCACTCTACACATTAATAGATTCATATAATACATTTTTTATATACTTCGTAACACAACTTGCCTATATGTTATAATCTATTGTGGCCGCTCGAATAATTCTGATTTTAAATTATAGTCGCCTGGTTCTCTCTAATAAGGCCCTTAAAGTGTCTTCTTAATAGGCTCTGTGCCCGGTGGTCTTCGGGAGTCTGCTGTCCGCGGTCATCTCTGGGGTCGGTGAACTTTTGGCGCACCTAGCCTGGATATCAATGGCAAGGGATGGATACAACAGGATTTTGTCAACAATTTACCATAAAACCTATACACGCTTTAATCTGGAAGATCAGCCTATCTATTGGTTTGTTCTCACCTTGACGTACCTGTCGAAAGCTGGCTGGGGTTCCTTTAACAAATCTTCCAACATTCAACCCTCTCTGCCTATTGCCAACTACGAGGAGGGCGTACTTTTCTTGCCGAGATTTGTACTACTATATAAATCCTTTCTCTGATAATGAACTTTTATCATATTTCTATTTTTATTACAGACCCGATGATACACTCTTTCTAATGGATTATTTACTCTGCTAGGAGGGACTTTTGAATGAATGAATGTGATGAATAAATTAAATAATCTCAACTGCAGTCTTATATTTACAGTTGGTATTTTCTGGTATTCAATCGCTAACAAGATATCGAAAATAAATCATATTTATACATGTAAAGTTTAAATGCTTGACCTTTGATCTCATAGTAGACGTCTTTGTTCTTAATTTGATTTTATTAGTGCAGTCCGTTTGAACGTTTGAGTATATAATGGCCGCGGTGCTCTTCACTGGGTCTTGGAAGACTTGGAAATTAGAGCAGGTCAGTGATCCCGTTATATTTAAAATATTCCAAAAGATCATTTTATTTCATATTTGTCTTACATTTACTATTTCACTTTATGTTTTCAATGTGCTAGCCTGTCGTCTTGCCTAAGCCTTATTCAAAAATATAGATGAGATAAGTATGTGTGTATTCGCTGTTTAGTGCTGTCAACTTAAGTTTTTTTTAAAAAATCTGATAAAATCCTTTTTTTATTTTATTTATAACATTAGAATCGAAAATGCCACTTACAATTAGAGCAGCAAAACCATCGATGGTACCATCGATATTATCGATGGTTGAGAATTTGTGAAACCATCGATGGTTTTTTTCATTATCGATTGTATTATGCTTTTGTATTAATTTAATGAAATGAATTTTAAATTTTTGTTATTAATTTAGCTTTTGTATTAATTTAATGAAATGAATTTATATTTTTGTTATTAAATTAGCTTTTGTATTTATTTAACCACTTTAAAAAATTTACCATCGATATATCGCACCATCGATGGTTTGAACCATCGAAAATTTAACCATCGATGGTTTAAACCATCGAAAATTTAACCATCGATAGTTCGACCATCGTTGGTTTTGCAGCTCTACTTTCAATGATTTTATCGGTGTTGAGAAATTTCCAAAAATTAATCTCAGTGGCTCAATTTTATGGATTACTACATTCATCAATATTAGAGCTGAAACAACATCGCTGCTTTTGATCGATGTATCGATACATCGAAATTTTTTAGTGTTTTTCTTTAATGTATTTTAGTCCTTATTAAATTATTAATCAATACCAATGGGTAAAAGTTCTTTATAAAAAAATACGCTTTATTTATATGTAACATAACAAGTCCTGCCTTGCTAAACATTCTTTCACTTTCAGTAGAGGTGGCCGGTACGCAAAAGTATTTTATGACGTATGTCTTGATGATTGTAACTAGTTACTCTAATTACCATTTCTGTTCTGCGGCGCCAACACCAATATTAATCCAATCTATAATAATCTGTTCATTTATTTTAGTTATTTTAATGAATTGATAAAAAAAAACATGTTTAGCTTACTAAAGCGGAAACATCGAACATCGGTGTTTGAAAATCTCGATGTTTCCGATTTTCAAAAACATCGATGTATCGATACATCGCCGATGTTTCTTCCAGCTCTAATTGATATATTTAAGTCTTTATTTTACATCAAGAAAATAAACATAAAATTTCGGTATTAAGAACTTTATTCAAACTTTTATTAAAGCAATGTGCCCCGATTCAAATCGACTGTAAGACTAATTTATCCTAGCGTGGTTTTGTATACCAGAAGCCAGAAGCGTTTTGATCACTGTGTGGTGAAATACAAAAAGTACTGTGTGCTGAAATACATTTCAACTGAATTTGACATTCTTATATTATGTGGTACAGTTCTGTATTCTATATTATTATGTATCAGCACACATTTATTTTATACCGAGAGGGTATAGTGTGCTGATGGGTTTTGTGTTTTTATTAAGTTCCATAACTCCACACTCTTCCCTTCTTCGCCTTGGAGTACGTGCTCGTGCTCTTTTGTCTTTCTAGTTTTTATCAATAATTTTTTAGGCATTGATTTGAATTTAAAAATAATGTATTTAAATAATAATAGTATTATTATAAACAATAAAGAAAATGTTATAATTTGAAATTGATTATTTTGTTTTTGTTCCTCCCATATTGTTTCTTTTGTTTCTATGTTAGATAACAGTGTGATTTTAGTTATATTGTATTATTTTCTAAAAATACAGGGTACGAATAATCAGAATAGGCATTTGAAATCTACAAATCTTAGGGTACAATCATACATTTTTATTAGTTGATTTCTTTAATTTTTAGTTTGTTTATGTCACAATATTGATTTAATAAATTATGAGTAATTTGTTATGTTCCAACCTGTTTTATTTCGAATACAGTCATTCGAGTCCTGCTGAGCTCGTCACATGGGGTTCTGTTTCAGCTAGCAAAAACAGCCTGTGGGGGGTTCTTTTGCTAGCCCAACAGGCTCGGCTTATTTACAGGAGGTACATACACATCTAACGAATCCTTTGCCAACTTTCAAAAAATTTTAAGAAGTTATCATAAGGGCAATAGGACTGAAATACATAGGTCACTATTCTACTTCGGGACTTACGTGGTAGGGTCTAGTTGTTATTGTAGCCCTACTCGACTTTAGCCACCCTACCTATGAGTTCCTTGTCCTGCGTTTTGAACTTCCTGACCGAATATTATCCGCCTTTCCTCAACCTTTAGAAAACTCAAAAGAAGTTTAGAGTTTCATTTAAAAATTCGTTATAATTAAATTTTTTTGCATAAATGTGTACTAGTATATACGAAAAATATATCGCTTTTTTTGTGTTTTTCAAAAATTATTTATTTATTCATGAATATCTATTTTGTCCCCTTCAAAGTAATCCCCATGAGATATTATACACTTGTGCCAACGGATTTTCCAATCCTCAAAGCACTTTTCGGTATAGCCCTGAGCTTCTCCTTCGATGCCGTCTTTATCTAGTCAATCGTAGCGTAAAGTCATCCTTTCTTGGGCCTCTTCAGTTTAGGGAACAAGAAAAAGTCACAGGGGGCCAGATCTGGAGAATACGGGGGCAGCGGCATCATTAGTGTGTTGTTTTTATCCAAAAAGTCGCGCACAAGCAAAGATGAGTGAGCAGGGGCATGAACCGTTTTTCCCCAATTCTGGACGTTTTCTTCGTATTGCTTCTCGCAAACAGCGCGTAACTTTAATATAATACTGTTTATTGACCGTACGACCATACGGTAAGAACTCCTGATGCACCACGCCCCTGCAATCGAAGAAAACTGTCAGCAAAGAAAGTAAAGTAAAGAAAGCAGTGGAAAATGTTTTCGTCAACAGTGATCGCTCGAGATATGTAATCAGCTTTTCTGGGTTTGATTTGGCCGACAAATATTGCTTATTATTTCATTTTGTGCGCGATTTGAACTTTCTTTTATTTGTGTGGCAATGGATCGTTGGTTTAGATAAATGTTAGATGATTCATTTTATTATTATATACATTCACTAGGGGCAACACATAAAGCAACGATTTACAATGGAGCAATGACTATTTTACGGTTTTCTTTGCGATTCTTTTGGATTGAGTTACAATTTCTGGCCATTTTTTTTTATTTTCTTTTTTCTTCTATATTAAAATCCTATTTAGACTATACTTGACTAAACTATACTTAGGACGTTTATTTTAGCTAACTTTTTTTATTTTAAAACTTTTTTTGTTTCTTCGGTTGCTAGGATTCACGATTTTTTTTTTTCTTTTTTTTTTATTATGGATGGAGATTTATTCGCTGTTCGTAGCTCTCCTTTTAGTCTGATGTAAGTATATATACATACGAGTATATCTATCTTGGACAGACGGGTAATTAACATCGAGAAGTGAGTAATCTTTCTTTTTCTAATTACTTAAGGCATTTTTCGTTTTTTTTTTTATTTTTTGGGTTCTTTCTTTCAGATATGTATATTTAACAGTATAACTTTTTCACACCTACCTAGCAATGGTCATCGCCATACTATTTCTCCTCCTTGCCTCTTTTCTTCCCGACTAGATAGACAACTCTGTGTGGCCAAAAGAAAGAGGACCGTCTTCTACTTTCTTTTCCTAATTTCCCTACTGTTATGTATATCCCTGTATACTTACAATTCTGAGGTCACAAAACTAATTTCTAACATTTCCGTTACAGGTTCCTGCTTCTCCTCGATGCTCTCCTAGTTTTAACTTAGTTTTATTTAATTATAAGGAATTTTAATTTAATTTTTATTTATAATCCATTACACCCACTGTTTCGTTCGTAGGTTTCCGTAGAGAACGAAACAAAAATCTGTAGGTTATATTACGGTCGTATGTCCTTCCCATGATAGGTTCCTACTAACTTGCCCTATAAGACCTCTAGGATGTAGTATGCGCTGCCTGGTTTTTCTCTTACTCGATATTTTAAAAAAGTCGGCGCCCAGTTTAGTATTTATCCTATTCGTAAAGGAACTGTAAGAAATTACTGCGGAATACTTTCTGCACAACTCTAAAATTCACATCTCTTGTATGCAAATTGTAGCGCTCAGCTTGCTGATCATAGATAATTCTCATGTTTTGCTTTAACTGCTTACGCGACAACTGTAGCGCAGCTTTATATTTTCTCCCAAGAGTTCTAAATTTTTTCACAGTTTATACTGGGAGCCGTGTGTAAGAGCCACCAAGTTTTGAAACATCGTTCGTGTATATTGCAGTGTTTCAAAATATTTTTGAAATTGCGACACGCCTTTTCCCGCCTCTGTCAGTAATAACTGTTTAGATTCAACAATATTAACTTAACCAAAGTTGAATATCACACATGACAAATACCTTGCCACTCTGCGTTTTGTGAAAATTTCATTTAAATCGGACTATAAATAAGTAAGATATGATAAGCATTAAATTCATTTGAACGTATATACAGTACTCAGACACGCATCAATAAAACTTTGTATGTGCTATCGGCCGCTGGTAACAGAAATGGAAACCTTGACGGCCAAGTAAAAAAATGAACCAATAGCTGAGTGGTTAGAGTGGCCGACGGAATTTTTTAGGCTTTTGTGTGTGTGTGTTGTGGCGCGATTTTGATTCTTATGTGCGACAGTGTTTTTTTGCAGTATTTTACAATTTTATTTATTATCTTTTTTTTTCTTTTATTCTAAAAAACTAAAACGAAAGTTGCAGCTGATGTATGTGATGTATGTACATAAAAATCCGCTACTTCTCATGTTAAATTAAATTTCAATTAAAAATAGTTTTTCCTCAATTTGATTTCATTGATTTTGATTTATTTATTATGCAATATTTAAGACAAACAATTTATAACAATTATTTTCCATTTAATATAAATAATTATTTTTAAATAAATTTTAACAAATTTTTATTGACCGTTTAAATTTTATTTAATGAAAACCAACAAAAACATTTCACATTTTGATCGCGTCTTATCAGAGAATAGGAGATATCCGTTGTCAGTGTCAATGTTGTTGATTTGTAGTTATTGTGCTCGGCATAGTTTTGTAAAAGTGAGGAGAAGTATTATGATAAACCGGGGGCCTGTAGGGTAGGAATTTTATTAATTTTTTTGTTTTTCAAATTGGGTTTTATAGTAGTGTGTTTCTCTGTTCTTTTTAGTGATTTTGTAATGATCGTTGTCGATTTATGTATTATTTATATATAACATAAAAAGTCCTGCCTTGCTAAACATAGACAGAGACAAGCTTGATTTATTGAATTGGTTTCCATCTCGGCACCACTAGAATTCCCAACGAGTTCTAGCAGTGCGGAGATGAAACTGTCTTCGATCACCAAGTTAGTCAGCGATGAATGCTGATGATCGAAGTTGGCTACTTCGTGAAACAATTGTACATTCAAGCCAGCTCTTGTTCTTGTTGCGTTTCGCAAAAATAAAAAACAATAAAAAGTATCGACTAAAAAATATCGACTAGATAAGCTATGATGCAGAAATCGAACCGATATCGATATTGACCTCGAGTCAGCTAAAATGTTTTTAACAAATGCAGGTCGTAAGCAGTGTTGCCAATTTAGCTATTTTCCCGTCAGCTCTGGCGTTTTTCAATTGCGAAATGCGGCAAAAATTGCAATCAAGCGGCTAGCGGCTTCTGGCTATTTTATAAATCGAAATTACTTTTTTATCTTAGATTTTTTTAAACATCTGGCAGCAGGAAGAAAAATTTTTCAAAGCTCAAACATTGCATTCAAAAATGCAAATTCAAGCAAGCTTTTGCGCGACCTAGTTTTTTAAAAGATGACTTTGAACATATCACCAAAAGAGACTTATACTTGGGATATGCGTTCGAAACCGAACTTCAAAAGTTAAAGGAAAGAATTCCAAGCAATATGGAGACAGAAATTCGTTTCAAATGTACGAATTTTATTATTTCATTTATCATAATTTGTATGCTAAAGATTTCTTCTATATTAATTTGGTAAATTATTTTCAGATTGCCCAACAATTTCGAAATACTTCAGCAAATCGATACTTTTTCAGTAGAGAGAGTATTGTGTACCAAGAAGTCTCCAATTGTTAAAATTCTTGAGCACTTTAAAATGTCCCCGTTGGAAATTGATGAAATTTTAACTCAATATAATTATATTCATTTAATAAATTGGTTAAATAATGAATATAACGTCAGCTTTTGGGCTGAAGTTTTAAATTACAAGGATCCTGCTGCATCAGATTTCTGCAATTGGCATCTTTTGGGATAAAACTATTGACATTGCCATGGTCCAATTCAGAGGTTGAGCGTGTATTCAGCCAAATGAATATGGTCAAAACAAAACTGCGGAACAGAATTCATATTGGTACCTTAATCTCATTATTGCACATAAGATAAATTGAGTGCTGTAAACTTTATTTATAGATTGATAATTATATAATATAATTTTGTAATTTTTACAGATAAGGTTTGCGCAGAGGAAATAAATGCTGCCACAATTATATAGCTCCTTCAAATTACCTAAAACTTATTAGAACTAACCAAAGCTATACAAATGAAGACGCATACTATGCAGATATAGATGAAACCACTATATTTTTGGAGTAATTTTAATAAAGACTAAAACTTTAATAAAAGTGTTTAGCTATTTTTTTAGCTATATTAAATTGTTTTTAGCGGTTTCTAGCTTTTTCTGAACCGTGATTTAGCTGTTTCAGGTCTTAGAAAGTTGGCAACACTGGTCATAAGCCACATTTATTACAATAAAGAAAATGTTATAATTTTAAATTGATTATTTTGTTTTTGTTCGTCTCATATTGTTTCTTTTGTTTCTATGTTAGATAACAGTGTGATTTTAGTTATATTGTATTATTTTCTAAAAATACAGGGTACGAATAATCAGAATAGGCATTTGAAATCTACAAATCTTAGGGTACAATAATACATTTTTATTAGTTGATTTCTTCAATTTTTAGTTTGTTTATGTCACAATATTGATTTGATAAATTATAAGTAATTTGTTATGTTCCAACCTGTTTTATTTCGAATACAGTCATTCGAGTCCTGCTGAGCTCGTCACATGGGGTTCTGTTTCAGCTAGCAAAAACAGCCTGTGGGGGGTTCTTTTGCTAGCCCAACAGGCTCGGCTTATTTACAGGAGGTACATAGACATCTAACGAATCATTTGCCAACTTTCAAAAAATTTTAAGAAGTTATCATAAGGGCAATAGGACTGAAATACATAGGTCACTATTCTACTTCGGGACTTACGTGGTAGGGTCTAGTTGTTATTGTAGCCCTACTCGACTTTAGCCACCCTACCTATGAGTTCCTTGTCCTGCGTTTTGAACTTCCTGACCGAATATTATCCGCCTTTCCTCAACCTTTAGAAAACTCAAAAGAAGTTTAGAGTTTTATTTAAAAATTCGTTATAATTAAATTTTTTTGCATAAATGTGTAGTATATACGAAAAATATATCGCGAATTTTGTGTTTTTCAAAAATTATTTATTTATTCATGAATATCTATTTTGTCCCCTTCAAAGTAATCCCCATGAGATATTATACACTTGTGCCAACGGATTTTCCAATCCTCAAAGCACTTTTCGGTATAGCCCTGAGCTTCTCCTTCGATGCCGTCTTTATCTAGTCAATCGTAGCGTAAAGTCATCCTTTCTTGGGCCTCTTCAGTTTAGGGAACAAGAAAAAGTCACAGGGGGCCAGATCTGGAGAATACGGGGGCTGCGGCATCATTAGTGTGTTGTTTTTATCCAAAAAGTTGCGCACAAGCAAAGATGAGTGAGCAGGGGCATGAACCGTTTTTCCCCAATTCTGGACGTTTTCTTCGTATTGCTTCTCGCAAACAGCGCGTAACTTTAATATAATACTCTTTATTGACCGTACGACCATACGGTAAGAACTCCTGATGCACCACGCCCCTGCAATCGAAGAAAAGTGTCAGCAAAACTTTCGTGATACTTTTTGAACACACCTCGTAATATAAAAAATTCATTTTTTTTTTTAATTCCGATTTAATTTTATGGCCTATGTTCTTACTGTTATAAAGAAAGTATAACAAATGTATTTATCTATCCTATTGATTACTATTTAAATTTAAATCGTTTACTGGATGCGAACCCTAATTCAAGTGGTACCCTATTGAATATTCGATTAATTCAAAATAAAACCTATCGGCAAACTACTATCTCTACCGTGTTTTGATATTACTCCGTAACATTCGCGCAATTGGATAATATTTTCATTATTTTGCCCCGCGAGTGTTTCTCCGGTAAAAAGAAAAATTTACAGTGAATGCGAGTAATTTTACAAATTAGCATTCAAAGAAAGTAAAGTAAAGAAAGCAGTGGAAAATGTTTCGTCAACAGTGATCGCTCGAGATATGTAATCAGCTGTTCTGGGTTTGATTTTGCCGACAAATATTGCTTTTTATTTCATTTTGTGCGCGATTTGAACTTTCTTTTATTTGTGTGGCAATGGATCGTTGGTTTAGATAAATGTTAGATGATTCATTTTATTATTATATACATACACCAGGGGCAACACATAAAGCAACGATTTACAATGGATCAATGACTATTTTACGGTTTTCTTTGCGATTCTTTTGGATTGTAGTTACAATTTCTGGGCATTTTTTTTTATTATCTTTTTTCTTCTATATTAAAATCCTATTTAGACTATACTTGACTAAACTATACTTAGGAGGTTTATTTTAGCTAACTTTTTTTATTTTAAAATTTTTTTTTGTTTCTTCGGATTTACGATTTTTTTTTTTCTTTTTTTTTATTATGGATGGAGATTTATTCGCTGTTCGTAGCTCTCCTTTTAGTCTGATGTAAGTATATATACATATATCTATCTTGGACAGACGGGTAATTAACATCGAGAAGTGAGTAATCTTTCTTTTTCTAATTACTTAAGGCATTTTTCGTTTTTTTTTTTTATTTTTTGGGTTCTTTCTTTCAGATATGTATATTTAACAGTATAACTTTTTCACACCTACCTAGCAATGGTCATCGCCATACTATTTCTCCTCCTTGCCTCTTTTCTTCCCGACTAGATAGACTGCAACTCTGTGTGGCCAAAAGAAAGAGGACCGTCTTCTACTTTCTTTTCCTAATTTCCCTACTGTTATGTATATCCCTGTATACTTACAATTCTGAGGTCACAAAACTAATTTCTAACATTTCCGTTACAGGTTCCTGCTTCTCCTCGATGCTCTCCTAGTTTTAACTTAGTTTTATTTAATTATAAGGAATTTTAATTTAATTTTTATTTATAATCCATTACACCCACTGTTTCGTTCGTAGGTTTCCGTAGAGAACGAAACAAAAATGTGTAGGTTACATTACGGTCGTATGTCCTTCCCATGATAGGTTCCTACTAACTTGCCCTATAAGTCCTCTAGGATGTAGTATGCGCTGCTTGGCTTTTCTCTTACTCGAGATTTTAAAAAAGTCGGCGCCCAGTTTAGTATTTATCCTATTCGTAAAGGAACTGTAAGAAATTACTGCGGAATACTTTCTGCACAACTCTAAAATTCACATCTCTTGTATGCAAATTGTAGCGCTCAGCTTGCTGATCATAGATAATTCTCATGTTTTGCTTCAACTGCTTACGCAACAACTGAAGCGCAGTTTTATATTTTCTCCCAAGAGTTCTAAATTTTTTCACAGTTTATACTGGGAGCCGTGTGTAAGAGCCACCAAGTTTTGAAACATCGTTCGTGTATATTGCAGTGTTTTAAAATATTTTTGAAATTGCGACACGCCTTCTCCCGCCTCTGTCAGTAATAACTGTTTAGATTCAACAATATTAACTTAACCAAAGTTGAATATCACACATGACAAATACCTTGCCACTCTGCGTTTTGTGAAAATTTCATTTAAATCGGACTATAAATAAGTAAGATATGATAAGCATTAAATTCATTCGAACGTATATACAGTACTCAGAAACGCATCAATAAAACTTTGTATGTGCTATCGGCCGGTGGTAACAGAAATGGAAACCTTGACGGCCAAGTAAAAAAAAGAACCAATAGCTGAAGGGTTAGAGTGGCCGACGGAATTTTTTAGGCTTTTGTGTGTGTGTTGTGGCGCGATTTTGATTCTTATGTGCGACAGTGTTTTTTTGCAGTATTTTTCAAGTTTATTTATTATCTTTTTATTTCTTTTATTCTAAAAAACTAAAACGAAAGTTGCAGCTCATGTATGTGATGTATGTACATAAAAATCCGCTACTTCTCATGTTAAATTAAATTTCAATTAAAAATAGTTTTTCCTCAATTTGATTTCATTGATTTTGATTTATTTATTATGCAATATTTAAGACAAACAAATTATAATAATTATTTTCCATTTAATATAAATAATTATTATTTTTAAAAAAATTTTAACAAATTTTTATTGACCGTTTAAATTTTATTTAATGAAAACCAACAAAAACATTTCACATTTTGATCGCGTCTTATCAGAGAATAGGAGATATCCGTGGTCAGTGTCAATGTTGTTGATTTGGAGTTATTGTGCTCGGCATAGTATTGTAAAAGTGAGGAGAAGTATTATGATAAACCGGGGGCCTGTAGGGTAGGAATTTTATTAATTTTTTTGTTTTTCAAATTGGGTTTTATAGTAGTGTGTTTCTCTGTTCTTTTTAGTGATTTTGTAATGATCGTTGTCGATTTACGCTTTATTTGTATATAACATAACAAGTCCTGCCTTGCTAAACATTCTTTCACTTTCAGTAGAGGTGGCCGGTACGCAAAAGTATTTTATAATGTATGTCTTGATGATTGTAACTAGTTACTCTAATAACCATTTCTGTTCTGCGGCGCCAACACCAATATTAATCCAATCTATAATAATCTGTTCATTTATTTTAGTTATTTTAATGAATTGATAAAAAAAAACATGTTTAGCTTACTAAAGCGGAAACATCGAACATCGGTGTTTGAAAATCTCAATGTTTCCATTTTCAAAAACATCGATTTATCGATACATCGCCGATGTTTCTTCCAGCTCTAATTGATATATTTAAGTCTTTATTTTACATCAGGAAAATAAAACATAAAATTTCGGTATTAAGAACTTTATTCAAACTTTTATTAAAGCAATGTGTCCCGATTCAAATCGACTGTAAGACTAACTTATCCTATCGTGGTTTTGTATACCAGAAGCCAGAAGCGTTTTGGTCACTGTATGGTGAAATACAATATGTATCAGCACACATTTATATTATAGCGAGAGGGTATAGTGTGCTGATGGGTTTTGTGTTTTTATTAAGTTCCATAACGTCACTCTTCCCTTCTTCGCCTTGGAGTACGTGCTCGTGCTCTTTTGTCTTTGTAGTTTTTATCAATAATTTTTTAGGCATTGATTTGAATATAAAAATAATGTATGTAAATAATAATAGTATTATTATAAACAATAAAGAAAATGTTATAATTTTAAATTGATTATTTTGTTTTTGTTCCTCCCATATTGTTTCTTTTGTTTCTATGTTAGATAACAGTGTGATTTTAGTTATATTGTATTATTTTCTAAAAATACAGGGTACGAATAATCAGAATAGGCATTTGAAATCTACAAATCTTAGGGTACATTCATACATTTTTATTAGTTGATTTCTTTAATTTTTAGTTTGTTTATGTCACAATATTGATTTGATAAATTATAAGTAATTTGTTATGTTCCAACTTGTTTTATTTCGAATACAGTCATTCGAGTCCTGCTGAGCTCGTCACATGGGGTTCTGTTTCAGCTAGCAAAAACAGCCTGTGGGGGGTTCTTTTGCTAGCCCAACAGGCTCGGCTTATTTACAGGAGGTACATACACATCTAACGAATCCTTTGCCAATTTTCAAAAAATTTTAAGAAGTTATCATAAGGGCAATAGGACTGAAATACATAGGTCACTATTCTACTTTGGGACTTACGTGGTAGGGTCAAGTTGTTATTGTAGCCCTACTCGACTTTAGCCACCCTACCAATGAGTTCCTTGTCCTGCGTTTTGAACTTCTTGACCGAATATTATCCTCCTTTCCTCAACCTTTAGAAAACTCAAAAGAAATTTAGAGTTTCATTTAAAAATTCGTTATAATTAAATTTTTTGCATAAATGTGTACTAGTATATACGAAAAATATATCGCGAATTTTGTGTTTTTCAAAAATTATTTATTTATTCATGAATATCTATTTTGTCCCCTTCAAAGTAATCCCCATGAGATATTATACACTTGTGCCAACGGATTTTCCAATCCTCAAAGCACTTTTCGGTATAGCCCTGAGCTTCTCCTTCGATGCCGTCTTTATCTAGTCAATCGTAGCGTAAAGTCATCCTTTCTTGGGCACAAGAAAAAGTCACAGGGGGCCAGATCTGGAGAATACGGGGGCTGCGGCATCATTAGTGTGTTGTTTTTATCCAAAAAGTCGCGCACAAGCAAAGATGAGTGAGCAGGGGCATGAACCGTTTTTCCCCAATTCTGGACGTTTGCTTCGTATTGCTTCTCGCAAACGGCGCGTAACTTTAATATAATACTGTTTATTGACCGTACGACCATACGGTAAGAACTCCTGATGCACCACGCCCCTGCAATCGAAGAAAACTGTCATCAAAACTTTCGTGATACTTTTTGAACACACTTCGTAATATAAAAAATTCTTTTTTTTTTTTTTATTCCGATTTAATTTTATGGCCTATGTTCTTACTGTTATAAAGAAATTATAACAAATGTATTTATCTATCCTATTGATTACTATTTAAATTTAAATCGTTTACTGGATGCGAACCCTAGTTCAAGTGGTACCCTTATTGAATATTCGATTAATTCTAAAAAAAACCTATCGGCAAACTACTATCTCTACCGTGTTTTGATCTTACTCTGTAACATTCGCGCAATTGGATAATATTTTCATTATTTTGCCCCGCGAGTGTTTCTCCGGTAAAAAGAAAAATTTACAGTGAATGCGAGTAATTTTACAAATTAGTATTCAAAGAAAGTAAAGTAAAGAAAGCAGTGGAAAATGTTTTCGTCAACAGTGATCGCTCGAGATATGTAATCAGCTGTTCTGGGTTTGATTTTACCGACAAATATTGCTTATTATTTCATTTTGTGCGCGATTTGAGCTTTCTTTTATTTGTGTGGCAATGGATCGTTGGTTTAGATAAATGTTAGATGATTCATTTTATTATTATATACATACACCAGGGGCAACACATAAAGCAACGATTTACAATGGAGCAATGACTATTTCACGGTTTTCTTTGCGATTCTTTTGGATTGTAGTTACAATTTCTGGGTATTTTTTTTTATTTTCGTTTTTCTTTTATATTAAAATCCTATTTAGACTATACTTAACTAAACTATACTAAGGAGGTTTATTTTAGCTAACTTTTATATTTTTTAATTTTTTTTTTGTTTCTTCGGTTTGCGTTTTGTTGCTAGGATTCACAGTTTTTTTTCTTTTTTTTTATTATGGATGGAGATTTATTCGCTGTTCATAGCTCTCCTTTTAGTCTGATGTAAGTATATATACAGATGTACATATATCTATCTTGGACAGACGGGTGATTAACATCGAGAAGTGAGTAATCTTTTTTTTCTAATTACTTTGGGCATTTTTGTTTTCTTTTTATTTTTTGGGTTTTTTCTTTCAGATATGTATATTTAACAGTATAACTTTTTCACACCTACCTATCAATGGTCATCGCCATACTATTTCTCCTCCTTGCCTCTTTTCTTCCCGACTAGATAGACTACAACTCTGTGTGGCTAAAAGAAAGAGGACCGTCTTCTACTTTCTTTTCCTAATTTCCCTACTGTTCTGTATATCCCTGTATACTTAAAATTCTGAGGTCACAAAACTAATTTCTAACATTTCCGTTACAGGTTCCTGCTTCTCCTCGATGCTGTCCTAGTTTTAAGTTAGTTTTATTTAATTATAAGGAATTTTAATTTAATTTTTATTTATAATCCATTCCACCCACTGTTTCGTTTGTAGGTTTCCGTAGAGAACGAAACAAAAATGTGTAGGTTACATTACGGTCGTATGTCGTTCCTATGATAGGTTCCTACTAACTTGCCCTGTAAGTCCTCTAGGATGTAGTATGCGCTGCCTGGCTTTTCTCTTACTCGATATTTTAAAAAAGTCGGCGCCCAGTTTAGTATTTATCCTATTCGTAAAGGAACTGTAAGAAATTACTGTGGAATACTTTCTGCACAACTCTAAAATTCACATCTCTTGTATGCAAATTGTAGCGCTCAGCTTAGTGATCATAGATAATTCTCATGTTTTGCTTTTACTGCTTACGCAACAACTGTAGCGCAGTTTTATATTTTTTCCCCAGAGTTCTAAATTTTTTCACAGTTTATACTGGGAGCTGTGTGTAAGAGCCACCAAGTTTTGAAATATCGTTCGTGTATATTGCAGTATTTCAAAATATTTTTGAAATTGCGACACGCCTTTTCCCGCCTCTGTCAGTAATAACTGTTTAGATTCAACAATATTAACTTAACCAAAGTTGAATATCACACATGACAAATACCTTGCCACTCTGCGTTTTGTGAAAATTTCATTTAAATCGGACTATAAATAAGTAAGATATGATAAGCATTAAGTTCATTTGAACGTATATACAGTACTCAGACACGCATCAATAAAACTTTGTATGTGCTATCGGCCGGTGGTAACAGAAATGGAAACCTTGACGGCCAAGTAAAAAAAAAGAACCAATAGCTGAGTGGTTAGAGTGGCCGACGGAATTTTTTAGGCTTTTGTGTGTGTGTTGTGGCGCGATTTTGATTCTTATGTGCGACAGTGTTTTTTTTGAAGTATTTTTCAATTTTATTTTTTATAATTTTTTTCTTCCTTTTATTCTAAAAAACTAAAACGAAAGTTGTAGCTGATGTATGTGATGTATGTACATAAAAATCCACTACTTCTCATGTTAAATTAAATTTCAATTAAAAATAGTTTTTCCTTAATTTGATTTCAATGATTTTTATTTATTTATTATGCAATATTTAAGACAAACAAATTATAACAATTATTTTCCATTTAATATAAATAATTATTTTTAAATAAATTTTAACAAATTTTTATTGACCGTTTAAATTTTATTTAATGAAAACCAACAAAAACATTTCACATTTTGATCGCGTCTTATCAGAGAATAGGAGATATCCGTGGTCAGTGTCAATGTTGTTGATTTGGAGTTATTGTGCTCGGCATAGTATTGTAAAAGTGAGGAGAAGTATTATGATAAACCGGGGGCCTGTAGGGTAGGAATTTTATTAATTTTTTTGTTTTTCAAATTGGGTTTTATAGTAGTGTGTTTCTCTGTTCTTTTTAGTGATTTTGTAATGATCGTTGTCGATTTACGCTTTATTAAACATTCTTTCACTTTCAGTAGAGGTGGCCGGTACGCAAAAGTATTTTATAATGTATGTCTTGATGATTGTAACTAGTTACTCTAATAACCATTTCTGTTCTGCGGCGCCAACACCAATATTAATCCAATCTATAATAATCTGTTCATTTATTTTAGTTATTTTAATGAATTGATAAAAAAAAACATGTTTAGCTTACTAAAGCGGAAACATCGAACATCGGTGTTTGAAAATCTCGATGTTTCCATTTTCAAAAACATCGATTTATCGATACATCGCCGATGTTTCTTCCAGCTCTAATTGATATATTTAAGTCTTTATTTTACATCAGGAAAATAAAACATAAAATTTCGGTATTAAGAACTTTATTCAAACTTTTATTAAAGCAATGTGTCCCGATTCAAATCGACTGTAAGACTAACTTATCCTATCGTGGTTTTGTATACCAGAAGCCAGAAGCGTTTTGGTCACTGTATGGTGAAATACAATATGTATCAGCACACATTTATATTATAGCGAGAGGGTATAGTGTGCTGATGGGTTTTGTGTTTTTATTAAGTTCCATAACGTCACTCTTCCCTTCTTCGCCTTGGAGTACGTGCTCGTGCTCTTTTGTCTTTGTAGTTTTTATCAATAATTTTTTAGGCATTGATTTGAATATAAAAATAATGTATGTAAATAATAATAGTATTATTATAAACAATAAAGAAAATGTTATAATTTTAAATTGATTATTTTGTTTTTGTTCCTCCCATATTGTTTCTTTTGTTTCTATGTTAGATAACAGTGTGATTTTAGTTATATTGTATTATTTTCTAATAATACAGGGTACGAATAATCAGAATAGGCATTTGAAATCTACAAATCTTAGGGTACATTCATACATTTTTATTAGTTGATTTCTTTAATTTTAAGTTTGTTTATGTCACAATATTGATTTGATAAATTATAAGTAATTTGTTATCTTCCAACCTGTTTTATTTCGAATACAGTCATTCGAGTCCTGCTGAGCTCGTCACATGGGGTTCTGTTTCAGCTAGCAAAAACAGCCTGTGGGGGGTTCTTTTGCTAGCCCAACAGGCTCGGCTTATTTACAGGAGGTACATACACATCTAACGAAACCTTTGCCAACTTTCAAAAAATTTTAAGAAGTTATCATAAGGGCAATAGGACTGAAATACATAGGTCTATTCTACTTTGGGACTTACGTGGTAGGGTCTAGTTGTTATTGTAGCCCTACTCGACTTTAGCCACCCTACCTATGAGTTCCTTGTCCTGCGTTTTGAACTTCCTGACCGAATATTATCCTCCTTTCCTCAACCTTTAGAAAACTCAAACGAAGTTTAGAGTTTTATTTAAAAATTCTTTATAGTTAAATTTTTTGCATAAATGTGTACTAGTATATACGAAAAATATATCGCGAATTTTGTGTTTTTCAAAAATTATTTATTTATTCATGAATATCTATTTTGTCCCCTTCAAAGTAATCCCCATGAGATATTATACACTTATGCCAACGGATTTTCCAATCCTCAAAGCACTTTTCGTTATAGCTCTGAGCTTCTCCTTCGATGCCGTCTTTATCTAGTCAATCGTAGCGTAAAGTCATCCTTTCTTGGGCACAAGAAAAAGTCACAGGGGGACAGATCTGGAGAATACGGGGGCTGCGGCATCATTAGTGTGTTGTTTTTATCCAAAAAGTCGCGCACAAGCAAAGATGAGTGAGCAGGGGCATGAACCGTTTTTCCCCAATTCTGGACGTTTTCTAAGAACTCCTGATGCACCCCGCCCCTGCAATCGAAGAAAACTGTCAGCAAAACTATCGTGATACTCTTTGAACACACCTCGTAACATAAAAAATTCATTTTTTTTTTTAATTCCGATTTAATTTTATGGCCTATGTTCTTACTGTTATAAAGAAATTATAACAAATGTATTTATCTATCCTATTGATTACTATTTAAATTTAAATCGTTTACTGGATGCGAACCCTAGTTTAAGTGGTACCCTTATTGAATATTCGATTAATTCTAAAAAAAACCTATCGGCAAACTACTATCTCTACCGTGTTTTGATCTTACTCTGTAACATTCGCGCAATTGGATAATATTTTCATTATTTTGCCCCGCGAGTGTTTCTCCGGTAAAAAGAAAAATTTACAGTGAATGCGAGTAATTTTACAAATTAGTATTCAAAGAAAGTAAAGTAAAGAAAGCAGTGGAAAATGTTTTCGTCAACAGTTATCGCTCGAGATATGTAATCAGCTGTTCTGGGTTTGATTTTGCCGACAAATATTGCTTATTATTTCATTTTGTGCGCGATTTGAACTTTCTTTTATTTGTGTGGCAATGGTTCGTTGGTTTAGATAAATGTTAGATGATTCATTTTATTATTATATACATACACCAGGGGCAACACATAAAGCAACGATTTACAATGGAGCAATGACTATTTTACGGTTTTCTTTGCGATTCTTTTGGATTGTAGTTACAATTTCTGGGCATTTTTTTTTTATTTTCGTTTTTCTTTTATATTAAAATCCTATTTAGACTATACTTAACTAAACTATACTAAGGAGGTTTATTTTAGCTAACTTTTATAATTTTTAATTTTTTTTTTTGTTTCTTCGGTTTGCGTTTTGTTGCTAGGATTCACGATTTTTTTTCTTTTTTTTTAATATGGATGGAGATTTATTCGCTGTTTGTAGCTCTCCTTTTAGTCTGATGTAAGTATATATACATATGTACATATATCTATCTTGGACAGACGGGTAATTAACATCGAGAAGTGAGTAATCTTTTTTTTTCTAATTACTTTGGGCCATTTTTTTTTCTTTTTTTTTTGGGGTTTTTCTTTCAGATATGTATATTTAACAGTATAACTTTTTCACACCTACCTAGCAATGGTCATCGCCATACTATTTCTCCTCCTTGCCTCTTTTCTTCCCGACTAGATAGACTGCAACTCTGTGTGGCCAAAAGAAAGAGGACCGTCTTCAACATTCTTTTCCTAATTTCATTACTGTTATGTATATCCCTGTATACTTACAATTCTGAGGTCACATAACTAATTTCTAACATTTCCATTACAGGTTCCTGCTTCTTCTCGATGCTCTCCTAGTTTTAGCTTAGTTTTATTTAATTATAAGGAATTTTAATTTAATTTTTATTTATAATCCATTACACCCACTGTTTCGTTCGTAGGTTTCCGTAGAGAACGAAACAAAAATGTGTAGGTTACATTACGGTCGTATGTCGTTCCCATGATAGGTTCCTACTAACTTGCCCTGTAAGTCCTCTAGGATATAGTATGCGCTGCCTGGCTTTTCTCTTACTCGAGATTTTAAGAAAGTCGGCGCCCAGTTTAGTTCTTATCCTATTCGTAAAGGAACTGTAAGAAATTACTGCGGAATACTTTCTGCCCAACTCTAAAATTCACATCTCTTGTATGCAAATTGTAGCGCTCAGCTTGCTGATCATAGATAATTCTCATGTTTTGCTTTTACTGCTTACGCAACAACTGTAGCGCAGTTTTATATTTTTTCCCCAGAGTTCTAAATTTTTTCACAGTTTATACTGGGAGCTGTGTGTAAGAGCCACCAAGTTTTGAAACATCGTTCGTGTATATTGCAGTATTTCAAAATATTTTTGAAATTGCGACACGCCTTTTCCCGCCTCTGTCAGTAATAACTGTTTAGATTTAACAATATTAACTTAACCAAAGTTGAACATCACACATGACAAATACCTTGCCACTCTGCGTTTTGTGAAAATTTCATTTAAATCGGACTATAAATAAGTAAGATATGATAAGCACTAGCTTCATTTGAACGTATATACAGTACTCATACACGCATCAATAAAACTTTGTATGTGCTATCGTCCGGTGGTAACAGAAATGGAAACCTTGACGGCCAAGTAAAAAAAGAACCAATAGCTGAGTGGTTAGAGTGGCCGACGGAATTTTTTAGGCTTTTATGTGTGTGTTGTGGCGCGATTTTGATTCTTATGTGCGACAGTGTTTTTTTGCAGTATTTTTCAAATTTATGTAATATTTTTTTTTTTCTTTTGTTCTAATAAACTAAAACGAAAGTTGCAGCTGATGTATGTGATGTATGTACATAAAAATCCGCTACTTCTCATTAAATTAAATTTCAATTAAAAATAGTTTTTCCTCAATTTGATTTCAGTGATTTTGATTTATTTATTATGCAATATATAAGACAAACAAATTAAATAATTATTTTCCATTTAATATAAATAATTATTATTTTTAAATAAATTTTAAGAAATTTTTATTGACCGTTTAAATTTTATTTAATGAAAACCAACAAAAACATTTCACATTTTGATCGCGTCTTATCAGAGAATAGGAGATATCCGTGGTCATTTCGAAATTTGGATCGCTGTCAATGTGCAAGGAACTGTTTTTAGAACAAAAATGATCGAGTAGATACTGTAGGGTCATTTCCTTATATGAAAGGTGTATAATTTGGTTTTTTTAAATAAGTCTCGTATTGTGTATTATTATTGGGACCTTTTGTAAAAATGATTTCTCGTTTGTGATAATTAATGGCCTTCTCAGATAATCCTATTAGATTGCTACTATCTTCCGCGCTATGTTGCGTGGATTCCCCAAAAAACGTCTGTTCTATTTTAATTCTCGAAAGTGCATCCGCGACATAGTTTTCCTTTATTGTACCTTATGTCGAAGTAGTACTCTGAGAGTAAAATCTTCCATTTAGTCAATTTTGAAATGGGCTCCTTTAGTTTGTGTAGCCAGCACAATGGTTGATGGTCAGAAGCTACTTGGAAATGTCGTGCTGATAGATAGTGTCTGAAAGTTTTAGTTGCCCAAACCATTGCTAATAATTCTTTTTCTTTGGCGCTGTAATTAACCTTATGTTCATTTAAAGTTCTACTAATGTAAATAACAGGATGTCCATCTTGAGATAGAACAGCTTCTAGAGCAACATTGCTGGCATCGGTCGTTAATGTAAATTTTCTCTCAAAGTTCGGTATTTTCAGGATTGGGTCTTCGGAAATTAATAATTTAAATATTTGGAATGCTTCTAAGTATTCTAAATGGTTGATATCTATTTTTGCTCCTTTTTTAAGACATTTGGGTAGGAGTTTGGCAAATCGGAGAAATTAGGTATAAACTTTCTATAGTAACCTGTGAGTCCTAAGAACGCTTTAATTTTTTTGGTTTTTGGGGTAGCGGGTATTTTAATATGGCCTTTATTTAATCTGGGTTTGGTTTGATTCCTTCTTTGGTAATTAAATGTCCTAAGAAGGTCGTTTGTTGTTTCAAGAATTCGCATTTATTTAGTTGTAACTTTAGGTTTGCCCTTTATAATTTTTCATAAACTGCCTGTAAAGCTTGAAGTGTTCTTCTAAGGATGTAGAAAAACTATGATGTCGTTTAGTATACTAAGCATTTAGAAGTGGACGGAGTAAATTATTCATACATCGTTGAAATGTAGCGGGAGCATTTTTAAGCCTAAATGGCATTCGTGTATATTCATTGTGACCATATTTACCATAGTTGAGAAAGCGGTCTTGGCTATTGACTCTGGGTCCATTTCTATTTGGTGGAAGCCTTTTGCAAGATCTATTGTTGTGAAGTAATTGGACCTCCCTAGTTTTCCTAATATTTCGTCTATATTTGGTATAGGATATCGGTCATTTATTGTTATTTCGTTTAATTTCCTGTAGTCTATTACTATGCGAAGCTTCTGTTGTCCAGAAGCATCCAATTTTTTTGGTACTGAAATTGAATGTCTTTAAATTTTGTCAACTGGGTCGTTAATTTGCGTCTGTCCTCAGTGTTTAGGTGGTCTAGTCGGAATAAGTTTTCTTGAAGTGTCTATTACTGCTTTGGCCTTGGACAACAACTTGCGTCCAATCAGCATATCGTAATGATCTGAGAATTTATGAATCAAGAACTCTTGAGCAATAGGAAAGTAATTATTAGGTGGTATATTTGTAGTTTCGTTAATAATTAATGGACCATTACTAGTATGGATTAGATGGTTGGTTTTTTCAATGCGTGTTTGGAAAATATTCCGAGTGAGCATATTTATTGTGTATTCGGTGTCAATTAGACACTTTAATTCACCATTATTATGTTTGATTGTTACATATTGGCTTGATCCGGGGCTACTAGCCGAAAATTTTCTGCTTGCTCAGTATTATCTGGTTCGTTATCATTCGGTACTGCTTTCTCTTCTTCTGTTGTGTCTGAGTTGTCATAGTTGTGTTCGGGGGGGTTTGGATTGAATCTGGGTTGTAACTCATTTGGTAGGGATAGGGCTGAGGTTGAGAGTAATCCGGGTAATAGGGATAATAGCAGTTGTATAGGTATTCATGCTGATTTGGTGTCATATCCTGGTATCTTAATTCTTCTATGCTCATCTTGGATTGTTCACTGTCTGATGGTCTCGGTCTTTTAACAGGGTTGTTGGTCGGTACATTTCCAGTTGAGTAGTTAGCCGGTATGCCAGCGTGATTAGGTCCGAAACGATTCTGGTCAAAAATATTCTGTCGGTTAAAAACAGGGCTCGGTCTGGGTAGTTGCATTGTGGAAATGTTAGATTGTGAGTGGACTGGTCTTTGTTGATACTGGGGAAACGGATTTTGGTTAAACCTGGGAGTATGGGATGGTGCGTATGGATATGGTTGGTAAAAATTATTATGGAATGATCGGAAAGGTGTGAAGGTTTTTTTTTGGCTATTAACTTGTTTGTTTTGTGAGTTAGTTGGTGTTCTATTCGAATTTGGGACTGGTTTAAAATTATCTTTGCCTGATGTTGGCATTTCATAAAGGCTTTTCTTGTAATATATTAATCAGGAATCTTAAGTCTGGAATGTAGCATTTAATTATTCTGATATGAATGTGGTTTGGTTTTTGGATTAAACTCTCTATACTATCTTGGACAAGTCTAGTAAATAAGGCGGTTTCTGCAGTATTATTTTCTAATTCTAGTTTACTTATTAAAACTGGCCGTCTCTTTTCGGCCTCTTCCAAAAATTGTCGGATGTTACCTTTATATTGTAGTGGAGAATCAATTGCGTCCTTAATTCGATCCAAGTGGCGAAGTTGTTGACTCAAAATTTGCGGATGACATCTCCATTGATCTTTCGCTCGATGTGTCCGTAAATTATCAGCTTCTGCCTTTCGTCTGTAGTCTGGTACAGTGCCAGGATGAAGTCAATACGACTAACGAACGTATACAGGGTGCTCGAATCTCCATTGAAGTTTTCGACAGCGTGTATCTGTCTTTCGACCTGACTCATATTTGAGTCGTATAGTACTATTGGGGCTGGTGTTGCTACTCCCTTTGTTTCGGTTTTTGTGAGTTTAGATGAGTGTGTTTTCACTTGAAATGGCTCGTGTCTTAATTGACCAAGGGGATATGTCTTCATTGTTTTGTAGGTTTATGTCTGTAATTGAATTGGGTTGTGTCTTGATTTTGATTACTCATTGTTTATGTAGTTCACTTATTTCTTCTGCGTTGATTTTGTTGTAGTTTTATGATTTGTGTTTCAGTCACTTAAAAATGTTTATGTTATTCACTTAACTTTTTCTATGTTGATTTTGTTGTTGCGCATTTTCACTGAATTTTAAGGAGTCTGGTTAAAAATGTTTTGTTATTTTTAAGTTGTTTCACAATTACTTCGTATTTACACCTCAGAGTTTACTCTTTAGGTATGAACCAAATGTTCTTTAGCGGATAATAATTAAAGAATTGAATAGTTTAGCTATCGCATCAATAATCACTATCCTACCGGCTGCGCCACTTACGTATTCTTCGCGAATGTGAAATGATCCGTCGTTAGACTAAGATCAACGCTGTAAGTTTGAATATATGGAAATAAATACGAACGAATTCGAATATTATTTAATAATTCATATTTTTTGGGGTCAGTAAATACAAAACCATAAAATGCAACGAGAGCAACAGTCGAGCTGCGTGCGACAGTGGGATACCCTTCGACGTATGTTGCCATAATAAGTATTTAATTGTATTCAATTAATCGCAAGCTACAAATTCATCATAACACTGCAGTACGCTGCCACCTTGCAAAAATTTCGATACATTGACAATAATTTATCGCCGCAATTTCCTAGCGCACGAAAGACTGTTTCCGATAAGGAAACCAATCATGGATTTGAAAAAATGAAAAAATTCAGGAAATATATCAGTTTTAGTTTTCTATATTTGCTGTAATGTCAAGTGAATTATTTACCTTTCTTAACATTTTTATAATGCTTATCGTCTAATCTAACCTAGTTTCATTTATTTTATATTTTGTTTTATTGTAAAGAAATACATCTGCAGGTATTTTACCTGTTGTATCATGGATTATTTTATGATTGAAGTTATATGTTATAAATTTAATATAATTATTGGTGTCTAACGTTCTATTTGACGTTATTCAAATTCGCATTTTCTCATTCTGTCTTGTGATCTCTTTCTATATCGGCAAATTTGCAATACAGCTCTTTTGGATTCAATCCAAGTCCTATCTGATCTTTTATTAACTTTTATTAGTTTAGAATGTATAAATATACAAGTTTGATACCATTGTCTAATTCCCAGAAATCTACAACATATTAATCTCTAATATTTTTGCATTCAGGACTAATTTCAAGGGGTCTGTCTGTCATTTGATGTAGCGGTATTCTAAATAGTCCATTGATTTATTATATTTCTTATTTCTAAAACGAAATTTGGATAGAAATATTTTTGTTTAAATCTTAATGTTGTTTATTTATGCCACTATGTACTCGTATATTTTCTTGATGAATATCATGTACTCTGTTGCTAAAGTCTGCAAAATTTGATATATTTTACATTTGACATATATTCTTTGTAATAAAGTGGAATCAGGGTCAATATCTATTAAAATAGCGGTAGTGTTGCCGAAAAAGTACGCTTTTTCTATATTAGTTGGTAAATGTTAAGTTACATGGTAATATAATTCATTTTTATAATTAATTTAAAAAAGTATTCTTCTGACTTTATTTTATTTTTTGTGGTTTTATTAAAAATTAGAATGCCATTCTTTTCGTTTTCCTTTGAGCTGTGACAAGTTGCAATGGTTACTGTATCTACAATAGTACGTTAGCTTTTCCAGCTTAATGCGAGATAGAGCGTCTGCTACATTGTGTTCTTTGCCAGAACAATGTTGTATGTCAACTCGTATTCGTTAAGTTTAATTGCACATGCACACTCTGCAGGTCTGCAGGTGCTGCCGACGATCAACCGGTGGCCGGGATCACCGATTTCGGCTGTTCCCGAGGTTCCACTTTATGTGCTGGGTATTTACCGGCTGGCACACCAGTGGAACAGTTTGGGCCACGCGGTCTCGCGATTTCCTGCCTCTGGGCGTGCGCACTGTTTAGGCACGGCAGGCTAAATTGCCCTACCTAAAGACCGTCTCATTTCTGCACGAAAACGGGGCCTGCCTAGGAATCGGCCATGTAGTGGCTCTCTCACCTTGGTCCACGCGTCCGTCGGTTCTTCCTGGTCCTGGTGTTGTCCTCGTGGAAAACTTGGCGTACTTTGTTGTCGTTGGAATCGTCCTCCTCGTGGCAAGGGTCGTCTTCCTTGTGTTGTTTTTTTGTACTTTCGTTGCACTTGTTAAAGCTCACCACTTCGAATGCCAAAAATCCACGTGCAGAAAATATTTTCTCACTCCATGTGCCGGCGTTGATCTTGGCAGTGCAGTCGCTGAGCTTAAGCCGCCCACGCATTCTGTAGCGCTCTCTCGGCTGCTGCGACTGGTCGGCGCTCTGCTGCGCTTGCTCTGCGGTCGGTTGGCTGCGCGCGCTCTGCGGTCGTTTGGCTGCGCTCGCTCTGTCGACGTTAGGCTGCGCTAGTTATAACTGAGGCGTAGCTCCAGGTGGACAGTTGGTTAAATTATATGTTTTAATTCCGAACACAGATTAGGTAACAAATGAATATGACTTCTTATTTTATTTGAAAATTACATTTAAGGTGTAGAGTTAATATTCCGGTTTTAAGTGTGTCACTTCGTACCATCAAAATGCAAGTGACAATGCGTCGCAAAAACTTCTTTTGCCTAACGCCGAAACTGCGCTAAGCATCGGCTACAACGCCTCGCTATAACGGTCCTTTCAAAGCTACAAATGTAAACTGACCAATCAACGCACAATTAGAGGCTGATGCAATATTATCGTTATGGTGAAATCTATTCCTAGAATGTTCGAGACCATGTATGCTCAAAGTGTGTGTGTAACATGTGTATGAGTTTATTTTATAATATGTGTTTATTCGTGTATGTGGACTACTGAGTTGTTGTTGTTGTGGCCCTTGATGCCGTTGTCATTGAGCGGAATCTGGACGGTTTCAGGGGAGTGGGGAATGTGTAGTGGTAACTCCGCCCCCCAAGACTGAAGAGAGGGCCATAACGAAGGAATGGCGTGATCGGGTATGACTGGTGATGAGGCCGGAATGAAGATTGTCATTCTTTGTTATTGAAAAGGTATGATTCCCGTGGAGAGAAAAAAGAATACACTCAAACATGCGTATGGTACTTTAAGGTGTCTTCCATAATCCTTGCCGAAATTGGAACCAGCTTCTGACAGATTGTTGAGTAAGTTCGGTAGCTCCGGGGTCATGATGTAGACGATGTTTCATGGTTAGATGTATTGAAGATGGCTTTTTGCAAGTCTCACATATTTACATGATGAATTCTATTATATTCTTCCTTAAATTACAATGTTTGTGTGTTCTTACTCGCTATAAAGTTATACAGTTTGCTGTAACAATAATTTGTGTGTTATTAATAGGTACGGAATGAATTAATTTGTTAACTGATAAATGTCTAATGTAAACATAGGTATTTAAACAGAAAAAAAAAAAAAAATGTAATCATTAATTGTATTGTGTTTAGGGAAATTAAGTTGTAAACATTTTATTTTGATTTCATGACTTTTTTTTGTATTTATATATAAACTTAGGAATTATTTTTAGTTTCGCACTAATAAGGTTTCTGCAATTTTATTTAAGCGTAACATAGTCAAATCTATATTAGCGTTTATTTTAATCGTACATTCAAAAATTGTTTTCTTGTTATTTACATTATTTATTTCTTTAGCAATTTGAGTTTTCTGTTTATCGTATCCATGTATGTTTGTTATTATTCAGGTTATATTTGGAATTCTCTACTTGCGTCCTAATTGGGTCTTTATTTTAGATTTATGAATTTTTTGTGTTTTGTTTGTAGTAATACTTTTACAATACAATACAAATAATACTTTTACTTTTTTACGCCCTCATCAGTATTTACAGTCTGTTTTGAAAATCTAGGGGTGAGCTTATTGCGTCTATTTTCCTTACGAAATACTACGTCTTCTGTTTCTACCTGGATAGCTTCTTTCCTTTCTTGATTTAACTTTCCAATGTTATGAACCTTGTTGTTTTGAACTAGTTCACATACTTTAGGGTATATTGTCTTTTGGAATTCGTTCAATTTTTTTAGATAGTCATGCTCATCGTCAAATTTAATGGTTTGCTGGAATACGTGTGTACGTCCCGAAAACAGTTCATAAGGAGTCAGCTTAGTAGCCGAGTGTATAGCGTTATTATATGTGATGAAGGTTTCTGTTAGAATCTCCTCGTGGTCTATCTGTACTTTTTTCTTTTTCTTTTCTTCCAAAATGATTCGATACACTTCAGTGAGTGTAGAATGTAGTCTTTCGCCTGGGGCATTACTAGAAGATTGTTGAAAGGACGTGACATGTCGTTCTATATTATATTGTTTGCAAAAATCCTTGAAAAAGTTTGAATTGTATTCAGCTCCTTGATCGTAAACAATTTTTTTAGGTATGCCGGTATTTTTTTTAGGTATATTTATTGCGTCTCTTGTAGGGATTGTGTATCCAAGGGCAAACTTAGAAAATTTGTCAATGACAGTAACAACATATTTTCCGTTTATCGTATATAAGTTAGTGTGTAGTATATCTAAAGGCATGGTAGGTGTTTCGGTTACTTGGAATTTAATATTTGGGGGGTGGCGGTTATATTTTAAGGTGTGACAGACATCGCAATTATTTATAGTCTGAGCAATTTTTGATTTTATATTTGGAAAATAGAATTGTCTTTTCATGTGAGCAACGGTTTCGTCTGTAAAAAAAAAATGAAAAAATGAAAAAATTCAGGAAATATATCAGTTTTAGTTTTCTATATTTGCTGTAATGTCGAGTGAATTATTTACCTTTCTTAACATTTTTATAATGCTTATCGTCTAATCTAACCTAGTTTCATTTATTTTATACTTTGTTTTATTGTAAAGAAATACATCAGCAGGTATTTTACCTGTTGTATCATGGATTATTTTATGATTGAAGTTATATGTTATAAATTTAATATAATTATTGGTGTCTAAGGTTCTATTTGACGCTATTCAAATTCGCATTTTCTCATTCTGTCTTGTGATCTCTTTCTATATCGGCAAATTTGCAATACAGCTCTTTTGGATTCAATCCAAGTCCTATCTGATCTTTTATTAACTTTTATTAGTTTAGAATGTATAAATATACAAGTTTGATACCATTGTCTAATTCCCAGAAATCTACAACATATTAATCTCTAATATTTTTGCATTCAGGACTAATTTCAAGGGGTCCGTCTGTCATTTGATGTAGCGCTATTCTAAATAGTCTATTGATTTATTATATTTCTTATTTCTAAAACGAAATTTGGATAGAAATATTTTTGTTTAAATCTTAATGTTGTTTATTTATGCCACTATGTACTCGTATATTTTCTTGATGAATATCATGTGCTCTGTTGCTAAAGTCTGCAAAATTTGATATATTTTACATTTGACATATATGCTTTGTAATAAAGCGGAATCAAGGTCAATATCTATTAAAATAGCGGTAGTGTTGCCGAAAAAGTACGCTTTTTCTATATTAGTTGGTAAATGTTAAGTTACATGGTAATATAATTCATTTTTATAATTAATTTAAAAAAGTATTCTTCTGACTTTATTTCATTTTTTGTGGTTTTATTAAAAATTAGAATGCCATTCTTTTCATTTTCCTTTGAGCTGTGACAAGTTGCAATGGTTACTGTATCTACAATAGTACGTTAGCTTTTCCAGCTTAATGCGAGATAGAGCGTCTGCTACATTGTGTTCTTTGTCAGAACAAAGTTAAGTTTAAGTTTAATTGCACATGCACACTCTGCAGGTCTGCAGGTGCTGCCGACGATCAACCGGTGGCCGGGATCACCGATTTCGGCTGTTCCCGAGGTTCCACTGTATGTGCTGGGTATTTACCGGCTGGCACACCAGTGGAACAGTTTGGGCCACGCGGTCTCGCGATTTCCTGCCTCTGGGCGTGCGCACTGTTTAGGCACGGCAGGCTAAATTGCCCTACCTAAAGACCGTCTCATTTCTGCCCGAAAACGGGCCCTGCCTAGGAATCGGCCATGTAGTGGCTCTCTCACCGTGGTCCACGCGTCCGTCGGTTCTTCCTGGTCCTGGTGTTGTCCTCGTGGAAAACTTGGCGTACTTTGTTGTCGTTGTAATCGTCCTCCTCGTGGCAAGGGTCGTCTTCCTTGTGTTGTTTTTTTGTACTTTCGTTGCACTTGTTAAAGCTCACCACTTCGAATGCCAAAAATCCACGTGCAGAAAATATTTTCTCACTCCATGTGCCGGCGTTGATCTTGGCAGCGCAGTCGCTGAGCTTAAGCCGCCCACGCATTCTGTAGCGCTCTCTCGGCTGCTGCGACTGGTCGGCGCTCTGCTGCGCTTGCTCTGCGGTCGGTTGGCTGCGCGCGCTCTGCGGTCGTTTGGCTGCGCTCGCTCTGTCGACGTTAGGCTGCGCTAGTTATAACTGAGGCGTAGCTCCAGGTGGACAGTTGGTTAAATTATATGTTTTAATTCCGAACACAGATTAGGTAACAAATGAATATGACTTCTTATTTTATTTGAAAATTACATTTAAAGTGTAGAGTTAATGTTCCGGTTTTAAGTGTGTCACTTCGTACCATCAAAATGCAAGTGACAATGCGTCGCAAAAACTTCTTTTGCCTAACTCCGAAACTGCGCTAAGCATCGGCTACAACGCCTCGCTATAACGGTCCTTTCAAAGCTACAAATGTAAACTGACCAATCAACGCACAATTAGAGGCTGATCCAACATTATCGTTATGGTGAAATCTATTCCTAGAATGTTCGAGACCATGTATTCTCAAAGTGTGTGTGTAACATGTGTATGAGCTTATTTTATAATATGTGTTTATTCGTGTATGTGGACTACTGAGTTGCTGTTGTTGTGGCCCTTGATGCCGTTGTCATTCAGCGGAATCTGGTCGGTTTCAGGGGAGTGGGGAATGTGTAGTGGTAACTCCTCCCCCCCAAGACTGAAGAGAGGGCCATAACGAAGGAATGGCGTGATCGGGTATGACTGGTGATGAGGCCGGAATGAAGATTGTCATTCTTTGTTATTGCAAAGGTATGATTCCCGCGGAGAGAAAAAGGAATACACTCAAACATGCGTATGGTACTTTAAGGTGTGTTCCATTCTATCGTGAAGCTCCGTATTTGTCTTCCATAATCCTTGTCGAAATTGGAACCAGCTTCTGACAGATTGTTGAGTAAGTTCGGTAGTTCCGGGGTCATGATGTTGACGATGTCTTCATGGTTAGATGTATTGAAGATGGCTTTTTGCAAGTCTCACATATTTACATGATAAATTCTATTATATTCTTCCTTAAATTACAATGTTTGCTGTAACAATAATTTGTGTTGTATTAATAGGTACGGAATGAATTAATTTGTTAACTGATAAATGTCTAATGTAAACATAGGTATTTTAACAGAAAAAAAAATTTAATCATTATTTGTATTGTGTTTAGGGAAATTAAGTTGTAAACATTTTATTTTGATTTTATGACTTTTTTTGTATTTATATATAAACTTAGGAATTATTTTTAGTTTCGCACTAATAAGGTTTCTGCAATTTTATTTAAGCGTAACATAGTCAAATCTATATTAGCGTTTATTTTAATCGTACATTCCAAAATTGTTTTCTTGTTATTTACATTATTTATTTCTTTAGCAATTTGAGTTTTCTGTTTATCGTATCCATGTATGTTTGTTATTATTCAGGTTATATTTGGAATTCTCTACTTGCGTCCTAATTGGGTTTTTATTTTAGATTTATGAATTTTTTGTGTTTTGTTTGTAGTAAAAGTAACGCCCTCATCAGTATTTACAGTCTGTTTTGAAAATCTAGGGGTGAGCTTATTGCGTCTATTTTCCTTACGAAATACTACGTCTTCTGTTTCTACCTGGATAGCTTCGTTCCTTTCTTGATTTAACTTTCCAATGTTATGAACCTTGTTGTTTTGAACTAGTTCACATACTTTAGGGTATATTGTCTTTTGGAATTCGTTCAATTTTTTTAGATAGTCATGCTCATCGTCAAATTTAATGGTTTGCTGGAATACGTGTGTACGTCCCGAAAACAGTTCATAAGGAGTCAGCTTAGTAGCCGAGTGTATAGCGTTATTATATGTGATGAAGGTTTCTGTTAGAATCTCCTCGTGGTCTATCTGTACTTTTTTTTTTCTTTTCTTCCAAAATGATTCGATACACTTCAGTGAGTGTAGAATGTAGTCTTTCGACTGGGGCATTACTAGAAGATTGATGAAAGGACGTGACATGTCGTTCTATATTATATTGATTGCAAAAATCCTTGAAAAGGTTTGAATTGTATTCAGCTCCTTGATCGTAAACAATTTTTTTAGGTATGCCGTTCGTTACTATGAATCGCCTAATAGCGTTCACTATATTTATTGCGTCTCTTGTAGGGATTGTGTATCCAAGGGCAAACTTAGAAAATTTGTCAATGACAGTAACAACATATTTTCCGTTTATCGTATATAAGTTAGTGTGTAGTATATCTAAAGGCATGGTAGGTGTTTCGGTTACTTGGAATTTAATATTTGGGGGGTGGCGGTTATATTTTAAGGTGTGACAGACATCGCAATTATTTATAGTCTGAGCAATTTTTAAGTTTATATTTGGAAAATAGAATTGTCTTTTCATGTGAGCAACGGTTTCGTCTGTACCTCTATGATTATTATTTATGTGATATTTGTTAATTTGAAACTCTTGGTCCTGTGTCTAGTAAATCGGTTAAGAAGATAGTACATCTTAAAATGTTATAAATGTTATTGTTTGAAAAGTATTTTTTATAACTCTCTTGTATTTGTTCAAAAATATCGCCGGGTGCAAAAATTGCAACAGTCCTGTTTGGCTTCAAGGTTTTCTTTAAAATATCTGTACTTGTTACTTGTCTCGTTTTTCGTTTAATTATAACTTCAGTTTTAGATTAGGAGCACCATATTTCAATATTACTTGGTTGTTAAAATCGTTTAAGGGTTTTTCTGAGATATGGATGTGATCATCCATGTGTTCGTCTGCTGAGTGGACTGTATCTCCACACGTCCCTGTTATTGAGTTACTATCATTTATGTTCATGTCGATTTCCACCCTGCTCAATGCGTCCGCTACCAAGTTTTGAGAACCTTTCTTATACAAAATTTCGTAATCATATTGTAATAATTGCATTCTCCATCTAACTATTTTGGAGGTCGGTTCCTTAAAACTCATCAGCCATGTAAGTGGCTTATGATCAGTTACTATAACGAATGTTCTTCCAAACAAGTAAGGGCGAAAGTATTTAACAGCCCATATTATTGCTAACATTTCTTTCTCGACAGTGGCATAGTTACGTTCTGTATCGGACAATGTTCTACTTGCAAAACAGACCGGCTTGTCCGAACCCAAGGGACCTTGTGATAGCACCGCTCCAAGGGCAACGTTACTTGCGTCTGTTGTTAAGATAAATCTTTTAGAAAGGCCTGGGATCATTGCAAAGAAGGGTTTTGCATTTTTCGAATGCATCAATATATTCCTGGTCTATTGTAACAGACTTAAAATTTCCTTTTAATTGGACTGTAAGTGGTTTCGTTGTTCCGGCCATATCTTTAATAAACTTCCTATAATAGCCTAGTAATCCTAAAAAGGATTTAATTTGTTTTTTAGAACGAGGCAAGGGAAATTTTTTAATGACAATAATTTTGTCCGGATTTGGTTTAATACCTTGGTCCGTAACAATGTGTCCTAAAAATTCTGTCTCTTTCTTTAAAAATTTTGATTTCTGTGAATGGAGCTTTTATTTGGCGTAACTTATTTTACTGAATACTTCTTTTAAGTCTGATATGTGTTGTTGCAATGAACCAGAAAAAACTATGATGTCGTCGAGATAAACTAAACAACATCTCCCTTTCAAGTTACCTAAAACGTTGTTCATTACCCTTTGGAATGTTGCAGGGACATTTGTCAGACCAAATGGCATTCTGGTAAATTCGTAGTGTCCGTCTAATGCCGTGAAGGCTGTTTTAGGAATATCTTTCGGTTCCATTTGTATTTGATGATAACCACTAGCCAAATCTAAAGTCGAAAAATATCTATCTCTACCTATTTTATCAAGTACTTCGTTAATATTAGGGATGGGATATCTGTCTTTAACGGTTTTTTCGTTCAGTTTTCTATAGTCAATAACTAATCTCCATTTTTGTTCTCTTTTTTCGGATTTCTTCGCAACCAATCAAACAGGTGAGCTCCAAGGTGAATGGCATTCTCTAATTATGTTTTGTTCTAACATCATTGATCTCTTTTTGTTCTTGGTAGGAGTATCTAAAGGGTTTGGCATATATGGGTATGTCGTCTGTAGTTTCTATTTTGTATTTGAGAATGTTAATCTATCTGACGGGTCGTGAAAAAGGAAGGGAAATTGCAAACATAGGTGTTTAAGTTGGTTTGCTTCTTCGTCAGAAAGGTGGTCCGTATTGACTCGTTCGTGAAATTTCGCGTCGTTTTTCATGTCCGTTGGGGGGTCTTCGTTGCACCAATGAAAGTTCAATTCTACATATTCCTCTTGAATGAATTGGGTTGTAAATAATGGAAATTCTAAACAAATCGTCTGATCCTGATCAGAATAGTTGACTATTTCTATCCATGTGTTGTAATTGTCAGCTGTATAGAGTCCTTGTTGAATGTAAACATTATCTACTAATTCTACGGAATCAAGTAAAAATGCTCCCTGTTCACATTCGACTGGTATCTGCACTATCATTCCCGAACTGGCTTCGATATTAAATATATCCGTAGCTCTATTTCGTTCAATATGAATGGGGATAATTGTCGCAGGGGTTTGTAGAATTAACATTTTAAGATCTATATTTGCTTTTATAGTACATAAGATGTCAAGATCTATTAGTCCGTCGAAATATTCGTGAAATTTGAGGATTAACAAGAGCAACAGTCGAGTTGCACACGACAGTAGGATACCCTTGGACGTATGTTGCCATAAAAAGTATTTAATTGTATAATACTAATTGCAAGCTATAAATTAATAATAATACTGGAGTGCGCTGCCACCTTGCTCCAATTTCGATATTTTGCCAATAATTTATCGCCGCAATTCCCTAAAGCGGTGTGAGCAGTAGAGTATTTAATTGTATAATACTAATTGCAAGCTATAAATTAATAATAATACTGGAGTGCGCTGCCACCTTGCTTCAATTTCGATATTTTGCCAATAATTTATCGCCGCAATTCCCTAAAGCGGTGTGAGCAGTAGATATCGGTATTTCTTTATAAATTTTAAATTGGTTAATATCGATAACAAGGTCCAAGGGTATAAAAATAAAAAAATAATAATAATTATCAAACCAATTTTCCATTCAACTATTAGATAATTAAATTTAAATTATTAAAATATGCCTACATACATATTTACATATATCCTGTCATTTAGATTTCTTAATTTCTAACCTATTCCAAACATTACAAACTCATGCCTGAATACTAACAGATATCCCATTGTGATGGCTATGCAAAACCTCAAAAGTCCTAGCACTAATCTTTTCATTATCTAGTATATTTGAAAACGCCCAATCAATATGTGTATCCATATTGGTAGTGGACGTTTTCAAATCTAACAAGCTCCTTAATCCTTTGCTAATCAAAAAATTATAAATACTCTTACACCTGTTAAAGGTTTTGAGGCACAAATTAAAATCTCCTAAAACTAGCAAGCTAACCCCTAAATCACCTAAACGAGAAAATTGATGAATTATCTCCTCAAATTCTATTTTAAATGTGGACAGAGGAAAGTCTGGACTTTTATATAATATAAGAAAACTTATGGCATCAAACCTAAATATGCCGAACTCAAAAACTACTGAGCCAAAAGCTCGTTCTTTACATAAATTATGATGCCTGTTATAGGCCTAATTGATTCAAGTTGAACCACAATAGTGAACCCAGGTATTTCTACAGTTTCATTGCTTATGGAAGTTTCCACGAAACATAATATTGATGACTGAAGCATCAGCTTGTCCGATCGAATATCTTCAAGATGGGAATTCAAGCTCTGAGTATTATGGAAGAAAATGTTAAGGGCAGAACTGTTAATTAAATAATCGTAATGAGTACACAGTAGTTTTTCAGTCCGCAATTTCTTCAATTGGGCTTTCACTTTATCATTATTTTGGGGAGACTTAGGAGGAACAAAATTCCCAATAATGAATAATCCTAAAGCAGTAGTTGCTCTACTGCAAGCTACGTATAATGCAGCACGCTGCATTCTGGAATTAGCATGGACTACCACTTTGCCATACGTAGCTCCCTGACTCTTATGAATTGTGATGCCTTCAGCAGGCACAATTGGAAACTGCCTACGGTCAATGTTAATTTGTGCGTTATTTGAATATTGAAAACTGCGAACAATTTTCTGAATAGGAGTCCATGAAGGATCTGTACGATGTGTACACTTCGAACGCGCAGATTCTCCTACAGTTTCCTCTGTAAATTTCATCCATAAAATGTTGGGAGTGTTGGATGTATTGAAATCTATTTGCAACAACACACCTGATGCCCCGTTTACTAATTCATCCCCTGTGTCTACATTGACCGTCATCATGTACTTGGCAGTATTTTTTAGGAGAAGAGACGTACAGAGTCCCTGTGTAGCGGAAGTTTTAAAACCCTTCACTTCTTCTAATATTCTTTGTTTCCTAGCTGGTTCCAAATGGCCCGCCTTAATAAAATCTTCAGCAGTAGAGAAAAATTGCTCAGTAGCAATTGAGTTAAGTTTCGTTACATTAAATAAATCAACCTCATTATTATTACTAAACAGATGAATTGCATCATCGGGCACTGCCGATGGTTCGCATATTCTAGATTGGAAAAGGACAATATCATCGGCTTCCATACAACCCGATGCCATATTATTTAAGGCAGAAGCGAAAAGCTGATCGTCACGTTGACGCATTATCTCTGTGAGCTCAAAATACAAAAAAAGGTCCCAGAGATACGTACCAAATATTTCATGGTAAGGGTCAGTGGTATTTGGATCCAAAATCCAACTACCTCCTACGGGCTGTAACTGTCTAAGATCACCGAATACGATGATAGAAACACCACCAAAAGGAGAAGTATTTTTGAAAATTTGCTTCAAACGAGAATCTAAATAAGAAAACATTAGAGAGCTAACCATTGATATTTCATCAATAATAATTAATTTAAGATCGATTAACCTTGAATGAAGGCTATTAACTAAATCATGGCTTAAGGCCCTTAGAGGTGCTGAGCGAGATTGATTAACAGGAAGTGAAAACATGGAATGCAGTGTCGAACCACTAATTCCGAATGCTGCTTTTCCTGTTGGTGCACATAAGAGGATTTTAACAGATGTCGGATCAGTTCCTGGTATACTGTTATACATTACGGATAATGACTGAAAAATTGCTGATATAAGTCGACTCTTTCCGACTCCGGCGCCGCCTCCAACAAATTCATAAAAGACTGTATTGATTTTGGCATTATGCAAAGCATGTGTAAAATATAGCTTCTGCTTTAAATTAAGAGATCTAACTATATTAGCTAAGCTTTCCTGAGAAACTAAGGCTGGAAGCTTGATAAAACGGACATTACTATCTTCATCATTCATATCAATATTTCCATCCACATTTAAAACATTTAGATGTGGATCTATTTCAGGCAATCCTAAAACTGTGAAGCCATCATCTACCACTTCCTGTTCTCCTACTTGATTATTCTCATTTTCTGCTTCCTCTGTTAAGTGGCTCAGAGCATCTTCTAGTTCCCTATCATCTAGTAAATTATATTTTCTGCGATTGTTCTCTACTAACTCCGAATTTTCCCTACAGAACAATTCACAGTCATGTGTGACTAAATCCAAATGCTCATCTCGCCATGGGGCGTAAAGCATTTTTAGCTCTCTGAAATAGTCACTTGTTTCTGTATTGACATTAAATCTCCTATACCTAATTATGCACGCAGTGGTCCTCTTTCTGATGAAGCCACTATTATCGCGAAGAGCGTAAACTATTGATTCAGAAGCCCTAGGCACATCATCGTCAAAGTCATCTGCATTTTCTTGGCGAGCTCCTCGTTGTGATTTGCAGTAGCTATAAAAAGCGGATATCTCAGTGCCAAATATAAATTTGTTACCTAAATGTTGTAACTTTTGCTTAATAGTTACATTTTTATTTTCTTTAATCTCATTGATTGCCTCACGCATCAACATTGAGATACCTCTCTGAGACTTGTTAATATAATTAACGACGTAGCTGCAGCAAGCATAGGGGTCTAAAAAAGGAGGTGCTTGTTATAAGCGTTAAGCTTGACTGCTGCAAAAGATCGCTTCAAAAAAACTTTTGGTTTCTTTATACTTGATCTTACAGCATTAATGTAGCCCTCATAACTAAGGTTAAGTTGATCGTGGGACAAAAAGTTGTTAAAATCGTTAAAATTTTCTACGCTTTCACGATCAAATGGGAAGTCGAGCAGACTTTGAATTTTTTCGAAATTCCTACGATGCTCGGCCAAATTTGGAGCATTTTCTTCTAAAGGGAGAAGAATTTTTGTTTGAGGCATGGGAGGGTATGGGATACCAAATCTACAAATTTGTTTTGACCTAATTTCTCGCCTGCAAGAGTGCCCGTGACTATGGAGTTGATACTCCAAATATGGAGCAACGTCCGGGCAACTAGAATCAGCAGTAATAAACTGATCAATAAAGGACTTCACAGGCATAAATGTGGACTCATTCTTTAGGTCGAGCTTTGGGGCGTCTTTCAGCCAGAACATGGCATGTATATGTGGAGAGCCTCTTTGCTGAAACTCCACTCGCCAATAAAACTTGATGACCTGGTGACAACCAAAGACACCGCCTTCCTTTTTCATCAGTTTTAAAACCTGTCTATATCGAAAATCGAAATATCTGGCACAGGTCACTGGGTCTGCTCTAATGAGACGAGCTTTCTCATTAAACCCCAAATTTAACGCTTCTTCTTCGGATACTTCTAGCTTGTCTACATTTTTACATAGCAAGACTAAAAGCTCCGGCCACCTAGTTTCCGCTGCGGAAAATGTTATAAAAAAAGTTGGAAGCCCTACCTGCCTAATCATAGCCATCACTTTCTTTTTCTCGTCCTCCCAATGAGCAGGAGACGTGCGAATACCTTTTAAAAGCCTATAGCCATCATCATGAAGTATTAACCTATTTAAAGTTTCATCATTACGCACATCAGCAGCCGAAATGCCTTGAGTGGCAGAGTGCTTACGTAAGCAAATTGATGTGCTATTCCTAATGCTAATCATTTCTAACTTTTTGAAGTTATGAAATAATTTATCAGTTCTACAACCTCTTCTATCAAAATTCCTAAGCTCTGATCTAACTATAGTTGTAAAACTTTCCTGACATTTCCTTTTAATGCCTGCAAATATTGTGGGAAAAGCCAGCTCCTGTGAATCACAATCGGTTATCATGTCAAGAGGTCGCTGACCCTCTCCTGGTGCTATAGCAATTCGAGGAATATCTATGTTTTCAACAGGGACATTTTCCATGAAGGTTTCTTGACCTCCTGGATTCAACTCTACCTCTTCTTCTACTACTCTATGCTCATTAGGTTGTGCTGCCTTTTCTAACATTTGACACACAATGTCCCTGTCGTCTGCTGACGTAACAAATGGTACAGTCTCAGCTGAGTAAGAAGACAACCACTGCTCATTGATAGTAACCTGGTGCTTCTTATAAAGTTCTGTGTTCACTAAATACCGAATTGCATCAACTATCTTTGAGGGCCTTATGGTTTCAGCCATGAAATCATGGTTATACTCCATCCTACGCTTAAGATGAATCTGAACTACTTCGGCTTCATTAAATGCCCTGGGAAGGGAAGTTACAACATTTGCAACTGGAATTGGCACATTGATCACCGCTCCTTTAATGGCACTTTGACGTCCATATCCAAGAGACTTTATGATCATAAAAGGAAGACGGGGAGAAATCAGCCTTTCTTCTAGAGGCGTCAAGCCTTTCAGGCATTCCGGAAGCTCCGGAAAATTTAGGCCATTTGTAATAGAAGCCTTTGGTTTTTTCCCTAACTTAATACTGCGGCTGCAGGTTTTGCAAAAGCTAAACCTATTATTATGGGATGGAAACATAGAGGAAAGATACAAAATTTCAACACTATCTGCCTCACTACACTTTTCATCTATGACCTCACGCGAAATTTTGTCCACTTGATGTGGAAACCACAAACCTTTGCAACATATGCAAACCTGATCGGGTCCCTGCTTGACTGTCTTATTAAAATTGGCTATCATCTGGAAGGGTATTCGCACGGTCCACTCTATTGCGGGACGCGTTTCTCCTATTCTCTGCTATCCTATTGGTGCAAATACTCCTATATAGACTCACTCTTTGCGACATATTCCTATGGGCTTCAAAGGCCTCACGTTGAGCTCGAATTCGAGCACTGCGGCGTGCACTAGTATTGCGTACCTGCTCAACAATCCTACGAATAGGATTGTTTCTAACCTTAGACCTTTGACTTCTATCTATTGCCCTTTCTAAAATTCGCGTCTCCTGATTTTGTCGCTGAATCGCCCTTCTAACAGCATCTCGTCCGCTTTCGTTGGACCTGAATTGTGGACATTGCCTGCGCCTCGATCGACGCAAAGTATTGGCAAGTTGTTCGGCATTTCTAGTTGAATGATCAGTTCGTCGAACACGGCGACGAACTGCATCCTGCTCTCTTTCCTGAGATCGAAACTCAGCATCTTGCCTGCGACTCGAACGACGCGAAGTGTTGGCAAGTTGTTCGTCTGTTTTAATTGCAGAATCACTGCGACGTACACGGCGACGAACTGCATCCTGCTCTCTTTCCTGAGATCGAAACTCAGCATCTTGCCTGCGACTCGAACGACGCGAAGTGTTGGCAAGTTGTTCGTCTGTTTTAATTGCAGAATCACTGCGACGTACACGGCGACGAACTGCATCCGTTCTCTTTCCTGAGATCGAAACTCAGCATCTTGCCTGCGACTCGAACGACGCGAAGTGTTGGCAAGTTGTTCGTCTGTTTTAATTGCAGAATCACTGCGACGTACACGGCGACGAACTGCATCCTGCTCTCTTTCCTGAGATCGAAGGTCAGCATCTCGCCTGCGCCTCGAACGACGCGAAGTGTCAGCAAGTTGTTCTTGTAATCTGATTGGCGAAGAAGCCCGAAGAGTAGTGTGACGAATTGTGTCCGGTAATTGCTCAACGGCCCTAAATGTTCTATTACTTCTGCGGACTCGATGCTGTTGACTATCTCTAACCCTTTCAGCTTCCCTAAATTCGAAATTTTGCCTACGTTCTCTATGTGCCTCTAGATTATTTACGCGTTCCTGCTCAGAAAAGTCTATATCTGACCTATTCAAACGATTTCTTTTTCGCTGTGTTTGATTCCTATTGCAAGCTGACTTTCTCTTAAGTCTAGGCATCTTCTAATATATAAGTTTTAAAATAATATATAGGTATGTTAAAAATAAAATTCTTATAAATTAATTTAATTTGAATATATATTTATCAAAAATTAATATATAGTTATATATATAAAATAAAGTTAGTATATTTATTTATATAATAACAAGTTCGCGTTTAGTATTTATGAAAAAAATATAATTTTATTTCGAATAAACACTTAGGCGAAACCCGGAGACAATTCGCGTCGTTCCTTAATGGAGTTTGAATTAAATCTATCTTAAAGCTACAAACTGGACGCTTAGCAAACCTTTGGCTGAGTCTCATTTACTTCTGTATTGAGCGTACATAAAGCTCTCTTTTATGTTTACATGATATTGGGCGCTCTCTTGAGTGGATTGCGCATGGGAACGGATCAGCCGAGAATTTGCGCTGCGTAAGCAGTTTTGACCCTTTCGTGGGAATGTTTACAAATGATCGGAGTAGGCTGACTTGTTATTGTCGCCGAATTTGGGGATAAAATGTTTATGTCTAAGCAGGCGGATGGTTTCTGGTGAAATACATGAATGTTTGTCTTATATGCTAAGTACAATTGTCAAGTGTATGTATGTAAGTGGGAGTGTTTTGTGTGTGTGTATGTGTGGACAAGTGGTGCGCTATGGTACATATGTTTTAAAAAAAAAACACAAAGTTGGTTTTTATAATATTAATTAACACTTTTTATTCAATTCTATCAAAAATTAACCGAAGCCTTTGGATTATCTCGGGGTTGGGATAATATACCTCTAATATCGAAGTTAGGCAGTGCTATCGCGGTTGTTAGCGTACTCAGTATTGAACTGGCGTTTGGGGGCGCGCTTGAGTTTTTATAGGCAATTTGGCTTAGCCAAAGAGCGAAGATTTAAGAGAGTTTGAGTTTGTAAACTCTTATTCTCGTGAGGAGAGAGAGATTCCCGAAAAATAGTGGTAACTGGAGAATCCTGAGACGAGTGCGTGAGAGCTGACTCGGATAATTTGTTTTTATTATTTGGCTCGCCAAGTGGTCGACGCCAAGTGATCGAAGATCGAATTCGAGTAGCCTAGGGACGGTTGTTATTGTCTCCGAATTTTGGGGGACAATTGTTTATGTCGCAGATTGTTTATGTCGCGGACTTTTGGGGGACAATTGTTTATAATTGTTTATGTCGCAGATTTTATGATATTTGTGAGAACGGACTTTTATGGTGAGGGTGACGTATGTGAACGACGACCGAGGTTAATCGAAGGGCTTTTGTTCTGTGGTACAGTGGTGTAGTTTTACATGTTTATGCTTAGAGTAATTAGTGTGGTACAGTGGTGTAGCTTTACATGTTTATGCTTAGAGTAATTGGGGGAGTTTTGTTTACAATTATGTGTGTGGAAGGGGAATTGTGTTTACAGCTTGAGTTTTGTGTGGTGTGGGTGTAGTGTAGAATGGATATGTTACTTCCCCATCCTTAAGAAAAAAGCCTGCCCTCAGGCGCTTATTCTAGGGTACAATACCGGGGTATCTACTGTTGGTATAACATTTTCAATTTCTGGTTTTACAATGGTTTCATTCTCTGGATTTGAGTTTCTAAATTTTACAATAAGCTTATGGGGTATGGTTTTATATTTGTAAATGAAATACATTAGGGCAAGTACAATTATTATGGCTAGTGCTGTGATTATTATTACTTGAAAAATATTATTTGTCTGAGCGTGCTGTTCAATTATTTCTTTTGCTTGGATATACTCTAGTGGTTCTAACTTAGTTACGTTGTTGTTTACATAAATGGTCTGAGTGTAATCTAGCATTGTATTAGTGATTAATATTTCTTCTAACTGAACAGAGCAATTGAACGCTTTAATCATATTGTTGCCTTCTATTGTGATTTCTCTATTAATACAATTCTGGTTTAAGACTGTCTTGGGAAGGTTCCAAGTTGTAATTATGTTTGGTTCAACGTACTTGATTTCAAAATCGGAATGTGTTTTGCTATATCTACATTGCGTTGCTATTTGATTTAATATACCCGTTATGCATTTGTTTATGACTAAGCTTTGGGAGCCTGCTGTATAGGTCTGGTTATTATGTGAAAAGTATTTATCATGAATAGTTTCTGTTAGTATATTGTTTTGTTTGTCTGGATATGGTACTATTTCAAAGATTGGGGTTTTAACTATTTCTCTTGGAATTTGGGAAATTATCAAAATTTCATTAGTGTCAGACTTGAGCCATGCAGAAGTTTTGATACTAAGGATTTTTTCTGAATTTACGTGAATTAATGAATCGTGTCTTAGGGGTTTGGGGTTGAAGATACCTAAACGTGTTAGTTGTAGACCAAGCTCTATATCTTCTATATACTCTGTGAATTGCTGTAGGTTGAAAATTACTAAAGCCAACATTTGCTTTTGCTCGCGGAGGTGATTTAGATGATTTGTCACTTCTATTCCTTTATTGATTGCGTTATTTGCTGTTGCAACTCTTCCTTATCCTCTTGATCTAGGGTGCCAAACAAGTACTTATAAATTGTTCCCATAAAATTAGCAAGACCACGATTGCTGCGTTTTGCGATTCTTATACCATTCATTTCCCTATTGAGTTTCTCTATTAGGTACTTAATTTGCTGTAAATTCTCAAAAAATTGAGCCTGCTTAATGAGTTCCTCGTAGATAATTTCGGTCTTGGTTAAATTAACGGATAGATAGTGGTATTCATAGTTTATGGGTAAGTCTATTGATCCGGTTTGAAATATTAAATAACCATTTTTAGCCTGGATAGGAGTTACCTCTAAGTTCTCTGCATTAACCATTGTTAGGAGGTATATCGTGAAGATCATGCCCGGGAGTAAGCCTGGAATTATCATTATCGTATTTACTTTTGTTAGTTTTCTTTTTCTTTTTGAATTTAGACTTATAGTGGATTATTTTTCTGCCTCTGTTTGTTTCCTCGAAATGCTTGTTGTCTATCTGCCTTATATTTCCTGTTTTTCTAAAAGGGTTAGTTGTCTTTGATTTGACCAGAGGGGATTCCCTGAAGTTGGTATCTATACCGAAGTCTGTTCTATTTTCATTTAGCTTGTCGATTTTATCTATTTTGTTCTGTTGAGTGTTATAGGCAGGTGTTCCTGCGAAAATAAAGATATCTGCTGGTGTTCGACCCGTTGTATTATGTTTTGTTTTATGATTATATACGTAAAGTATTTTCTCGAACTTTGTAAATTGATTTCCGGGTTCGTTTTCACTCATTATAATTCTTAATTTTTCGTTGACAGTTTTATGAAATCTCTCAATGTCAGAAATTCCATTTTTGCTTGTCGTAATGTTTAGAGTTACTCCCTCTGAATCTAGCCAGAGTTTGAGTGCAGTGCACATGAAAGCGGAGTCTTTGTCAGCTTTTATCTCTATGGGTTTGCCCATATCGTTAAATATGCGTAAAATAGCTCTTTTGGTTTCAAGCCAATCTCTACTGTTTACTTCTATCAGGGAGGCGTATTTAGAATAAATGTCAATACATGATAGAAACTGTTTGTTATTTATTAAATAGAAATCCATGACATATTTGTCTCTGGGGTTGAAGGTTTCTGGAGTTGTTTCGAAGGTTAGTTTAGTATTTCTATGTTCAGTTTTGGCTATATTACAGATTTCGCACTCATTTATAATGTTTTGAATAAGTTTCTGATAATCAGGATAGTAATAGTGTTCTTTGAACTGAAGAATAAGTTTTTCTATTCCAGGGTGTAATAATTCCTTATGTGTTTTAAGAATAATCTTCTTAAACTGGGCGTATGTTTGAAGATCTATCAATTTACCGCTGGTTCTCATTGTTTTAGTGAGGTTATCTGGACTTATTATTTGGACATAAGCATTTTGGAAGATTTGGAAATCGGCCTCATTGGGGAAATAGATAACACTTTTTTTTTGTGCAGAGGTATTCCTTAATTAATTCTTTGGCAAGGGTATCCGTCATTTCTTTGTAACTGATTTTTATTCTTGTTTTATGGAAATATTTTATTACTTGGACATCATCGAAACTATCTCTAATAAATTCTAGCTGTCTGTTGTAATAATTAAGAGGTCTTTCAGTTATGGGGATGTGACTTTGGCTGTCCTCTTGTGCACTATGCACAGTGGCTGCTGTGGAAAGAGAAACTGTATTTTCCTCACCTAGGAAGTTTTCTTGGATCTGAACTCTGGATAGGGCATCAGCTACGTGGTTTTCTTTACCAGGTAGATACTGAATGTTGTAATCATATTCATTGAGTTTTATCTTCCATCTTTGTAGTTTCATATTAGGATCTTTCATGTTGTTTAACCAGACAAGTGGCCTATGATCGCTTAATATGTCGAACTTTCTTCCGAATAAGTAGGACCTAAAGTATTTTGTTGCCCAAACTATGGCTAATAGTTCTTTTTCTATTGCCGAATAGTTGAGTTCATGCTCGTTTAGAGTTCTGCTTGCGTAACAAATAGGTCTATGTTCTTGGGATAATACAGCACCTATAGCTATATTACTCGCATCCGTTATTAGTGAGAATTTCTTTTCAAAATTAGGGTATATCAAAATGGGATCGGACGTGATGAGTACCTTAAGTTTTTCAAAAGCGGACACGTAATCACTATCGTTTATATTGATTGTTGCTCCTTTCTTAAGCTTTAGTGTCATGGGTTTTGCTATCTTTGCAAAATTAGGAATGAACTTACGGTAAAATCCGCAGAGTCCAAGAAAAGACTTTATTCCTTTTGTGGTTTTAGGAATAGGAAAGTTGACAATTGCTTTTATCTTATTGGGGTTTGGTTTGATGCCATCTGTTGTGATAATGTGACCGAGAAATTCTGTTTCTTTCTTCAGAAATTCACATTTATCAAGTTGCAACTTTAGATTGGCTGATCGAAGCTTATCAAATACCTTTTTTAGTGATGTTATATGTTCTTCCAACGAAGTGGAGTAAATAATAATATCATCTAAATAGACTAAACAATCCTTATAGATCAAGTCTTCTAAGAGATTGTTCATGCAACGTTGAAAGGTTGCTGGTGCATTTTTTAGACCAAAGGGCATACGAGTATATTCGTAATGTCCATGATTTGTCGAAAATGCTGTCTTGGGAATTGATTGCGGGTCCATTTGGATTTGATGGAAACCCTTAGCTAGATCGATAGTTGTGAAATATTGACAACGTCCGAGTTTGTCTAATATTTCATCCATTAGTTGAATGGGGAACTTGTCATCAATGGTTATTTCATTGAGACTGCGATAGTCTATGACTAATCGAAATTTTGCTTTGCCAGAAGCGTCACCTTTTTTGGGGACAATCCAAATCGGAGAACAATAGGGAGACTTAGATTTTCTAATTATCTTTTGTTCAATCATTTCGTTAATTTGTCTGTTGACTTCTAGGTCGAAAGCTTGGGGATACTTGTAAGGTTTTTTGTAGATAGGGTCTTCGTGTTTTGTGTGAATAGAGTGTTTAATCGTACTCGTGAAGGTCAAATTTTCACCTTCCTTGTACTGAATATCACTATATTCAAGCAAGACATGCGAAAGTTGCTCCCTTTCTTCTGCATTTAGATGTTCTAATCTAAATACATTGGACTCTCTTAACTCGTCGTCTAAGGCGTAGTTAGAGGAGGTTGCTAGAAGGGCTTCTTCTATGTAAGAGGTGATTTGAGGGTTTTCCTCAGTTTTAGAAGACTTGGGACACTCATTGGTGGTCTTGGACTTATCTGACTTTAAGTGGGATTTCCGCTTAAATTTTCGGGGGGTTTTCTCCTTAGTTGAAGTGTTTAAAGGGGTTTCCTTTGATTTTCGGAGGGTTTTCTCCTTAGTTAGGGTAGTTAGAGGGGTTTCCTCTGCTTTAGATGATTTAGGGCACTCGTTGGTAGCCTTTGATTCATCTGTTTGGATGTGGTCGTACCACATTTTGAAAGGATAGCCATTTATAATGACTGTTTGAGTTGAGTAATCGATTTGAGCATTAGTTGACTCTAAATAATTTCTTCCTAATAGCAAATCATATTTCTCAGAAAAGTTATGAATATAGAAAGTTTGTTTGTTGGGGCAAAGTTTGCTTGGGTGAAATGAAACGTTTTGGTTCAAAACTATGATGCCATTTATAGTATGGACTTTTACTTTGGAAGTTTTAATAGGAAAGTTAAAGAAGTTTTGCTTCGTGATGTTAATAGACGAACCGGTGTCTATTAAACATTTGAGAGTGATGTTATTTAATTTAATTTTTAAGAACGGGTTTCCTCTTCCTCTGAGTCGCTTTCCGACTCCGAGGCTGGTTGAAGAAAATTTTCACCTGTGTCCATTTTGTATTGGCCACTGGTGCTTTCTCTTTGCCGTTTAACTGGAGGGTTTGGTGCACTATTATTTTGCTGTTGATGATTTAAGGGGTTCTGGGCTCTACCATGGCTTAATTTCTGTTTGAACTCATTCATAGCTTGCGAATTAGGCTCAGCAGGTTTAGAATGGGTGTTCTGATTCGATTTGCCTGCATTATGCATGGCATTGTTTGAAAAATTTTGATAGTTTCCCTTATTCTTGGAGTTTTGTGGTGAATTTGTATTTGAATTAGAATTGTTTTGTGGTTTTGTTCTATCGTTGAAGACCGTTTCGTAAACGCCTTCTTGCTGTGCTACCTGTTTAAGTTTGGACACAGTTGTTATATCGTGCCTAGCTAAAGTCATAAACAATCTATCGGGTAATTTCCTCATTATAACGTCTTTGACTGTGTTGTTCAGGGCATTTGTGTATAATATCGTGTTGCTAACGTTGTTTTCTAACATTAACTTATTGGAAATAATGAATGACTTATTCTCTAGGTCTTCTACGAACTTACGGATACTTCCAGCGAAAGGGGTGTTATAAAGGCGGCGAAGTAATTCCTCACATGGTGTTTGCGTCTTATATTCGCTGATAAGAGCATTCATCAGGTCCGGCCAAGTCCTGGCTCCAGATAATTGCGATACTCTCTGAGCGTCTCCTGCTAACTGCATTTCGATTGCGGTGAAGCACACATGTTGTTGCCTGGTGTCCGTCGTTGGGTATAATTGTAGTATGAATTCAATCCTTCGGATGAAGGCACTGAGCTCCTGGGTACTGCCACTGAATGAAGGCACTTGTCTTATTTGACTCAAGGCCTGGTTCAGGTGTGTCTCCGACAGTAGTTTAACTTGTTCTGTTAACGTCGTCATCATTTGGTGTTATACTTTTTGTGTTGTGGTGATAGAGTTTTTTCGTTTTCGCACTTTTGTTGTAGTGATAGAGTTAGTGATAGGGTTTTTGTTTTTACACTTTTATAGTTTGTTTGCAGTAAGTTGACTTGTATATGTCAACTACCGACTTACGTAGTTCTTTGGCGGATTCTAAGCTTTCGTCGTATTACGATTCACGTTCACTATAGCGCCGATTCGCGTGGTCTAATCTCTTTAAAGGATAAGTCTTGGTCGTACAAGACTCCTTTGTCACTAGATTAGTTTTTGGATCGAGTCGCACGATTTTACTTGAGAATCCTACCGGCTGCGCCAATTACGAATTCAAACCGAGAGTTAATTAAAAAAAAAACACAAAGTTGGTTTTTATAATATTAATTAACACTTTTTATTCAATTCTATCAAAAAGAACCGAAGCCTTTGGATTATCTCGGGGTTGGGATAATATACCTCTAATATCGAAGTTAGGCAGTGCTATCGCGGTTGATAGCGTACTCAGTATTGAACTGGCGTTTGGGGGCGCGCTTGAGTTTTTATAGGCAATTTGGCTTAGCCAAAGAGCGAAGATTTAAGAGAGTTTGAGTTTGTAAACTCTTATTCTCGTGAGGAGAGAGAGATTCCCGAAAAATAGTGGTAACTGGAGAATCCTGAGACGAGTGCGTGAGAGCCAACTCGGATAGTTTGTTTTTATTATTTGGCTAGCCAAGTGGTCGACGCCAAGTGATCGAAGATCGAATTCGAGTAGCCTAGGGGACGATTGTTATTGTCTACGAATTTTGGGGGACAATTGTTTATGTCGTGGACAATTGTTTATGTCGCGGACTTTGGGGGACAATTGTTTATAATTGTTTATGTCGTAGATTTTATGATATTTGTGAGATCGGACTTTTATGGTGAGGGTGACGTATGTGAACGACGACCGAGGTTAATCGAAGGGCTTTTGTTCTGTGGTACAGTGGTGTAGTTTTACATGTTTATGCTTAGAGTAATTGGTGTGGTACAGTGGTGTAGTTTTACATGTTTATGCTTAGAGTAATTGGGGGAGTTTTGTTTACAATTATGTGTGTGGAAGGGGAATTGTGTTTACAGCTTGAGTTTTGTGTGGTGTGGGTGTAGTGTAGAATGGATATGTTACTATATATTATAATTATATTCATATATTTAAATAAATATATGTATATTATTTAAAATAATTATATTATAAATGAAAATAAATATCTAATGAAAGAACAAATAATAATAAATTTTAATAAGGAAAATAAAAATAAACAAAATGTGGAAAATAGAATAAATATAAATCAAAGAAATAATAAATTAAACCTGCAAGAAATTCCAGCGAAAATTCCAATTTGAATCGCGGAAACGAACCGATACCGATGTTCACGTACAATCACACACACTTCAGAAGAGTCTATACACATATATGTATGCATGCACAAAAATACGTTACGCTGTGTACCGCACTTTTCTAAAATTGCGCGCCACGTTCCGGGCAGGGCGCAATCATTCACACGCATAAAAAATGTTCCGTTAACGCATAACAATCACACACGAGGATTTACTTATTATATACTCGACTTATATTAATTTGCATTAAATGTTAAATGTATCACGAACACGCGAATTAATTATATATTATTTTATATTTAATATCGAAAATACAAATGATAATCGACAATCGACGACGACACCGAACACGCCAATCGCAAACTACAAATTAACATAACACTGAAGCGCGCTGCCACCTTGCAACAATTTTGATACGTTGCCAATAATTTATCGCCGCAATTAAAAAGTGCGCGAAACCTTAAATTTATAATAATGATCTATAGAATCTAATATACATACAAAATATACATATATTAAAAAAACAAAGTAGAAGAAATGTTAGTACATTTTTTTCAAACATAGTTTCAATAGACGTGGGGATATAATATAATTTACACATATTAATATAATTTATATGCAAAACATATGAAATATATATCGATATGTTTAATATATATTAAAAGCTATCGATATGATAGCTCATAATATATCGTGAAATCTAAATTTATATTTATTTAATAAAAAGTCAATATATAAATTATTAAATAATAATAATACTATGTCTATATTAGAAATCTAGTAAATACCTGCATTCATGCATGCCGATCAACCACGCTATTGGTTGTATATAATTTTACATATGCATGTGTGAACACAAATTAAGTATGTATAAGTGTTTGCATTTATGCACATGTATTTTGGGTAATTGACATGTGCATGAAAAAGAAGAGTCGAGAAACAGCTCGCGCTTCGCGCTCGCATCGTTGTCCTTTTCTTTCATGCATAAGGAATTTTGTTCTGACGTCATCGACAACTTCTTTGCTTTCTTCATATTCATATATACGCCACCTATTGGTTGAGTGTTAGCATATATTTATGCACATGTATTTTCGGTAATTGACATGTGCATGGAAAAGAAGAGTCGAGAAACAGCTCGCGCTTCGCGCTCGCATCGTTGTCCTTTTCTTTCATGCATAAGGAATTTAGTTCTGACGTCATCGACAAGTTCTTTGCTGGTCGAAGTGTCGAAATGGTTTATCTAATAACTTCAGTGTTTATTGTCTGATCGGATTGCAATTTGGAGGATAAGTTCATATATTATTTATCTATATATATGCTAAAGCAGAACGTTAAGAAATGAGTTCTTCGAATGTAAATAGCAATGTAAACCAAAATTGGCGGTTTGCGGGGGCGGTAGGCGTGTTATTCCAAATTGAAAATAAACTTGATCTGCGTATGGTATACAGGAATCTTCATGCTAAATTTGGTGTCCGTAGCTTTTGTAATAGCTGAGATCGGCGCGTTCATCCAGACAGACAGACAGACGGACAGACAGACGGACATGGCTCAATCGACTCGGCTATTGATCCTGAGCAAGAATATATATACTTTATGGGGTCTCCGACGCCTCCTTCTGCCTGTTACATACATTTGCACAAAGTTAGTATACCCTTTTTTGACCATTTTCAATGGTCCAAGGGTATAAAAATATAAAAGTGTCTTTTAAATTAAATTCGGAAAATGCTGGATATTCGACCTTTTCGGTGACCTGAATTTCCTTTAATACAGTTTTTATGATTGTATTTGTGCTTAAGGATTCTCTCTGCTGAAGCGGAACAAATTTAGGATCGATAAAGGAATTCGATGCCCCTGTATCGATTAAAAAACGTAACTTCTTACCAAACGGTGAACTAATGAAAATATAGGGAGTGTCGATCCGTGTTTAACCTTATAACTTTTTAGGTACCCTGTCTGCTCTCTGAGGCTGGTCTTTAAAAATTTACAGTTTCCTCTAAATTGTGAAGTGCTGGTTGCTCCGAAGAGGCTTCCAGATTGTTAAATCTGCTAGTATTAGTCTGACGTGAACTATCGAAATTTCCACCTCTATATTGGCGTGAGTGGCTATCTGTTGATTCTGTCTTAGGTGGCATAATTGCTCTAGAGAAATTATTATGTCCATTAACCTCGTTGTTAGAGCGATGGCGTCCGTAACGATTCTCGGTTGAGTAAGGAAGAGCTCTATACTGTCCTCTGCCCTGCTGGTAGTCTGAAATACGATTATTATGTTGATTTGCTGGGTACCGTCGTCTCTCCTGCATGTACTCATCCCTCTCCTGAATGACTATATCAAATGCTTCATTCAACGTATTTGGTCTATAAGCTTTGACCACATTCCGGAGTGGTACGGTTAGACCCTTAATAAAGGTTTTCAGGCAAAGAGCCATATAGAAATTCTTTTTTTCTAGAATAGTTAAAGCTGGTAGTTCCTTTGAATCGGCCATGCATGTCAATACTCGTTTTAGATCCAAAATGGTATCATACAGTTTTGTTATTGGCAGCCTTATAAAAGGAACCTCATGTAGTTCCTCTATTAAGGTCAGTTCGTCCCTGTTATATAGTCACTTTCTTGTTAGATTCCTCTTAATTTCATCCCAGTCTAATGGGGTATCTAATCTATCTAACAATTCACTCGCTTTGCCCTCTATTTTATTGCTGATCGCTCTTAAATACATTTTCCCTCTTGGAGTTTGGTCTGTGTCTCTAAACATCAATAAAATCTCTTCCACGCTTTCTATGAATCTCTTAAGTGCGTAAGGGTTACCGTCGTAGGTCGGAAGGTACTTAATAACGTCTGGGAGCCCGGCAGGCAATTCATATATGCTGGGCCCCGACGTATTTTGAGGAGCATTACTAATTCTTGAGCTTGTGGTTATGTCTGTTGGCTTAGTTTCGGTTATGTTTCTTATAAGGGTGAGTGTTTTGGTTGTCTGTCTAGTAGTCCGAGTTAAATTAGGAATAGTAGATTTAGTCTTATGCTTAAATTTTGTTGACATTTAATATTATATTATAATTATCTTAATATACAGTGTGGTTTGGTGTGTGATGAATGCTTTTATTATAGGTTCAATACCTGCAATGATACTTGGATTAATATATGTATGTATTGTGTGGAATATATTTCATTTGATATTATAAGATGGAGGCAAGGTTACATTGTATTAATGTGTTGATTCGTTTTAATTTCTTCATATGTTATCTTCCACATTCATGACATACTAACAGACTCATATGTACGTCGCAAATGAAAATTTCATTGTATTTGACTCTGTGAAGGCAACCGACTCACTACAGCGGTCGAGAGATTACAACACAGCTACCAAATGGCCGATATGGTCGTCTCGTATATCACCAATGTAAGGTTATTTCTTGTTTGATCATATCTAAGTTGTAGTTTTACACCAATTTGTGTAGACTGATCTGAAATATGTATGTTTCTGTGGTTCCATCGCGTATCAGTGACCTGTTCGAACATAATTGTTCGCGTCCAACTTGTCGGAACCTCTTCCCCACTACAAATCGACAACTGTCTTGCAACACGTTGCCACTTTAAAGGTTGTGGTTTTTACACAAGTTACTGTGAGCTTATGTTACTGACCTGTTCGAACATAATTGTTCGCGTCCAACTTGACGGAACCTCCCTCCACTACATGTCGGCACTGGGATCAAGCATGTACCACTGACTTGTTCGAACATAATGTTCGCATCGAGCCTAGCAGCCCTCTCACAGCACTTCCCAGTTCTCTGCTTATACGCTGCATTCTAACTGTAGTCTCGTTACTTTCTGTATGTATGTATGTATGTATGTAGCCCTTCTTTTTGTATAAACGTGCTTCTTATTTTTTTGTATAACAGTGCTTCTTATTTAGAGTGGCATCTGATTGTTTTGTATCACAGTGCTTCTTATTTAGAGCGGCATCTGCTTGTTATGTGTTCCCCGTAAAAATTGGGACTTTCATTTTGTTCAATTTTTTTTATATATTTATTTTTTTGTTCATATTTAGTTTTTAATAATATATTTATTATTATAATATATTTATATATATTTTTCGTTTTTGTTTCATTTTCTTTTTCATTTGGTGAAATAAAAACTACGTTTTACTTTTAAGTGCAGTTAAGTAACTCTTGCGTCTTTTTAAAATATCACTCTACTCACAAATTTTTACTTAAGAAGCGTCGTAGGTTGTTTCCCCAGGAATATGCAATCCGCTCCTGGTTATCGGCTGCGCCAGTTATATGGTAAATGGGCCGTAGCTCCAGGTGGACAGTTGGTTAAATTATATGTTTTAATTCCGAACACAGATTAGGTAACAAATGAATATCCTTCCTATTTTATTTGAAAATTACATTTAAAGTGTAGAGTTAATGTTCCGGTTTTAAGTGTGTCACTTCGTACCATCAAAATGCAAGTGACAATGCGTCGCAAAAACTTCTTTTGCCTAACTCCGAAACTACGAGTACGCTAAGCATCGGCTACAACGCCTCGCTATAACGGTCCTTTCAAAGCTACAAATGTAAACTGACCAATCAACGCACAATTAGAGGCTGATGCAATATTATCGTTATGGTGAAATCTATTCCTAGAATGTTGGAGACCATGTATGCTCAAAATGTGTGTGTGTAACATGTGTATGAGCTTATTTTATAATATGTGTTTATTCGTGTACGTGGACTACTGAGTTGTTGTTGTTGTGGCCCTTGATGCCGTTGTCATTCAGCGGAATCTGGACGGTTTCAGGGGAGTGGGGAATGTGTAGTGGTAACTCGCTCGCTCTGTCGTGGTGCTCGCTCTGTCGTTCGGCTGCGCTTGCTCTGTCGTTTGGCTGCGCTCGCTCTGTTGTTTGGCTGCGCCCGCTCTATCGTCTGGCTGCGCTCGCTCTGTCGTTCGGCTCGCTCTCTGCTGTTTTGTTCGACACTCACTCTCTGCACTGTTTGATCGGCGTGCTCTCTCTGAGTTGATTTTCGCTCTCTGTTTGATGTTCGCTGGTGTTCGATGTTCGCTGGTGTTTGATGTTCGCTGGCGTTTGATGTTCGCTCTCTGCTATACCCTGGAACCTCTTAAACCCATTTTTGGGGTAGTTTCGCCTGACTAAAACACCGGTTTTGTTTTGTTTAACAGAAAACAGCCCTTCATTGGGAAAATAAACTTAAAACTATGTCAAATTCAATACTTTTATCTAAATACATGATAATGATAAGAAACAAAAAAAAGAAAGATAATATATAAAAAACAAGAGCAACAGTCGAGTTGCACACGACAGTAGGATACCCTTGGACGTATGTTGCCATAAAAAGTATTTAATTGTATAATACTAATTGCAAGCTATAAATTAATAATAATACTGGATACAAAATATCAACACTATCTGCCTCACTACACTTTTCCTCTATGACCTCACGCGAAATTTTGTCCACTTGATGTGGAAACCACAAACCTTTGCAACATATGCAAACCTGATCGGGTCCCTGCTTGACTGTCTTATTAAAATTGGGTATTAGGCAATCTAAACTAGTTTTAACCTGCGATATCCTATCATCTGGAAGGGTATTCGCACGGTCCACTCTATTGCGGGACGCGTTTCTCCTATTCTCTGCTATCCTATTGGTGCAAATACTCCTATATAGACTCACTCTTTGCGACATATTCCTATGGGCTTCAAAGGCCTCACGTTGAGCTCGAATTCGAGCACAGCGGCGTGCACTAGTATTGCGTGCCTGCTTAACAATCCTACGAATAGGATTGTTTCTAACCTGAGACCTTTGACTTCTATCTATTGCCCTTTCTAAAATTCGCGTCTCCTGATTTTGTCGCTGAATCGCCCTTCTAACAGCATCTCGTCCGCTTTCGTTGGACCTGAATTGTGGACATTGCCTGCGCCTCGATCGACGCAAAGTATTGGCAAGTTGTTCGGCATTTCTAGTTGAATGATCAGTTCGTCGAACACGGCGACGAACTGCATCCTGCTCTCTTTCCTGAGATCGAAACTCAGCATCTTGCCTGCGACTCGAACGGCGCGAAGTGTTGGCAAGTTGTTCGTCTGTTTTAATTGCAGAATCACTGCGACGTACACGGCGACGAACTGCATCCTGATCTCTTTCCTGAGATCGAAACTCAGCATCTTGCCTGCGACTCGAACGACGCGAAGTGTTGGCAAGTTGTTCGTCTGTTTTAAATGCAGAATCACTGCGACGTACACGGCGACGAACTGCATCCCGCTCTCTTTCCTGAGATCGAAACTCAGCATCTTGCCTGCGACTCGAACGACGCGAAGTGTTGGCAAGTTGTTTGTCTGTTTTAATTGCAGAATCACTGCGCCGTACACGGCGACGAACTGCATCCTGCTCTCTTTCCTGAGATCGAAGGTCAGCATCTCGCCTGCGCCTCGAACGACGCGAAGTGTCAGCAAGTTGTTCTTGTAATCTGATTGGCGAAGAAGCCCGAAGAGTAGTGTGACGAATTGTGTCCGGTAATTGCTCAACGGCCCTAAATGTTCTATTACTTCTGCGGACTCGATGCTGTTGACTATCTCTAACCCTTTCAGCTTCCCTAAATTCGAAATTTTGCCTACGTTCTCTATGTGCCTCTAGATTATTTACGCGTTCCTGCTCAGAAAAGTCTATATCTGACCTATTCAAACGATTTCTTTTTCGCTGTGTTTGACTCCTATTGCAAGCTGACTTTCTCTTAAGTCTAGGCATCTTCTAATATATCAGTTTTAAAATAATATATAGGTATGTTAAAAATAAAATTCTTATAAATTAATTTAATTTGAATATATATTTATCAAAAATTAATATATAGTTATATATATAAAATAAAGTATATTATATTAGTATATTTATTTATATATATAAATATATTCATATATTTAAATAGATATATATATATTATAATTATATTCATATATTTAAATAAATATATGTATATTATTTAAAATAATTATATTATAAATGAAAATAAATATCTAATGAAAGAACAAATAATAATAAAATTTAATAAGGAAAATAAAAATAAACAAAATGTGGAAAAAAGAATAACTATAAATCAAAGAAATAATAAATTAAACCTGCAAGAAATTCCAGCGAAAATTCCAATTTGAATCGCGGAAACGAACCGATACCGATGTTCACGTACAATCACACACACTTCAGAAGAGTCTATACACATATATGTATGCATGCACAAAAATACGTTACGCTGTGTACCGCACTTTTCTAAAATTGCAATATTGAAAACTGCGAACAATTTTCTGAATAGGAGTCCATGAAGGATCTGTACGATGTGTACACTTCGAACGCGCAGATTCTCCTACAGTTTCCTCTGTAAATTTCATCCATAAAATGTTGGGAGTGTTGGATGTATTGAAATCTATTTGCATCAACACACCTGATGCCCCGTTTACTAATCCATCCCCTGTGTCTACATTGACCGTCATCATGTACTTTTTTTTTTTTTTTTTTTTTTTTTTTATTACTTTGCTGTTATTTATTGAATCTTCTCATTTTCGAGACTAACAATAAGTGTATCAAATCTTATACTATAACCTTACTAGCAGTCATAAAGACTGTAACAGTAGAAATGGCCCTGACAAGTTATAGCTGGGTTGGAAGGTCGGTACGTTGAAGACGGGTTCGGTTGGAAGCCCGAATCAAGACCCTTGCAAGGGGATTTGGGTGGGCAGAGAGTTTTACATTGTACGACGCTTTTTGCATGTCTATTTCATCTTTTACTGCGAGAATGCCGAGGTCCCTGTGGATGTTTTGGTTTCGAATATACCATGGTGCCCCAGTGATAGTTCGCAGGATCTTGGATTGAGCGCGCTGTATAATATCTATGTTGGTTCTGCTCGCGTTCCCCCAAAGCTGGGAGCCGTACGTCCAGATTGGCTTAAGAGTGGAGGTGTAGAGCAGGACCTTGTAGTCCAGACACAAGGGCGATCTGGCGTTTATGATCCAGTGGAGGCTGCTGGCTTTCAGTTTTAGGTGTAGTTTCTTGCATTCGATATGCCTACGCCATGTCAGGCGTCTGTCGAGATGGATGCCGAGATACGTAACTTCTTTGACTTGGGGGATCTGCGTGCCATTCAGGTAGAGCGGAGGGCAAGTTTGTCTGTTAAGAGTAAACGTTATGTGCTTGCACTTTTGTTCGTTTATTTTGATGCGCCAGTCAGATAGCCACTTCTCGACTACCCTGAGGTGGTTGGCGAGTTGGGTTGTTGCATCGACTGGGCATCTGGAGCGGCTAAGGATCGCAGTGTCGTCAGCAAAGGTGGATGTTGTTAGTCGATCACTCGTGGGAATATCCGCTGTGTAGAGGACGAATAGAGTTGGCCCAAGTGAGCTGCCTTGTGGGACTCCAGCTTCGATAGTGTGGTTGTCTGATATTGTTGTATTGCACCTCACTGCGAAGGCTCTGTTGCAGAGGTAAGATTCAAGGAGTTTATGAGTGTACCCAGGTAAATGTGTTTTAATTTTGTGCATAAGTCCTTCGAGCCAGACGCGGTCAAATGCTTGGGATACATCGAGGAATATCGCGCTGCAATATTCTCTACGCTCGAAGGCTGTTCGAATCTCTGATGTTATTCTGTTAACTTGCTCGATAGTACCGTGTTTTATTCTGAAGCCAAACTGATGGGCTGGGATAATGTTGTGAGCTTCCATATATGGTATTATGCGCGTTAGAAGGCATTTTTCGAATAATTTGGACAGGCAAGATAATAGACTTATTGGTCTGTAGGATGAAGGGATCGTGTGGTCTTTTCCGGGCTTCGGTATCATAATAATGATTGATTTTTTCCATTTACTTGGGTAGTAGCCTAGGCTTATGATTCCATTGAAGAGTTTACAGATGACCTCAACAGCACAGTACGGAAGTTCCATTAACATTTTTGTAGTTATTAGGTCGCCGCCTGGAGCCTTTTTTGGTTTTAGTTCCCTAATGACTTTTGTAATCTCATTCGGCCGAAATGAAGTTGGCGTAGGTACCAAATCGGAGTGGATTTGAGGAGGAACATATGCATTAGATGAGGGATTCGGCTGAAAGACGTCCCTGAGATGTAAGGCAAATGTTTCGGCTCTGTCTTTGTCGCTGCGGGCCCAGCGACCTGATGAATTTCTTATCGGGGTGACGGTTTCAATAGGAGAACTTAGATTTGGGTGAGCCCTCCACAAGGGATGCTTTGTACTAGTTGGCGAGAGTTTTCCAATATATTTTAGTTGGGCATTTTCAGCTTCTTGCTTCAGAGCCCGGTTTAGTTTGCGGGTGGCTTCATTAAGACGTTGCTTTGAGCATGGCGATCTGCTGGTTTGCCACGCCCGCCGTAGACGCCTCTTTTCCAGAACCAGCTGTTCAATTTGCAGGCTGGTTTTGAACGTCTTGATTTCCGCATCCTTCCGTTTAGGTGTTGAGATCCTGGCTGCTGCGACGAGTACCTCTTCCAGAGCGGCAGTAGAGCAGTCAATGTCCGCTTCTATATTTAGTTGAGGAGTTAGCTCAATGTGGGAACTCACATACTTTCTGTATTTCATCCAGTTAGTGTTGTGCGACGTCAGCCTATTGGGGTGGTCCGTAATTTCTGGGCGTTGGTGAAGGGTTATCAACAAGGGCGAGTGGTCAGATGAGAGATCCGGTAGGGCCATGGCGCTTATTAGATCGCGTGGGATGTTTTTTGTCACCGCGAAGTCAATTAGATCTGGGATCTTTCTGGGGTCTGCAGGCCAATAAGTGGGGCTACCAGGAGAAACGTAGTCCAGTTTATTGCTCGCTTTGATAAGTGCATTATACAGTTGTCTTCCCTTGGGAGTCACGAGGCGTGATCCCCAGTGCGTGTGTTTGGCATTGTAGTCTCCTGCAGCTATGAAGTGATCCCCCAGTGTGTTGTAGAAGTCCATAAATTGACCTTCAGAGATAGTAAAGCGAGGTGGGCAGTAGACAGCGGCAATGCAAAGGTTTCCGTTTCCTGACTGCACTTTTATGGACGTGGCTTGCAAGTAGTTTGTTGCAAACCTTTTGTGAAAGTGGTGTTTGATGCGTTCTCTGATTAAGATGCCGGTTCCGCCGTGGGCTTTTCCATCCGGATGATCTGTGCGGTAGAAGGTGTAACCTCTTATATGGAAGTTATATCGCCCAGTGAGGTGCGTTTCAACCAGCAGCATGGCATCGATGTGATTTGAATTTAGGAATTGCGCTATTTCAAGTTTATGCTGTGAAATGCCTTTGGCATTCCACATGGAAATGCATAGGTTAGACATTTATTATTTGGACTGTTGTGCTACAAGCAACTTGAGTACCATGTTCTGGTTCTGAACAAGGGTTTCCATAGTTGTTTTCATAAATGAGTTCCATCATACTTTGTTGCATGGTTTCATCATAGTTTCCAAATGGCTTTGCGGCTGCTTTAGGACCTGCTGAGCGTTTTCTCAGTGTGGCTGGAGTGGATTTTCCATGCCTGTTCGTAGTGCTTAGTGTTATTTAGCGGACCGAATGATGATCTGGCTACCTTTATTACTCGTTTTGCGTATTTTGTTGACGCGTAGCTGTTGTTCATTGCATGCGACTCTTCAACTCCTTGTAGAGGCTGTGCCTCTGTAGTTTGCAGTATGGTTTCCTCCACAGTTGCCCAATTTTTTTTTTGGGGGGTCTTGTTTGTTTACGGTGCAGTTTACGGAGTTGTGGAAGTTTTTGCAGACTACGCAGACTGCCCAAAGTGTGCAGTATGTCTTGGTGTGTCCATATTCCTGGTAGTTTGTGCATTGTACAGGGCCGTTGCGTTTGTGTGGTTCTTTCACGGTAATCCTTCGATGCAGTAAGAGCTGCAGCTTGTAGATGAGGTGCATTTCGTTTTTGTTTAAGGCTTTGCTATCTGGTTCGAGCTCGACCTTGAAGAGTGGCTGCGGCTTTTTGTTTCTGTTAATAATGTTGCTAACATTTTTGGCACAGAAGCCCTTGGCTTTAAGTGCTTCTTGAATCTCAGAGGGGGCGACGTCAGGTTCGATTCCTTTTAAAACAACTTGCAGACCCTTGCTGCTTTTTAGCTGGTAGGTGTAGAAGTTCTTTTTTGTTTCCTCCAGGTACTTAGACACAGCTCGGAAGTGTTCTTCGGACTTCGTTTGAACTTTGGTTTCGTGGATGTTCCCTTTAATAAGCGGAACAACATGGAAATTATCGTCCCCGACCAGCGCAACAATTTTGTTGACCAGGGCGTTTGAGCTTTTTTCCCTTAAGTAAATAGGAGGTGGCTTTGGTTTCTTTTGGGTCTCCTGCCCCAACTCTGCTTGGTTGTTCTCCGCCTCTGCTAAGATGGAAAAACGGTTATCATTGAGACTCCTAGTTTGTTCGTTGCTTTTGTTGGTACGGTTGATCTTTGGTTTATTACCAACCGTGTTTAGTGGACTAAGTTTACGCTTAATCTGGATGTAGCGATCCATACCGGTCTGTATAACCGAGGCCGCTTGTTGCTTATCGGAGCTTACTGTTTTTGTTGCAATTGTATTTTGCTCTCCAGCCGTTGGCACCGAATTCGCCATAATGGTAGTTGGTTTAGTTGTTGATGGTGCTTTTGCTGCGACTTCAGTAATTGTTGCGCTGCTAGTTGTTGGGGCTTCTTCCATCGAAGCCGGCGGTGGCGGGGTTTGGCTTTGGTAGCTCCATGATGTAGGAGTTGGGGTGAGCAGAGTGGGTGAGCAAGAGCTCGCTCTCTTGCTGTCGACGGTCAGTAGAGCCGGGTTGCTCTTTGATGACTTGTTTACTTCTACAATATCACGTGTTGAAAAGTAAGAGAAACAGGCGTTTCTTGAATTTACAGAGCTTCTACGCTCGCTCTTTGGATCGCTGCTCATTTTTCGAGCGTATTACGCGTGGCACTTGTACTTGGCAGTATTTTTTAGGAGAAGAGACGTACAGAGTCCCTGTGTAGCGGAAGTTTTAAAACCCTTCACTTCTTCTAATATTCTTTGTTTCCTAGCTGGTTCCAAATGGCCCGCCTTAATAAAATCTTCAGCAGTAGAGAAAAATTGCTCAGTAGCAATTGAGTTAAGTTTCGTTGCATTAAATAAATCAACCTCATTATTATTACTAAACAGATGAATTGCATCATCGGGCACTGCCGATGGTTCGCATATTCTAGATTGGAAAAGGACAATATCATCGGCTGTCATACAACCCGATGCCATATTATTTAAGGCAGAAGCGAAAAGCTGATCGTCACGTTGACGCATTATCTCTGTGAGCTCAAAATACAAAAAAAGGTCCCAGAGATACGTACCAAATATTTCATGGTAAGGGTCAGTGGTATTTGGATCGAAAATCTAACTACCTCCTACGGGCTGTAACTGTCTAAGATCACCGAATACGATGATAGAAACACCACCAAAAGGAGAAGTATTTTTGAAAATTTGCTTCAAACGAGAATCTAAATAAGAAAACATTAGAGAGCTAACCATTGATATTTCATCAATAATAATTAATTTAAGATCGATTAACCTTGAATGAAGGCTATTAACTAAATCATGGCTTAAGGCCCTTAGAGGTGCTGAGCGAGATTGAGTAACAGGAAGTGTCGAACCACTAATTCCGAATGCTGCTTTTCCTGTTGGTGCACATAAGAGGATTTTAACAGATGTCGGATCAGCTCCTGGTATACTGTTATACATTACGGATAATGACTGAAAAATTGATGATATAAGTCGACTCTTTCCGACTCCGGCGCCGCCTCCAACAAATTTATAAAAGACTGTATTGATTTTGGCATTATGCAAAGCATGTGTAAAATATAGCTTCTGCTTTAAATTAAGAGATCTAACTATATTAGCTAAGCTTTCCTGAGAAACTAAGGCTGGAAGCTTGATAAAACGGACATTACTATCTTCATCATTCATATCTATATTTCCATCCACATTTAAAACATTTAGATGTGGATCTATTTCAGGCAATCCTAAAACTGTGAAGCCATCATCTACCACTTCCTGTTCTCCTACTTGATTATTCTCATTTTCTGCTTCCTCTGTTAAGTGGCTCAGAGCATCTTCTAGTTCCCTATCATCTAGTAAATTATATTTTCTGCGATTGTTCTCTACTAACTCCGAATTTTCCCTACAGAACAATTCACAGTCATGTGTGACTAAATCCAAATGCTCATCTCGCCATGGGGCGTAAAGCATTTTTAGCTCTCTGAAATAGTCACTTGTTTCTGTATTGACATTAAATCTCCTATACCTAATTATGCACGCAGTGGTCCTCTTTCTGATGAAGCCACTATTATCGCGAAGAGCGTAAACTATTGATTCAGAAGCCCTAGGCACATCAGCTCCTCGTTCTGATTTGCTGTAGCTATAAAAAGCTGCAAAATCGGCTAGGCATAAGCTCTCTAAAGCGTCTGGGCGCTGAATATAATGATCTAGAAGTCCTAAGTAAAAAATTTCCTAGAGTCTTCGGGCAGATTTTGAAGTTGCTGTCTAGATTTCAGCATTCTGACCCGTTTTTCTGGAACGTGTGTATTAATATACACACTGGCACTACTGCTGGCGGACAAATGCATACCTAAACAGCAGTAGACGGCTTCCTGAGCGGATATCTCAGTGCCAAATATAAATTTGTTACCTAAATGTTGTAACTTTTGCTTAATAGTTACATTGTTATTGTCTTTAATCTCATTGATTGCCTCACGCATCAACATTGAGATACCTCTCTGAGACTTGTTAATATAATTAACGACGTAGCTGCAGCAAGCATAGGGGTCTAAAATAAACTGAATATCCATATTTGCTCGCTGCAACAAAAGGAGGTGCTTGTTATAAGCGTTAAGCTTGATTGCTGCAAAAGATCGCTTCAAAAAAACTTTTGGTTTTTTTATACTTGATCTTACAGCATTAATGTAGCCCTCATAACTAAGGTTAAGTTGATCGTGGGACAAAAAGTTGTTAAAATCGTTAAAATTTTCTACGCTTTCACGATCAAATGGGAAGTCGAGCAGACTTTGAATTTTTTCGAAATTCCTACGATGCTCGGCCAAATTTGGAGCATTTTCTTCACTACAAATTTGTTTTGACCTAATTTCTCGCCTGCAAGAGTGCCCGTGACTATGGAGTTGATACTCCAAATATGGAGCAACGTCCGGGCAACTAGAATCAGCAGTAATAAACTGATCAATAAAGGACTTCACAGGCATAAATGTGGACTCATTCTTTAGGTCGAGCTTTGGGGCGTCTTTCAGCCAGAACATGCCATGTATATGTGGAGAGCCTCTTTGCTGAAACTCCACTCGCCAATAAAACTTGATGACCTGGTGACAACCAAAGACACCGCCTTCCTTTTTCATCAGTTTTAAAACCTGTCTATATCGAAAATCGAAATATCTGGCACAGGTCACTGGGTCTGCTCTAATGAGACGAGCTTTCTCATTAAACCCCAAATTTAACGCTTCTTCTTCGGATACTTCTAGCTTGTCTACATTTTTACATAGCAAGACTAAAAGCTCAGGCCAACTAGTTTCCGCTGCGGAAAATGTTATAAAAAAAGTTGGAAGCCCTACCTGCCTAATCATAGCCATCACTTTCTTTTTCTCGTCCTCCCAATGAGCAGGAGACGTGCGAATACCTTTTAAAAGCCTATAGCCATCATCATGAAGTATTAACCTATTTAAAGTTTCATCATTCAGCAGCCGAAATGCCTTGAGTGGCAGAGTGCTTACGTAAGCAAATTGATGTGCTATTCCTAATGCTAATCATTTCTAACTTTTTGAAGTTATGAAATAATTTATCAGTTCTACAACCTTTTCTATCAAAATTCCTAAGCTCTGATCTAACTATAGTTGTAAAACTTTCCTGACATTTCCTTTTAATGCCTGCAAATATTGTGGGAAAAGCCAGCTCCTCTAAATCACAATCGGTTATCATGTCAAGAGATCGCTGACCCTCTCCTGGTGCTATAGCAATTCGAGGAATATCTATGTTTTCAACAGGGACATTTTCCATGAAGGTTTCTTGACCTCCTGGATTCAACTCTACCTCTTCTTCTACTACTCTATGCTCATTAGGTTGTGCTGCCTTTTCTAACATTTGACACACAATGTCCCTGTCGTCTGCTGACGCAACAAATGGTACAGTCTCAGCTGAGTAAGAAGACAACCACTGCTCATTGATAGTAACCTGGTGCTTCTTATAAAGTTCTGTGTTCACTAAATACCGAATTGCATCAACTATCTTTGAGGGCCTTATGGTTTCAGCCATAAAATCATGGTTATACTCCATCCTACGCTTAAGATGAATCTGAACTACTTCGGCTTCATTTGCCCTGGGAAGGGAAGTTACAACATTTGCAACTGGAATTGGCACATTGATCACTGCTCCTTTATGGCACTTTGACGTCCATATCCAAGAGACTTTATGATCATAAAAGGAAGACGGGGAGAAATCAGCCTTTCTTCTAGAGGCGTCAAGCCTTTCAGGCATTCCGGAAGCTTCGGAAAATTTAGGCCATTTGTAATAGAAGCCTTTGGTTTTTTCCCTGATTTAATACTGCGGCTGCAGGTTTTGCAAAAGCTAAACCTATTATTATGGGATGGAAACATAGAGGAAAGATACAAAATATCAACACTATCTGCCTCACTACACTTTTCCTCTATGACCTCACGCGAAATTTTGTCCACTTGATGTGGAAACCACAAACCTTTGCAACATATGCAAACCTGATCGGGTCCCTGCTTGACTGTCTTATTAAAATTGGCTATTAGGCAATCTAAACTAGTTTTAACCTGCGATATCCTATCATCTGGAAGGGTATTCGCACGGTCCACTCTATTGCGGGACGCGTTTCTCCTATTCTCTGCTATCCTATTGGTGCAAATACTCCTATATAGACTCACTCTTTGCGACATATTCCTATGGGCTTCAAAGGCCTCACGTTGAGCTCGAATTCGAGCACAGCGGCGTGCACTAGTATTGCGTGCCTGCTTAACAATCCTACGAATAGGATTGTTTCTAACCTGAGACCTTTGACTTCTATCTATTGCCCTTTCTAAAATTCGCGTCTCCTGATTTTGTCACTGAATCGCCCTTCTAACAGCATCTCGTCCGCTTTCGTTGGACCTGAATTGTGGACATTGCCTGCGCCTCGATCGACGCAAAGTATTGGCAAGTTGTTCGGCATTTCTAGTTGAATGATCAGTTCGTCGAACACGGCGACGAACTGCATCCTGCTCTCTTTCCTGAGATCGAAACTCAGCATCTTGCCTGCGACTCGAACGACGCGAAGTGTTGGCAAGTTGTTCGTCTGTTTTAATTGCAGAATCACTGCGACGTACACGGCGACGAACTGCATCCTGCTCTCTTTCCTGAGATCGAAACTCAGCATCTTGCCTGCGACTCGAACGACGCGAAGTGTTGGCAAGTTGTTCGTCTGTTTTAATTGCAGAATCACTGCGACGTACACGGCGACGAACTGCATCCTGCTCTCTTTCCTGAGATCGAAGGTCAGCATCGCGCCTGCGCCTCGAACGACGCGAAGTGTCAGCAAGTTGTTCTTGTAATCTGATTGGCGAAGAAGCCCGAAGAGTAGTGTGACGAATTGTGTCCGGTAATTGCTCAACGGCCCTAAATGTTCTATTACTTCTGCGGACTCGATGCTGTTGACTATCTCTAACCCTTTCAGCTTCCCTAAATTCGAAATTTTGCCTACGTTCTCTATGTGCCTCTAGATTATTTACGCGTTCCTGCTCAGAAAAGTCTATATCTGACCTATTCAAACGATTTCTTTTTCGCTGTGTTTGACTCCTATTGCAAGCTGACTTTCTCTTAAGTCTAGGCATCTTCTAATATATAAGTTTTAAAATAATATATAGGTATGTTAAAAATAAAATTCTTATAAATTAATTTAATTTGAATATATATTTATCAAAAATTAATATATAGTTATATATATAAAATAAAGTTAGTATATTTATTTATATATATAAATATATTCATATATTTAAATAGATATATATATATTATAATTATATTCATATATTTAAATAAATATATGTATATTATTTAAAATAATTATATTATAAATGAAAATAAATATCTAATGAAAGAACAAATAATAATAAAATTTAATAAGGAAAATAAAAATAAACAAAATGTGGAAAAAAGAATAAATATAAATCAAAGAAATAATAAATTAAACCTGCAAGAAATTCCAGCGAAAATTCCAATTTGAATCGCGGAAACGAACCGATACCGATGTTCACGTACAATCACACACACTTCAGAAGAGTCTATACACATATATGTATGCATGCACAAAAATACGTTACGCTGTGTACCGCACTTTTCTAAAATTGCGCGCCACGTTCCGGGCAGGGCGCAATCATTCACACGCATAAAAAATGTTCCGTTAACGCATAACAATCACACACGAGGATTTACTTATTATATACTCGACTTATATTAATTTGCATTAAATGTTAAATGTATCACGAACACGCGAATTAATTATATATTATTTTATATTTAATATCGAAAATACAAATGATAATCGACAATCGACGACGACACCGAACACGCCAATCGCAAACTACACAGAAGCGCGCTGCCACCTTGCAACAATTTTGATACGTTGCCAATAATTTATCGCCGCAATTAAAAAGTGCGCGTAACCTTAAATTTATAATAATGATCTATAGAATCTAATATACATACAAAATATACATATATTAAAAAAACAAAGTAGAAGAAATGTTAGTACATTTTTTTCAAACATAGTTTCAATAGACGTGGGGATATAATATAATTTACACATATTAATATAATTTATATGCAAAACATATGAAATATATATCGATATGTTTAATATATATTAAAAGCTATCGATATGATAGCTCATAATATATCGTGAAATCTAAATTAATATTTATTTAATAAAAAGTCAATATATAAATTAAATAATAAAAATAATATGTCTATATTAGAAATCTAGTAAATACCTGCATTCATGCATGCCGATCAACCACGCTATTGGTTGTATTTAATTTTACATATGTATGTGTGAACACAAATTAAGTATGTATAAGTGTTTGCATTTATGCACATGTATTTTGGGTAATTGACATGTGCATGAAAAAGAAGAGTCGAGAAACAGCTCGCGCTTCGCGCTCGCATCGTTTATCCTTTTCTTTCATGCTCAAGTAATTTAGTTCTGACGTCATCGACAACTTCTTTGCTTTCTTCATATTCATATATACGCCACCTATTGGTTGAGTGTTAGCATATATTTATGCACATGTATTTTCGGTAATTGACATGTGCATGGAAAAGAAGAGTCGAGAAACAGCTCGCGCTTCGCGCTCGCATCGTTGTCCTTTTCTTTCATGCAGAAGGAATTTAGTTCTGACGTCATCGACAAGTTCTTTGCTGGTCGAAGTGTCGAAATGGTTTATCTAATAACTTCAGTGTTTATTGTCTGATCGGATTGCAATTTGGAGGATAAGTTCATATATTATTTATCTATATATATGCTAAAGCAGAACGTTAAGAAATGAGTTCTTCGAATGTAAATAGCAATGTAAACCAAAATTGGCGGTTTGCGGGGGCGGTAGGCGTGTTATTCCAAATTGAAAATAAACTTGATCTGCGTATGGTATACAGGAATCTTCATGCTAAATTTGGTGTCCGTAGCTTTTGTAATAGCTGAGATCGGCGCGTTCATCCAGACAGACAGACAGACGGACAAACGGACATGGCTCAATCGACTCGGCTATTGATCCTGAGCAAGAATATATATACTTTATGGGGTCTCCGACGCCTCCTTCTGCCTGTTACATACATTTGCACAAAGTTAGTATACCCTTTTTTGACCATTTTCAATGGTCCAAGGGTATAATTACAAAAAATGTGGGGCTCAAATTGGGTCTTCACACCCCCCCTTACAATGCCATTGAAATGAAATGATGGGGTTACTGCCACGGCCCAGAGTCACCCGAAATATGGCTCCGTCTACCTGGACGGCGAAACGTACGCGGTGGTGGGCACTCCCTGCGTGCTGCGTCCGGATTTGTTCCACTACTAATTCCGGCAGCCGACGTCCTGGTGTGGCGACTCGCTTTGTGGGTGGAGCTGCGACCCAGTCTCCGCGGGGTGCGAGAAGGGCGTTTGGGATCTCCTCCTCCGGGTCCAACATTATGGCGGCTTCGTCGAGGGAGCCTCTCCTCCCACTCGCTAAGCTGGCCTGCTGGTGTAACGGTGGCGAAGATGGCTGCCGCACGATCGCTCGCCTCTTCTGGGGTTGAGGGTGCCTCTGGGTCGACCCAGCGAAGAGCCCTTCGTGGACGGGTCGAGGACACTCCTTTTTCCTCCATCACCTGCAGGCGGGCTCAGAACAGCTCGGGGGTGTCGGTGGTCGAGCTGGCAACGGGTTTGGCTACAGGTCGTATGCAGGGGAATACGACGGTGCTGACGTCGTCCTCGTCGGCGGGCAATACTGCGGGAAATCCCTCAAGCCATTCCTCCACGTCCCGGCGGTACTCGTCCCATTCTCGTCTTCCGGCCATTTCTCGCAGTCTGAATTTGTTTTTTTTCTGTGGGATATGAAACAAGGTTATACCCCGGAAACCTAATCCTACATGACTAAGCCCTACAGAATAGTGAGACGGTGTTTTCTTGGGAAAGAAAATGAATTGATTAAAAATAAACCTTAATAACTAGCTGGCCTAATTGACAGGCCTAGGTTGTCCCTCGCTGATGTCTCTTGGATCCTCTTCTTCTTGCTGAAACGGCTTCAGGTCGGCTATGTGGGCGGTGCGTCGCTCTCGGGTCCCTTCGCGCTGGAGTCGGACAATATTTTGGGAGAGGAAACGAATTACCTTACATGGCCCTTGTATTTCGGAGCCAATTTGGCCGCAAAGCCGTCCGCCGCTTTCGAGAGAACGTGTTGTCGAAGAAGTACCAGTGTACCTAGAGCCGGTCTCCATTCCCGTCGCCGCTAGATGCGCGTTTTCCCGGGCCACCAAAAATAAATGCTCCATTTGTTTGGCTCGACCGTCTTGTCCTGCGCCGGGAGTAACTTCTTCGTATAATTCCCCCGGTAGTCGTGGGTCGCGTTCTTGCACCAGGAAAGCTGGGCTGAACCCTGTAGTGTCCGCGACGCTGCTGTTGATTGCCATCTCCGGGAGCAGGATGTCCCATGTGTTCTGTGGTCCGTCGATATATTGGGCAATCATATTTTTAATGGTCCTATTCGCTCACTCCGTGGGGTTCTGCTGGGGGCTGTATGGCGCCGTGTGTTCTAACTGCATGCCCACCCGTTTACTGAATGCCTTGAACGAGCGACTGGTGAATTGAGTCCCATTGTCGCAAACAAACGTCCTAGGTGTTCCGAAACGTGCGAGGATCCTCTCTCTGAACGCCTTCACAAGGTGTGCGGTGGTAGCCTTGCGCAATGCGACGTGTTCGACCCATTTGGGGAACAGATCGAAGAATACCAGTAACACCGTGTTCCCTTGTTTGGACCTCGGTAATGGTCCCACGAAGTCTGTGTAAAGGGTTTCGAATGGCTCTTTGACTCGTCTTGTCAGCATTTTTCCGGACGGCTTGCGTTGTTCGGCTTTAAATTTCTGGCAGATGGTGCACCTTTTGACGTATCGAGCGACGTCTCGGAACATTCCTGGCCAGTAGTACCTCTGGGCAACCCTCGTCGTAGTCTTTCTGATCCCCAAGTGTCCGGCGGTTGGTGCGTCATGGCATTCCTGCATAATCCTCCCCCCCCAGTTTCCATGGGATGCTGTCCTCTTCGTCGGGTTTCAAACCTAGGTGCCTGTAGAGCTCGCCGTTCTGTATGGTGTAATCGGGGTACTTCTCGGGTTCTTCCTCCATCTGCTTGCATCGGCGTTGTATCCAGGGGTCCTTGTGCACTTTGGTCACAGCTTGGAACAGTGTCTCCATCGGCTGTCGGGAGAGTGCATCTGCCACCACGTTCTGTTTTCCCTTCCGGTAGTATACGTCGAACTGGTATTGTTGTAGTTCGAGGGCCCATTGTGCGATCCGACCAGTTGGGTTTTCAATGGTGTTGAACCATTTCACGTCGAAACGATACCTCTCCAGGTAACAACGTAACTTGCGAATAGCCCAGATGATCGCTAGACACTCCTTCTCCGTCGCAGAGTAATTCTCCTCGGCCTTGATAAGGCGACGGCTCACGTAACGCCTGTACCAGGAGGCTATTCCTAAGCACCGGCGTAGCTCCTTCGGGTTCGACGGGGGTTGTAACTTCCGAACCGCCGCTACCTTGTCTGGATCGGTGTGGATCCCCTGCTCGCTGACAACATGGCCTACATACACCAACTTGCGTTGAAAGAAGTGACACTTCTTCTGGTTGAGGCGGAGGTTTGCTGCCCTCAACCTTCTGAACACCTCGCGCATATTCTGGACATGGTCCTCCACTGAAGTTCCTATGACGATGATGTAGTCCAAGTAGGCGAAGGCGTGGGGTTCCATCTCCGGTCCTATCCCCTGATCCAGAGCGCGTTTGAACCTCACGGGGCGGAGTGTAATCCGAATGATATATCTTGCGTCATTCCAGGATGGCGTTGATTCGCGGTAGTGGATATGCATCAGGGATCGAGCGCGCTTTCAGTTGCCGAAAGTCCACACACATCCGCATTTCGCCCGTCATTTTCCCTACCAGGACGATCGGGGCGCTGTGTGGACTTTTTGAGGGCTCGATGCACCCTTCCCTGAGCAATTCGTCGATCTGTGAGTTGATCATTTCTAGCATCGCGGGGTTTTTCGGATAGTACCGTTGCTTGATGGACCGGTCATCTTCTATCACTATCATGTGTTTTGTGATCGTGGTGACGCCTGACAATCCTTCAAACTTGGAGAGTTCCTCTTCCAGAAATTACGTGACCCGTGGTTCCATGATGGGTGTCGGCGGTTGTTCCTCGTGCAGGGTGCTTACGGTGGCGAGTCCTGTTATGGGCTGGGTTGACTCTGCCTGCCCTTTGGTACCGCCTCCTCTATCATTCCCTTTCCGGAACGGGTTCCTCCGGACTGCCTCGTCGTCCTTGGGTCCTAGCAGGTCATCTAACCGTTTTTTGTATTCCGAGTTGTCCTGGTCCTGGCGGTTGGCTGTCAAATCCTGTTGCTCCGTGTCCTGTTTCTAGTGATTGATGGTTGCCGGCTGCGTCTCGGTGGTCTAAGACCTGGTTCCCGTGTTCTAAGCCCTGGTTCCTGTGTTCTACGCCCTGGTCTCTGGGTGGGATGTCAGCCGCGCGGTTGCCGGCTGCATCTCGGTATTCTAAGTACTGGTTTCTGTGTGGGATGTCAGCCGCGCGGTTGCCGGCTGCATCTCGGTGTCCTAAGTCCTAGTTCCCGTGTTCTTAGTCCTGATTCCTGTGCCCTATGTCCTGGCTCCTTATTGGCGTGGCAATTGGGATTCCCAGGTGTCGCTCCCCCGCAGACCAGAGTCGTGTTGATGGCCCCAAGGAAATCCAGTCCCAGCAACACGTCGTCCAATACAACGGGTAATAATAACATCTGCACCTGGGTGTAATATGTTCCTAGTTGTATGTCCGCCCATGTTGCCCGCGTGAGTTCTTTACGGGTGCCATTCGCTAAGGCGACCACTGTCTTCACCTGGCATTGGTTCCCTGGGTTCCCGATCTTCTGTGCCAGCCGTTCTCCAATAAAGCTCCTTGTCGCTCCTGTGTCGACGGTTGCCCAGACCACGTATCCCTCGATTATTATTCGGGCCGAGATGCGTCCGCCGTGAACTCGTATCGCAATAAGCTCGCTACTTCCAGATGGTTGTGGTCGCTGCCCCCGTTGCATCTGGTTTTAGTGGGGGCGTTTGTCCGTTTCCCGACGATTGGATCTGGCAGCAATCCACTGTGCGTACTCCCCGCCTGCCGTACGTCCAGCAGAAGAGGATTCGTTGCCCCCGACATTCCCGAGCGAAGTGTCCTGCTTCTCCGCAGTGGCGGCAGGCCTCTCGGACGTTGATTACCCCCTGCTCTCCTGAAGTCGTAAGGCCGGTGGTGCGTTGTGGTTGGGGTGCGACGCACCGTTCCCTGGTGTCCATGGTGCCACTCGTTGATCGCCGTTCCACTCGTTGCCTGTCCCTCTCGTGGGTTGTCGCTCCCGGTACGAACTCCACTGTTGTTGTTGTTGCTCTCGTTCCCTTTCCACCTCATAATTTATCACCAGCGCCGTCAATTCCCGGAGAGTCCGGAAGTCGTTCCGCCTCACGAAGAGTTGATACTTGGGTTGCAGGTTTTCGTAAACCTTCTCCAGTTCGTGGGCCTCCGTGTATCCGGCTCTGTGCATCATCAGGCGAATGTCAACCATATACGTCTTATATGGTTCCCCCGCCTTTTGATAGCGCAGTCGGATCTTGTCCTCCAGCCGTTGGAAATAGCGAAGCGGCAAGAAGAAATCGAGGAACTCCTTCCGGAAGACCATCCACGTCTCTCCTTGTAGTCCGCTCGTCCGGAACCAGTCCTCGGCGGCACCCGTTAATACCTCGGGGGGGCTTGTGGGATGTCTCGGGTGTCGACCCTGTACGTGGTTGCCCGTTCCTCCAACCTTTCGACATAACGGAGGGGGTCGATTTACCGTCGAATGTAATTCCTCACCTGCGAAAGCGGTCCGCTGTGTGGGCCAGTGTCGTACTGTCATATCGCTCGGGTCCTCCTGAGCATCCTGGTTCCTGCCGTTCGGTTGCTCGCGGTGCTGTGGTCACGGGTACGGATATGGTCAGGCTCGGCACGGTCGGTTTGGTTTCCTCGGGAGGCCTGTTGTCTATTTTCGGGCGGTCCTCCATCGTGGGTGGCCTTGCTGGTGAACTCCCGGCCGTCCTGTCAGTGAGAAGCTTCCTGTGAGAACTCACGGCACTGCCAAACTTTACCTTCAGGGTAGCCAACCGCTCCAGGGTTGCTGATAAATGGTCGTGCCTGTGGATGAACGTGGTCATGCGAGTCCGTAGGTCCTCCACGGTGCCTCCTCGGTCTAGGTTGAACTCCTCCGCCAGTGCCTCCAGTTCCCTCTTTCTCCGGAAAGAGATCCAACGGACGACCACCATCGTTAGCGGGTTGGTTGCGGTCTGGTTAGATTCGGCTTGAGGAATTTACGTGTTTTCTCGGCGTCGCAGCTGGGGTTTAAGCTGGCTCGAGGATGTCTTTTTTTTCTTTAGCTCGGTGTGTTTACTTTGGCCGCTGGTGCTTGACTGCCTCTTGCGATCATGAAACGCGGTGGCCCTCGGCTCGCTCACCCCCCCATGGCGACCCCAGCAGGTCCCCTCTCTCCCGTCGAGAGGTGCGGTGTTGGGCGTCTCCCTACGGGCCTCGTGTCTGCGAAAGTGTGCGCCCCTTGTAACTTGTTTGCCCTTGTCCGTTCTTAACACCCTGAACACCCTTGTTACTTATATATGTATATTCCCTCGATCGTGTACTCGCTGGTGTCTGTCACGTGCTTTTCCCTTTTCCCCTTCGCCTTTCCAACTTATAACTATGTTTTTTTCCCCTTTTATTTAAATTTTGGCGTATTGCACTTGTATCACTTAACTTTTTTAAAAAAAAAACATGTGAGAACATTAAAAAAAAACAGAATCGAGACAAAACAGAAACAAACTCAACGCCCTCTCCCCCGATTCCTCAGTCAGTCTCGTGGTTTTTTGAGCCACAGCCCCTCCTAGTTTCGTCTTTTTGTCTCAGGGTCCCTGCTCGGGCGCGTCTCAGGCTGAGGTGAGCTCAGTCGCGCCAGGGCCACATTACATGAATAATTGTAAAATTTGCTGACACCCGAGCCGAAAACGAGGAGAGTGACCTTCTGAGGTTTCGGGGTCGTCGCAATGATGAACACGTGGCTTTCTGTTGGCGATCTTGTGCAAGGGCCGTTGAAGTGGACCCAGTGGTCACCTCCGCTTCTCTAAAAGTCCCGGAGTCTCAAGCCTCAGAGACCATCGAATAGCGGCTGCTCCAGAGGTTCCAATGTACGCGCTGGGTATTTACCTTCTCGCACGTCAGTGGAACCACGAAACAGTGTAGGGCCACGTGGACTTTTGTCCGCTTCCGTGTACGTCCACACTGCAGGCGAGGCAGACGCGTAACTCGCGGCCGCCACCACTGTTTCGGTTGATCTCGGAACCGGGTATTTACTTCAACTTCCGGGATCACCGACACGCGGCTATTCCCGAGCTTCCATTGTATGTGCTGGGTATTGACCAGCTGGCACACCAGTGGAACTCCTTGCGCTTCGCCTCTACACGTGTGCACTGTGCAGGTGCTGCCGACGCTCAACCGGTGGCCGCCCCCGCGGTTCGGTTAATCTTGGAACCGGGTATTTACCTCGCGTTCCGGGATCACCGACTCGCGGCTGTTCCCGAGGTTCCACTGTACGTGCTGCGTATTTACCGGCACACACACTCACACGCCCCTTTTCCCCGACAGACACGCCCCTCTGCCCCCACTGGCACTTAGTTGTTTACGCGCACTTTCATTTTTAAACATTTTATTTCACTAACTTATCCTAGTAAACTACAATAATCTATATGTAGTGGCTCGCTCACCTTGGTCCACGCGTCTGTCGATGTCGTCCTCGTCCTCGTTTCTTCCTTGGCTCCTTTGTTGTCGTTGTAATCGTCCTCCTCGTGGCAAGGGTCGTCTTCCTTGTGTTGTTTTTTGTACACCCGCGTCTTTCTTTCGTTGCACTTATTAATGGTAGTTGTCGGAGCAGCATATTAGGATAAATATTATTAATAATATTATATATTATATAAATATTATTAGAGTTAAATTGTTATTATTATAATATAAGCACATTGAATTGATAGATTTAAGCTAGTTTAAGAGAAAGCATATGAATTGTTTAGTGTAAGTTTCTCTTATATTTGTATAAGCCGATCGGCAATTGCCGACTGCGAATTTTCATTGGCGCCCGAGCAGGGACTTCGGTGTGTTTTAGTGTTATAATTGTTGTTGACAATTTTAATTGTTGCCTGGCCTTCACAGTCGTTTGTACGTGCGGGAAAAAGAAAACTTTAAACAAAGTTTATCGAGTTAAATCGAGTGCGAGAAAAGTGCTGATCTTCTTCGTCGCCGCCACACCAGTGTTTGCTGCTACTGGACTAGGAATATCTGGACTGGGAATATTGCCGATGGATAAGTCAAATCGATCAATGTCTATGGAAACCCTAGACTGCCTTCAGGTATTTAGTGCCACAAATTGAGCGTGTGTTATTGAATAATATTGTTGCAAATCGATGCGTTAGCAGTTTAAAATTATTGAACAGCTCAATTTCTGGCACATACATATATAACTAACACTTGCATGCAAAGTATTCTTGTCTATATGTAGTTATATGAATGTACATACATTATTAACGGCTATTAATACATAAATCGCCTAACAAGCCGCCAAAATATTCTGCGAACAGCAGACAACGGTACAACATTGCACATATCTACATAGAATAACATAAAACATACATACATACATATATTGGTTTTTGTATATACTAACAAGTAATATTCGTTTGCATGATTTTGATAAAACATAAATAAAACAAACAATACGTCAATATTTAATTACATTTTTATTTAAACTTAATATTTCTGGTGGTTAAATTGTTTTTAATTGAGTGTGTTATTGTGCCAACGCAAAAATATCGCGATCTTTACATATTTACATATATTCGCGAATTTCGAACATCTGTTGATACGCACATGCATATTTGCGTTTGCACATACACACACGTCCGCTGAGCTCGGACCGTTCTTTGCTTGCGCTCTCAGTTGTTGTTTTGTTTCGCTTTCGATCTCGCTTGCATTCGGCGGCGCTTGCATTTTGTTACCCCGCACCCCGCAGATTTTACAGCTGTCTACAAACGTAGTGTCAGCGAACTTTTGATTTGATACTCTTTTGCTTGTTTCGTTTGTTGGATATATATACCACTTAGAGTGCGTGTGTATATATTCTTTCGTTAGCATTGCTTACCCCGCACCCCGCATTTTACATTGCTGCCTACAAACGTAGTTACAGTAAACGTTTAGCTTGCCTTACTTTGGATCGCTTGGATCACTTTCGTTGTTTGCTCACACAACGCATAGGTTGCGTGTGTGTGTGTATTAGGCAAGCTAGACTTACATAGTCGGCGTCGTTGCGAGGGTAGCTCACAAAGTTGTGAGATTATTTTCGTTGTTGAGTTATTGATATTATCTTTTAAAGCAACATGTTTGAGTCTGAAAAGACTATTGAAAAGCCACAAGTCAGCAAAACAGCTGCAAAATTATCGCTATGTTTGCAAAGATTTGATAAGGTTAGCGCTGACATCTCCCGTATGCAAACAGCAATTAAATCAAGGACCATTTCGTCTGATAAAACAGAGTTAGCGTGCCGTTTAGAACTTCTAGACGGTTACATCGAAAAGGCAATGGATTTACAGGCTGAGTTGGATAATTTAAACCCTCAGAATGATTCTAGAGGGCCTTTAGAAGATTTGTGTGTCATCACAAAGGCATTATATATAAATGCATCCAAGGCAACGCCAGAGCCAATAATTGAGCACAATTGCTCCCTAGTTTCGAGCCAGCGATCCCAACTGCCGAAAATGCGTTTGCCCAGATTTGGTGGCAAAAATTCGGAATACAAAAATTTTATCTGCCTGTTTGAAAGTTTGGTCGACAATGACAATTCCTTGTCAAACGTCGAGAAGTTCAACCATTTAGTTTCGTGTTTGTCCGATGAAGCATTGGGGGTAGTTAAGCCGTATCAATTAACGGATTGTAACTATCCAAAGGCCCTCACTAGTCTCAAGGCAGTATATGACAACAAATGTCTTATATTCTTTGATACTGTTTCGCAATTGTTTGACATACCTAGCATGACAAAACCATCTGCATCGAGTTTGAGATCGATCATAGACACGGTGTCTGCTATTTATGCTTCGTTGTCGTCGTTAGGTAACGACAGAGACATTGCTAATGCAATGATAATTCATATGGTCATGGCAAAGGTAGACCATGGTACCAGGTTTCGTTTTGAAGAGCAGCTTGATTATGATACGCTGCCATCCTGGGAAGATTGTGCTAGACAACTGAATAAAAGATATCAGTATTTGTCAACAGAGGAGTCAACTCGTGACAAAACAAGGTCGCGAATTGACGCCAAGAAGCCCCATCAGGGTAAGTCGTCCTTTGCTATTTCTGATAGAGGGCGTCCATCAACGTCTGTGTGTGTTTTTTGCAAGGCAGAAACGCACAATATCTCTTCGTGTCCATCGTTTTCTGCAATTTCAGTTATGCAGCGTTTTGAATATGTCAAAGCACAAAAGTTTCTGGGAATTGGATCAATGTCCGTTCGAGTCGAAGGCTGGTCGCCAAACAGCTGAACAACAAGCTTGTGAACTGGTCTTCAAAAAAACTGTAAAGTTATCTTCTGGTCGTTTCCAAGTGGATCTCCCTTTCAAGACCGATCCTAAAGTTCTTGGCTTGTCCTTTCAAACTGCTGAAAGGCGTTTTTTGCAACTTGAGCGTAAATTATCGAAGAATGCAGTTCTAAAAAGCATGTACCATGACTTCATGAAAGAACATTTGGATTTGGGACATATGTCCATTCTGAAGTCAACTCCTCTAGGACAGCATTATTATATTCCTCATCAATGCGTTCTTAGGCCTGAAAATTCCTCCACCAAGCTTCGTGTAGTTTTCGACGCTTCTAGTAAGACGTCAGCAGCTGTTTCTCTAAACAAAACACTGATGGTGGGGCCGACAATTCAGAGGGAGCTATATTCAACCCTGATTAACTTCCGGTTGAATAAGTATGCCGCAACTGCTGACATTTCAAAAATGTATAGGCAGATCAATATTTCTGAAAAAGACAGAAATTTCCAACTAATTTTGTGGAGAGAAAATACTTCACAAAATATTCAAGAATACCGACTTAATACAGTCACATATGGTACAGCTTCTGCACCCTTTCTGGCGATACGCTGCTTATTTGAGCTGGCCAACATGCACGCCCAATCACATCCTATTGGATCAGATGTGATTAAAACGTGTTTCTATGTTGACGATATGTTGGCAGGTGCAGATAGTGTTAAAGAACTTAACACTATTTGCAATCAAGTTCAGACAATATTGGAATTAGGAGGTTTTCCACTTGCCAAGTGGGCAACCAACTGTAGTGATCTGTCGTTTAAAACAAAAGCTGGTGACGAAGTGACTCTGAAGATTGATGAGCAGAGTTCCGTCAAAACTCTTGGGATGCGCTGGGCACCTCAAGAGGATATATTTAAATATGGCCTCAGCTTCACCAGATTGAGATAGCGTCGGAAATTATTAAACTTCAGAAGATAAAAAATGTGCTGTTGTATGTACATACATTAGCAGAAGTTGAGCCAAATTGTTTTATAGAACTCATAAATCGTCACTCCAGCTTTCCTAAAGTGATTCGCACAATGGCTTATGTGCTGCGATTTTGTCACAAGGGGCTCAGGACAGATTCGCTCGTGGTGTCGGCATCAGAAAGAAATATTTCATTTCCAAAACTGATCGCCATAGTCCAACGCACCTCGTTCGAGAGCGAATTCAAATTACTGAAAAAATCAGCAGTTCTAGCACCAATCTTGCAGTCATTGAATCCATTTGTTGAAAAATTTGAGAAAAATGGAATACAATTTGAGCTCATTAGAGTAGGAGGACGTTTGTTACACGGACCTCTCTCTTACGACGCTAAGTTTCCGTTTCTAATGACAAAGAGTTCAGAATTTACTCAACTTTTTGTTAGATATTTACACCGTAGGCACTATCACGCTGGTCCAAAAGTTCTAGTTGGGCTTTTGAGGCAGCAAATTTGGGTGTTAAATGCTCGAAGTTTATGCACTGCAGTTGTGCGAAATTAAATACACTGTTTTCGGTATAAACCAAAATTGTTGGGGCAAATAATGGGACATTTGCCTGCTGATCGCCTTCGAGAAGGTCGGCCATTTAGAGTATGTGGAGTAGACTTCTGTGGGCCGTTCTATGTCAGCTATAGGATAAGGGGCAGACCACCTGTGAAAATGTATGTTGCCGTTTTTGTTTGTTTTGCCTCAAAAGCAGTCCATTAGAACTTGTAACCGACTTGACAACTGATGCTTTTTTGAATGTCTTTAAAAGATTGATTGGGAGACGCGGACTGCCGGAGACGATGGTCAGCGACAACGCGACGAACTTCGTGGGAGCGAGCAACGTGCTGAAGGAGCTGCAGACGGCGTTCAACAGCAGCAAGGAGGCTCTGACGGACTACGCAGCGGAGAGAGGGGTACAGTGGAAATTTATCCCCCCCCCCCGTGCCACGCACTTCGGAGGACTTTGGGAAGCCGCGGTGAAGTCCGCCAAACACAGGCTTCTGAGAGGAGCGAGCAACGCCAACCTGACACAGGACGAGCTGAGCACGCACCTGGTGGACGTCGAGGCGCTGCTCAACTCCAGACCGTTGCTCGTCGACAGCAGCGATCCCAGCGATGGAGAGGTGCTGACGCCAGGCCACCTGCTTATCGGACAGCCTTTGTTAGCGCTGCCGTCAGAGTGCGAGCCAGACGAGACCAGCAAGAAGCCAGGACCCGGATATTTGAAGCGGTGGCAACAATTGTCGGTGCTCAAACGGCACTTTTGGCACAGGTGGTCCAAGGACTACCTGCACAGTCTCCAGCAGCGAGCGCAATGGGCCAAAGGCGAGGCCAACCTCGAGGAAGGGGCGGTCGTGCTAGTGCACCAAGACAACACACCCCCTCAGCAATGGATAATAGGGCGCGTAACGCGCACAATTCAAGGGGAGGACGGCAAGGTCCGAGTGGCAGAGCTAAGTACGGCAACAGGCACTACTAAGCGCCCAATACATAAGCTTGCTCGACTGCCATTGGTAGAAGACCGGAGCTCGTCAACGGGGCCATAATGTCGGAGCAGCATATTAGGATAAATATTATTAATAATATTATATAAATATTATTAGAGTTAAATTGTTATTATTATAATATAAGCACATTGAATTGATAGATTTAAGCTAGTTTAAGAGAAAGCATATGAATTGTTTAGTGTAAGTTTCTCTTATATTTGTATAAGCCGATCGGCAATTGCCGACGGCAAATTTGAGAGTGCGTGGCCAAGCTGTGGTCACCGCTCGAATTAGTATTGAATATTCTGTGAAGCCAGCAGCAATTAAAGTTGTATATTATAAATCGAACCACCGCGTCTGACATTTTTTGTTTTGTTAATAACTTATTGTAGTTCGCTAAAAACGCTTAGCGAATTTTCAGTAGTGATAGGGCTTTTTAAATACTTCCTTTTCAGTTGTAGTTTTTATTAAATTTATTAAAAATACTGATCAGCAATTTAGTATCACTAAATTTGATCGATTCTTTGATAATTTCATGTAGACCAGATTTCTCTTCTTTATTGAGATGAAAATCACTAATGTCCGTTCCTGAATTATCATCGCCTATGTACTCCTAAATATTCTTATACCCTTCGACCATTGCAAAAAAAAGGTCAAAAAGGGATATACTAAACTTTGTGCAAATGTATGTAACAGGCAGGAGGCGTCGGAGACTCCATAAAATATATACGAGTATAATGCTCACACCGCTCTTTGCAGCCTTTCGTGCACTAGTAAATTGCGGAGATAAATTATTGGCAACGTATCAAAATTTACGCAAGGTGGCAGTGCTCTGCAGGGTTATGATTAATTTGTAGCTTGCGATTAGTACCATACATTTAGATAATTTGTATGGCAACATGATCGAAGGGTATCACACTATCGCCTACTTCTCGACTGTTGCTCTCGTTAATGAAGATTGCATATTGCACATATTCAATTCCATTTGATTTGCAAGTGTAATGCGCAGTGCAGCCAAACTAAATTCCTTTTAAATTTTCAATACCCTGTCCTTTCTATGGCGATTCGACAACTTTTCAGCTGTTTTCCGCTCTGTTGCTTTTGCTATTGTTGTTGTTGTTCTTGTCGTCTATGTTGTTCTTATTGTGTTACTCACTCCCAAAGCCACATATAAGAAGTTTACGCAAGAGCAAAAAATGTTAATAAGTTTGTATGTACATATGTGTGTGTAAATAAAAAATGGTCAAAAAGCGATATCAACCAAACAGTTATACACACACACTCACACCCTCACACATAGATAACCGGGGTTCGCTGGAAACATTAAACATTAGCCATTTTATATTTTTATGGGCAGCAGGGGTTTAATTTATAATTAATTGTTATCTGAGAAATTCACTTAACGGTAATACGGTATGCATCTGCCGTAGTCATTTAATATGTCGTGTGTGTGTTCGTGTCTGTGTGTATGGATTTGGGCTGACAAAAGAATAAGACGAAGTTGGAAGAAGGTAGAAACTGCATAAGTAGCAACAGCAACAAAAAAAACAAAATTCGCACACACAGCTGAGCGAAAGTTGTTGATTTATTCAGACGGATTATCATTCTAATTGCCTTGGCAGCAGCCGCAGCAAAAACAACAACAAAGCTTCGTGGCCGTTGCAAAAAACTCATTGTTGCTCCAACAATAAAAACAACAACATTAGAGACAGTAGCAGTTGCAGCAATAGTAAAATCTGCACTGCTTTGCTCACTCTTTCTCTCTCGCTACGCGCAGACTCTTGAAGAAGCTTTTACCACAATTGCAGCTTCAATAAAAACTAAGTTTGATGTATCTTAATGTTTGTGAATATGTATTTTTATCTGACCTCATAACAAAATTAACCAGTATTTTTTGAACCATTTTTTTTAATTTCTTGCACTTATTTTTTGTACATTTTTAATTTGTTATTCTTCCAAATTTGGACAAAACTGAGCTTACGCGCTGTTATTGCCCCTAACATTACCTTACATCATTTGCCAAGGAATTAATATAATCATACGATTCCTTGGTGCAGATATTTCCCGTGGCCAGTATATGAAGAATTCGACCGGGCACCAGCAGCTTTTTAAACTTGACCGGCAAACATTAATTTGCTCCAGAATCTAATAAAATTTGACACAAATTTTAGAGGCTGTCGTCACATTTAGCAATGCTCATTTTATGCAGAACGCACAAAATAAATTGGCCATATTATACTTTTCACATCATGGTACAATATTTTGCTATAGAGATTTCCTCTAACCCCTGCCCAGGCGCTAAGTTGAGTTGCGTCAGGTCAATGGCCAATACGAGGCCTTCAGTCAGGTGGAGAAGACTCAAATTTATGAATGCACCCCGCCACGCAACTAAATATATGGCTTACTACAGTATTTGCTCGTGAACTCATCGACATTGACGTCGTTTGCTCTGTCTGCTTCTTCGTATTCTGAAAATACAGTCCCATATGCACCACATGCCAGTGACTAGAGTTGTCGAAAAACTGATAGATAATAATTCCATTTCTGTTCTTGCAGTACAATCTCAGAAACCCTGGACTATTGCCCATTAAACTCAAGAAGAAAAAGACTGATAAACAAATTTTCGCGTAATTTTACATTAGACAAAAGTTAGCGGGTAAATAGTATGTTTAGATGTGACTCTTGCACATCGTTCAGGGTTGGGTTCGATGAGGAATGGAAAATCTGCATTGATTTTATATAGTATTTATAATGCTCATTACCCAATCCTCCATTTCCTTAATGCCGTTCGCAGGCACATATTCGTAAAGGCCACCTGTGCCGAATTGTGGATCGACCAGACGGCTTTCGTCTAATTGCACATCGTGATTCAAAATTTTGGTCAAACTAGGTTTTAAAACATGTGATTCATCCTCGCTGGAATCCTTGCGTTCCCTTCGATTTGTTTGCTCCTTGTCGCAGTTAGGCTGTTGTTGTGTCACATGTTCATCTTCCCCGGTATTGGGATATATAGCAGCACCCTTATGCTCCTGTTGTTTCCGCCGTCGAGTTTATCATCGATTTCGTAATGACCACGAGTTGTTGGGCTGCTGCCAAGCAGAAATGATCCTTCCCCTCCTGACTTTCACCTGCCAATTGAATGATAGATTTGATATTGATGGCACCGTCCATTTCCAGCACCCTGCATGTTTGCTCTTTGTCCCCAAAGTTGTTCTCCATGGCAACGTATTTGTGCTCGGTCAACAAGGCGGATCTCATATTCTTCCACCGATCACCATACCTGGAACCATAGAAATCATCGAAGTTCTCCAGTGCATTACTTTTTTTTTTAAGTATCTTTGCAGATTTTCGAAACTTGTCTGTTGTTAAGTACAGTAGGCAGGCTGAAGCAATCGAAGAGTTTCCATAGACATCGTACAGATACGAGTATACTTAGTATATATTACAGAGAACTAAAAACTACATTTGGTAATTGGTATTTACAGGTCAGTTCCAAATTTTGACAGTGGTCTCTACTAATCAAAAGTCATTTCATAAATGAAATTTCTTTCTTTCTGCGTTGTGTGTTGATTCTTTGATAATAAAAGGAGATTACAGGGATTTAATTTATTGATTGGTGGCAACATTATTTTCCTTTAGCGGTGTCTTCTAATCTTTGACATTTCCTTTTTTGGCAGCTGCTCCGAATCTATTCCATGATTGTTCCGCAGCAGAATCGAAGATGACAGATACCAGGAGCTCCAACACAAAGTTGGGTGCAATATCAATGTGATTGGAGAGGAAACCAGAGAACATGGGTCCATGCCGACAGGTGGTGCTAATTTTGCCTGAAAATGATTAAAAAAATCATGATATTGTACCTAGTTCGTTGGTATACATAACATATAATATATAAGCTCCTTTACCGTTTGCCTGCAGTTTGTCCAACAATTTGCCCAGAACGATGCTGAAAATGATCATAGGGAAGTAGGGCAGGGCGCTAAGTGCAGCATTGCTTGCAACGTTGAACTTGCGCACCTGCTTCATGTAGAATGGAATCTCGCTGTAGTACATTTACCGAACAGCCGAAGTTACTGCAGGTGGGGGCAATGAGAATAGCACGGAAAGGTACCAAAGTAAAAACCTTGCCCCTTGCTAGGTTGAAAGTTCTTTGAAAATGGGAGTTATATTAAAGGTAGAGAAAGAGGGTAGGTTGAATGAAACTCCTTAAGGTAGTAGGTGGCATGTTTAGAAATAAATAAACCTTTTGTTGTGCTTCCATGGAACAAAAGATATATAAAAATTAAAGTTTTTCACAATTAAACCAGTCGAACTCTACAGTCAGGTGCTGACTGTATAAGGCCACCATTAAATTTCGCGTGGTTATACTATGTTCGAGCGACACGCACAAACATAATTGTCGAACAAAAAAGAGCAACGTATAGACAAAGCAAAAGTCAATAGACAAGTGGGAGGGCAGTAAGGATTTGTGTCCATTTTTTAAATTTTCTTCTTCTTTATTTTTTGTCACGAGCTAAAAATGCATATTGTGTCTTCTCGCTCTGTCTTATTACTCTACGCATGTGTAAATTCTTCATGTAATATGTACACGTATGTATATTTGTATACATATATATTTATGTTAATTTATTTATGTAATCAATTAACGGAAAAAATTACAAAATATATAACACTAAATATATAAAATAATAGTAAATATTAACGGAAACTCAAAATTTGAACCCACCCGGGGAATCGAACACCCATCTCCAACTGCCGCGAGAGTTGGACAGTGGCTAAGTGAGCTATGTCTCGGACTCTAATACGAATGATGTTGACTATTTTCGGAGTTCGCTTGCTGCTCGACATGTGAAATTTTTTGTTGATTTGGTAAAGGTTAAATATAAGGTTAAATATCTGCGATTTTTTAAAATTTTTTTACAGGTAGGGCTATATTTATTATGAATTTTGGTGAAAGAAATATGTCTCGGACGCTTCTAGTTTTTTTTAATTGAATTTTAAAAATAATTAAATTTGCATAGATTTTGTTATTGCGTTTTTGTGTGTGACGCCAGTAAGTCTGCAACTTTTTGTGACAGTACAGTGTGCCACAAACTGATTTGTTTGAAATGAAAATTTTGTCGTCACTATATATATGTATATATATATATTTATATATTGAAAAATAATTCGTCTTTATGAATTTCTGGTGGCCCTGAAAAGGGCCGATTTGTTCAAGTCGTTATGCTGGTTCTCTATTCTGAATCAGACGAGTCCTATGATTAGAAAAAATGTGTTAAATATGAAATACAATACACCGAAGCCAAAAATTTGCGCGATTTTTTTTTTCAAAAATTTTTTGCCTGCGGCGGGCATTCCATACGTTACTGAATTTGGCATCCGTTATTTCCACAATTTCCCTATTAGGGTCATAAAACTCCCAAATTGCTTTGAAAACTTCATGAAGTCTATCCGGGTGAGAAGGAAACTTCTTAAAAAACATGAATTTTGCAAGATACCCTATATAGTGGGCCTTCTTGCGTCCAAAGCGCGGTATGCCATCTTTCAAATCGTGACCATCCCATTTCTTCCTTCAAAAATTGCACTTCGCATTTTTGACCATTTGTATCAAGCATAACGAAGCGACAAATTTCCGAAATAGAAAACCGATGACCTTGAAAAAACGTATTTTTTCGCACGGTCTCCGAGAACTTACAGCGCACCATTTTTTAGATTTTTTGCAGCCGCAGGTATAGTTGCGGTGCTCTCACAGATAAAATAAATAGCACTACGCGACCTGTATTTAATTTTACAGGCTTTTCCGCACGTTGGACACAGCTTTACTTGGCTTATTACGTTGTGTAAACGTAAAAAGTCAATAAGTTCAATGTCGCACTGAAGCAGCATTGAAAACTCAGCGTTTGCAAATTTGCAGCTATTGCAACGAGATATCTTTTCGCGTTGAAAATGACACATTAGATGACACTAATTGCGACTTTTAGTCGGTCGCAACGATAGTCTGCATAAACGTCAAGCAACCGGCAAGTTAACCGTTGTAACGGCATAAAATTGCTCATTTTTGTGTCTGTCGCAATTTTTGTACGACACAAATCTGTTGTCAGACAATGTGCGCATCACTGTGATGTTTCACGCAGAATTTCGCAACAACAAAATACATGGAAATTTAAATATTTTTAAAATTCTATTAAAAACAAGAGCAACAGTCGAGTTGCACACGACAGTAGGATACCCTTGGACGTATGTTGCCATAAAAAGTATTTAATTGTATAATACTAATTGCAAGCTATAAATTAATAATAATACTGGAGTGCGCTGCCACCTTGCTTCAATTTCGATATTTTGCCAATAATTTATCGCCGCAATTCCCTAAAGCGGTGTGAGCAGTAGATATCGGTATTTCTTTATAAATTTTAAATTGGTTAATATCGATAACAAGGTCCAAGGGTATAAAAATAAAAAAATAATAATAATTATCAAACCAATTTTCCATTCAATGGTTATACTTAACTATTAGATAATTAAATTTAAATTATTAAAATATGCCTACATACATATTTACATATATCCTGTCATTTAGATTTCTTAATTTCTAACCTATTCCAAACATTACAAACTCATGCCTGAATACTAACAGATATCCCATTGTGATGGCTATGCAAAACCTCAAAAGTCCTAGCACTAATCTTTTCATTATCTAGTATATTTGAAAACGCCCAATCAATATGTGTATCCATATTGGTAGTGGACGTTTTCAAATCTAACAAACTCCTTAATCCTTTGCTAATCAAAAAATTATAAATACTCTTACACCTGTTAAAGGTTTTGAGGCACAAATTAAAATCTCCTAAAACTAGCAAGCTATCCCCTAAATCACCTAAACGAGAAAATTGATGAATTATCTCCTCAAATTCTATTTTAAATGTGGACAGAGGAAAGTCTGGACTTTTATATAATATAAGAAAACTTATGGCATCAAACCTAAATATGCCGAACTCAAAAACTACTGAGCCAAAAGTTTTTCTACTGCTAAAGGTATGGGAAACTCTATCTACTAGCTCGTTCTTTACATAAATTATGATGCCTGTTAAAGGCCTAATTGATTCAAGTTGAACCACAATAGTGAACCCAGGTATTTCTACAGATTCATTGCTTATGGAAGTTTCCACGAAACATAATATTGATGACTGAAGCATCAGCTTGTCCGATCGAATATCTTCAAGATGGGAATTCAAGCTCTGAGTATTATGGAAGAAAATGTTAAGGGCAGAACTGTTAATTAAATAATCGTAATGAGTACACAGTAGTTTTTCAATCCGCAATTTCTTCAATTGGGCTTTCACTTTATCATTATTTTGGGGAGACTTAGGAGGAACAAAATTCTCAATAATGAATAATCCTAAAGCAGTAGTTGCTCTACTGCAAGCTACGTATAATGCAGCACGCTGCATTCTGGAATTAGCATGGACTACCACTTTGCCATACGTAGCTCCCTGACTCTTATGAATTGTGATGCCTTCAGCAGGCACAATTGGAAACTGCCTACGGTCAATGTTAATTTGTGCGTTATTTGAATATTGAAAACTGCGAACAATTTTCTGAATAGGAGTCCATGAAGGATCTGTACGATGTGTACACTTCGAACACGCAGATTCTCCTACAGTTTCCTCTGTAAATTTCATCCATAAAATGTTGGGAGTGTTGGATGTATTGAAATCTATTTGCATCAACACACCTGATGCCCCGTTTACTAATCCATCCCCTGTGTCTACATTGACCGTCATCATGTACTTGGCAGTATTTTTTAGGAGAAGAGACGTACAGAGTCCCTGTGTAGCGGAAGTTTTAAAACCCTTCACTTCTTCTAATATTCTTTGTTTCCTAGCTGGTTCCAAATGGCCCGCCTTAATAAAATCTTCAGCAGTAGAGAAAAATTGCTCAGTAGCAATTGAGTTAAGATTCGTTACATTAAATAAATCAACCTCATTATTATTACTAAACAGATGAATTGCATCATCGGGCACTGCCGATGGTTCGCATATTCTAGATTGGAAAAGGACAATATCATCGGCTGTCATACAACCCGATGCCATATTATTTAAGGCAGAAGCGAAAAGCTGATCGTCACGTTGACGCATTATCTCTGTGAGCTCAAAATAAAAAAAAGGTCCCAGAGATACGTACCAAATATTTCATGGTAAGGGTCAGTGGTATTTGGATCGAAAATCTAACTACCTCCTACGGGCTGTAACTGTCTAAGATCACCGAATACGATGATAGAAACACCACCAAAAGGAGAAGTATTTTTGAAAATTTGCTTCAAACGAGAATCTAAATAAGAAAACATTAGAGAGCTAACCATTGATATTTCATCAATAATAATTAATTTAAGATCGATTAACCTTGAATGAAGGCTATTAACTAAATCATGGCTTAAGGCCCTTAGAGGTGCTGAGCGAGATTGATTAACAGGAAGTGAAAACATGGAATGCAGTGTCGAACCACTAATTCCGAATGCTGCTTTTCCTGTTGGTGCACATAAGAGGATTTTAACAGATGTCAGATCAGCTCCTGGTATACTGTTATACATTACGGATAATGACTGAAAAATTGCTGATATAAGTCGACTCTTTCCGACTCCGGCGCCGCCTCCAACAAATTCATAAAAGACTGTATTGATTTTGGCATTATGCAAAGCATGTGTAAAATATAGCTTCTGCTTTAAATTAAGAGATCTAACTATATTAGCTAAGCTTTCCTGAGAAACTAAGGCTGGAAGCTTGATAAAACGGACATTACTATCTTCATCATTCATATCAATATTTCCATCCACATTTAAAACATTTAGATGTGGATCTATTTCAGGCAATCCTAAAACTGTGAAGCCATCATCTATCACTTCCTGTTCTCCCACTTGATTATTCTCATTTTCTGCTTCCTCTGTTAAGTGGCTCAGAGCATCTTCTAGTTCCCTATCATCTAGTAAATTATATTTTCTGCGATTGTTCTCTACTAACTCCGAATTTTCCCTACAGAACAATTCACAGTCATGTGTGACTAAATCCAAATGCTCATCTCGCCATGGGGCGTAAAGCATTTTTAGCTCTCTGAAATAGTCACTTGTTTCTGTATTGACATTAAATCTCCTATACCTAATTATGCACGCAGTGGTCCTCTTTCTGATGAAGCCACTATTATCGCGAAGAGCGTAAACTATTGATTCAGAAGCCCTAGGCACATCATCGTCAAAGTCATCTGCATTTTCTTGGCGAGCTCCTCGTTCTGATTTGCAGTAGCTATAAAAAGCGGATATCTCAGTGCCAAATATAAATTTGTTACCTAAATGTTGTAACTTTTGCTTAATAGTTACATTGTTATTGTCTTTAATCTCATTGATTGCCTCACGCATCAACATTGAGATACCTCTCTGAGACTTGTTAATATAATTAACGACGTAGCTGCAGCAAGCATAGGGGTCTAAAATAAACTGAATATCCATATTTGCTCGCTGCAACAAAAGGAGGTGCTTGTTATAAGCGTTAAGCTTGATTGCTGCAAAAGATCGCTTCAAAAAAACTTTTGGTTTCTTTATACTTGATCTTACAGCATTAATGTAGCCCTCATAACTAAGGTTAAGTTGATCGTGGGACAAAAAGTTGTTAAAATCGTTAAAATTTTCTACGCTATCGTATCACGATCAAATGGGAAGTCGAGCAGACTTTGAATTTTTTCGAAATTCCTACGATGCTCGGCCAAATTTGGAGCATTTTCTTCTAAAGGGAGAAGAATTTCTGTTTGAGGCATGGGAGGGTATGGGATACCAAATCTGCAAATTTGTTTTGACCTAATTTCTCGCTTGCAAGAGTGCCCGTGACTATGGAGTTGATACTCCAAATATGGAGCAACGTCCGGGCAACTAGAATCAGCAGTAATAAACTGATCAATAAAGGACTTCACAGGCATAAATGTGGACTCATTCTTTAGGTCGAGCTTTGGGGCGTCTTTCAGCCAGAACATGCCATGTATATGTGGAGAGCCTCTTTGCTGAAACTCCACTCGCCAATAAAACTTGATGACCTGGTGACAACCAAAGACACCGCCTTCCTTTTTCATCAGTTTTAAAACCTGTCTATATCGAAAATCGAAATATCTGGCACAGGTCACTGGGTCTGCTCTAATGAGACGAGCTTTCTCATTAAACCCCAAATTTAACGCTTCTTCTTCGGATACTTCTAGCTTGTCTACATTTTTACATAGCAAGACTAAAAGCTCCGGCCAACTAGTTTCCGCTGCGGAAAATGTTATAAAAAAAAGTTGGAAGCCCTACCTGCCTAATCATAGCCATCACTTTCTTTTTCTCGTCCTCCCAATGAGCAGGAGACGTGCGAATACCTTTTAAAAGCCTATAGCCATCATCATGAAGTATTAACCTATTTAAAGTTTCATCATTACGCACATCAGCAGCCGAAATGCCTTGAGTGGCAGAGTGCTTACGTAAGCAAATTGATGTGCTATTCCTAATGCTAATCATTTCTAACTTTTTGAAGTTATGAAATAATTTATCAGTTCTACAACCTCTTCTATCAAAATTCCTAAGCTCTGATCTAACTATAGTTGTAAAACTTTCCTGACATTTCCTTTTAATGCCTGCAAATATTGTGGGAAAAGCCAGCTCCTCTGAATCACAATCGGTTATCATGTCAAGAGGTCGCTGACCCTCTCCTGGTGCTATAGCAATTCGAGGAATATCTATGTTTTCAACAGGGACATTTTCCATGAAGGTTTCTTGACCTCCTGGATTCAACTCTACCTCTTCTTCTACTACTCTATGCTCATTAGGTTGTGCTGCCTTTTCTAACATTTGACACACAATGTCCCTGTCGTCTGCTGACGCAACAAATGGTACAGTGTCAGCTGAGTAAGAAGACAACCACTGCTCATTGATAGTAACCTGGTGCTTCTTATAAAGTTCTGTGTTCACTAAATACCGAATTGCATCAACTATCTTTGAGGGCCTTATGGTTTCAGCCATGAAATCATGGTTATACTCCATCCTACGCTTAAGATGAATCTGAACTACTTCGGCTTCATTAAATGCCCTGGGAAGGGAAGTTACAACATTTGCAACTGGAATTGGCACATTGATCACTGCTCCTTTAATGGCACTTTGACGTCCATATCCAAGAGACTTTATGATCATAAAAGGAAGACGGGGAGAAATCAGCCTTTCTTCTAGAGGCGTCAAGCCTTTCAGGCATTCCGGAAGCTCCGGAAAATTTAGACCATTTGTAATAGAAGCCTTTGGTTTTTTCCCTGACTTAATACTGCGGCTGCAGGTTTTGCAAAAGCTAAACCTATTATTATGGGATGGAAACATAGAGGAAAGATACAAAATATCAACACTATCTGCCTCACTACACTTTTCCTCTATGACCTCACGCGAAATTTTGTCCACTTGATGTGGAAACCACAAACCTTTGCAACATATGCAAACCTGATCGGGTCCCTGCTTGACTGTCTTATTAAAATTGGCTATTAGGCATTCTAAACTAGTTTTAACCTGCGATATCCTATCATCTGGAAGGGTATTCGCACGGTCCACTCTATTGCGGGACGCGTTTCTCCTATTCTCTGCTATCCTATTGGTGCAAATACTCCTATATAGACTCAATCTTTGCGACATATTCCTATGGGCTTCAAAGGCCTCACGTTGAGCTCGAATTCGAGCACTGCGGCGTGCACTAGTATTGCGTGCCTGCTCAACAATCCTACGAATAGGATTGTTTCTAACCTGAGACCTTTGACTTCTATCTATTGCCCTTTCTAAAATTCGCGTCTCCTGATTTTGTCGCTGAATCGCCCTTCTAAGAGCATCTCGTCCGCTTTCGTTGGACCTGAATTGTGGACATTGCCTGCGCCTCGATCGACGCAAAGTATTGGCAAGTTGTTCGGCATTTCTAGTTGAATGATCAGTTCGTCGAACACGGCGACGAACTGCATCCTGCTCTCTTTCCTGAGATCGAAACTCAGCATCTTGCCTGCGACTCGAACGACGCGAAGTGTTGGCAAGTTGTTCGTCTGTTTTAATTGCAGAATCACTGCGACGTACACGGCGACGAACTGCATCCTGCTCTCTTTCCTGAGATCGAAACTCAGCATCTTGCCTGCGACTCGAACGACGCGAAGTGTTGGCAAGTTGTTCGTCTGTTTTAATTGCAGAATCACTGCGACGTACACGGCGACGAACTGCATCCTGCTCTCTTTCCTGAGATCGAAACTCAGCATCTTGCCTGCGACTCGAACGACGCGAAGTGTTGGCAAGTTGTTCGTTTGTTTTAATTGCAGAATCACTGCGACGTACACGGCGACGAACTGCATCCTGCTCTCTTTCCTGAGATCGAAGGTCAGCATCTCGCCTGCGCCTCGAACGACGCGAAGTGTCAGCAAGTTGTTCTTGTAATCTGATTGGCGAAGAAGCCCGAAGAGTAGTGTGACGAATTGTGTCCGGTAATTGCTCAACGGCCCTAAATGTTCTATTACTTCTGCGGACTCGATGCTGTTGACTATCTCTAACCCTTTCAGCTTCCCTAAATTCGAAATTTTGCCTACGTTCTCTATGTGCCTCTAGATTATTTACGCGTTCCTGCTCAGAAAAGTCTATATCTGAACTATTCAAACGATTTCTTTTTCGCTGTGTTTGACTCCTATTGCAAGCTGACTTTCTCTTAAGTCTAGGCATCTTCTAATATATAAGTTTTAAAATAATATATAGGTATGTTAAAAATAAAATTCTTATAAATTAATTTAATTTAAATATATATTTATCAAAAATTAATATATAGTTATATATATAAAATAAAGTTAGTATATTTATTTATATATATAAATATATTCATATATTTAAATAGATATATATATATTATAATTATATTCATATATTTAAATAAATATATGTATATTATTTAAAATAATTATATTATAAATGAAAATAAATATCTAATGAAAGAACAAATAATAATAAAATTTAATAAGGAAAATAAAAATAAACAAAATGTGGAAAAAAGAATAAATATAAATCAAAGAAATAATAAATTAAACCTGCAAGAAATTCCAGCGAAAATTCCAATTTGAATCGCGGAAACGAACCGATACCGATGTTCACGTACAATCACACACACTTCAGAAGAGTCTATACACATATATGTATGCATGCACAAAAATACGTTACGCTGTGTACCGCACTTTTCTAAAATTGCGCGCCACGTTCCGGGCAGGGCGCAATCATTCACACGCATAAAAAATGTTCCGTTAACGCATAACAATCACACACGAGGATTTACTTATTATATACTCGACTTATATTAATTTGCATTAAATGTTAAATGTATCACGAACACGCGAATTAATTATATATTATTTTATATTTAATATCGAAAATACAAATGATAATCGACAATCGACGACGACACCGAACACGCCAATCGCAAACTACAAATTAACATAACACTGAAGCGCGCTGCCACCTTGCAACAATTTTGATACGTTGCCAATAATTTATCGCCGCAATTAAAAAGTGCGCGAAACCTTAAATTTATAATAATGATCTATAGAATCTAATATACATATATTAAAAAAACAAAGTAGAAGAAATGTTAGTACATTTTTTTCAAACATAGTTTCAATAGACGTGGGGATATAATATAATTTACACATATTAATATAATTTATATGCAAAACATATGAAATATATATCGATATGTTTAATATATATTAAAAGCTATCGATATGATAGCTCACAATATATCGTGAAATCTAAATTTATATTTATTTAATAAAAAGTCAATATATAAATTATTAAATAATAATAATAATATGTCTATATTAGAAATCTAGTAAATACCTGCATTCATGCATGCCGATCAACCACGCTATTGGTTGTATATAATTTTACATATGCATGTGTGAACACAAATTAAGTATGTATAAGTGTTTGCATTTATGCACATGTATTTTGGGTAATTGACATGTGCATGAAAAAGAAGAGTCGAGAAACAGCTCGCGCTTCGCGCTCGCATCGTTGTCCTTTTCTTTCATGCATAAGGAATTTAGTTCTGACGTCATCGACAACTTCTTTGCTTTCTTCATATTCATATATACGCCACCTATTGGTTGAGTGTAGCATATATTTATGCACATGTATTTTCGGTAATTGACATGTGCATGGAAAAGAAGAGTCGAGAAACAGCTCGCGCTTCGCGCTCGCATCGTTGTCCTTTTCTTTCATGCATGAGGAATTTAGTTCTGACGTCATCGACAAGTTCTTTGCTGGTCGAAGTGTCGAAATGGTTTATCTAATAACTTCAGTGTTTATTGTCTGATCGGATTGCAATTTGGAGGATAAGTTCATATATTATTTATCTATATATATGCTAAAGCAGAACGTTAAGAAATGAGTTCTTCGAATGTAAATAGCAATGTAAACCAAAATTGGCGGTTTGCGGGGGCGGTAGGCGTGTTATTCCAAATTGAAAATAAACTTGATCTGCGTATGGTATACAGGAATCTTCATGCTAAATTTGGTGTCCGTAGCTTTTGTAATAGCTGAGATCGGCGCGTTCATCCAGACAGACAGACAGACGGACAGACAGACGGACATGGCTCAATCGACTCGGCTATTGATCCTGAGCAAGAATATATATACTTTATGGGGTCTCCGACGCCTCCTTCTGCCTGTTACATACATTTGCACAAAGTTAGTATACCCTTTTTTGACCATTTTCAATGGTCCAAGGGTATAAAAAACTAGAAGCGTCCGAGACATATTAAATTTGCATAGATTTTGTTATTGCGTTTTTGTGTGTGACGCCAGTAAGTCTGCAACTTTTTGTGACAGTACAGTGTGCCACAAACTGATTTGTTTGAAATGAATATTTTGTCGTCACTATATATATGTATATATATATATTTATATATTGAAAAATAATTCGTCTTTATGAATTTCTGGTGGCCCTGAAAAGGGCCGATTTGTTCAAGTCGTTAAGCTGGTTCTCTATTCTGAATCAGACGAGTCCTATGATTAGAAAAAATGTGTTAAATATGAAATACAATACACCGAAGACAAAAAATTGGGCGATTTTTTTTTTCAAAAATTTTTTGCCTGCGGCGGTCATTCCATACGTCACTGAATTTGGCATCCGTTATTTCCACAATTTCCCTAGTAGGGTCATGAAACTCTCCAATTGCTTTGAAAACTTCATGAAGTCTATCCGGGAGAGAAGGAAACTTTTTAAAAAACATGAATTTTGCAAGATACCCTATATAGTGGGCCTTCTTGCGTCCAAAGCGCGGTATGCCATCTTTCAAATCGTGACCATCCCATTTCTTCCTTCAAAAATTGCACTTCGCATTTTTGACCATTTGTATCAAGCATAACGAAGCGACAAATTTCCGAAATAGAAAACCGATGACCTTGAAAAAACGTATTTTTTCGCACGGTCTCCGAGAACTTACAGCGCACCATTTTTAGATTTTTTGCAGCCGCAGGTATAGTTGCGGTGCTCTCACAGATAAAATAAATAGCACTACGCGACCTGTATTTAATTTTACAGGCTTTTCCGCACGTTGGACACAGCTTTACTTGGCTTATTACGTTGTGTAAACGTGGTATACTGTTATACATTACGGATAATGACTGAAAAATTGCTGATATAAGTCGACTCTTTCCGACTCCGGCGCCGCCTCCAACAAATTCATAAAAGACTGTATTGATTTTGGCATTATGCAAAGCATGTGTAAAATATAGCTTCTGCTTTAAATTAAGAGATCTAACTATATTAGCTAAGCTTTCCTGAGAAACTAAGGCTGGAAGCTTGATAAAACGGACATTACTATCTTCATCATTCATATCAATATTTCCATCCACATTTAAAACATTTAGATGTGGATCTATTTCAGGCAATCCTAAAACTGTGAAGCCATCATCTATCACTTCCTGTTCTCCCACTTGATTATTCTCATTTTCTGCTTCCTCTGTTAAGTGGCTCAGAGCATCTTCTAGTTCCCTATCATCTAGTAAATTATATTTTCTGCGATTGTTCTCTACTAACTCCGAATTTTCCCTACAGAACAATTCACAGTCATGTGTGACTAAATCCAAATGCTCATCTCGCCATGGGGCGTAAAGCATTTTTAGCTCTCTGAAATAGTCACTTGTTTCTGTATTGACATTAAATCTCCTATACCTAATTATGCACGCAGTGGTCCTCTTTCTGATGAAGCCACTATTATCGCGAAGAGCGTAAACTATTGATTCAGAAGCCCTAGGCACATCATCGTCAAAGTCATCTGCATTTTCTTGGCGAGCTCCTCGTTCTGATTTGCAGTAGCTATAAAAAGCGGATATCTCAGTGCCAAATATAAATTTGTTACCTAAATGTTGTAACTTTTGCTTAATAGTTACATTGTTATTGTCTTTAATCTCATTGATTGCCTCACGCATCAACATTGAGATACCTCTCTGAGACTTGTTAATATAATTAACGACGTAGCTGCAGCAAGCATAGGGGTCTAAAATAAACTGAATATCCATATTTGCTCGCTGCAACAAAAGGAGGTGCTTGTTATAAGCGTTAAGCTTGATTGCTGCAAAAGATCGCTTCAAAAAAACTTTTGGTTTCTTTATACTTGATCTTACAGCATTAATGTAGCCCTCATAACTAAGGTTAAGTTGATCGTGGGACAAAAAGTTGTTAAAATCGTTAAAATTTTCTACGCTATCACGATCAAATGGGAAGTCGAGCAGACTTTGAATTTTTTCGAAATTCCTACGATGCTCGGCCAAATTTGGAGCATTTTCTTCTAAAGGGAGAAGAATTTCTGTTTGAGGCATGGGAGGGTATGGGATACCAAATCTGCAAATTTGTTTTGACCTAATTTCTCGCCTGCAAGAGTGCCCGTGACTATGGAGTTGATACTCCAAATATGGAGCAACGTCCGGGCAACTAGAATCAGCAGTAATAAACTGATCAATAAAGGACTTCACAGGCATAAATGTGGACTCATTCTTTAGGTCGAGCTTTGGGGCGTCTTTCAGCCAGAACATGCCATGTATATGTGGAGAGCCTCTTTGCTGAAACTCCACTCGCCAATAAAACTTGATGACCTGGTGACAACCAAAGACACCGCCTTCCTTTTTCATCAGTTTTAAAACCTGTCTATATCGAAAATCGAAATATCTGGCACAGGTCACTGGGTCTGCTCTAATGAGACGAGCTTTCTCATTAAACCCCAAATTTAACGCTTCTTCTTCGGATACTTCTAGCTTGTCTACATTTTTACATAGCAAGACTAAAAGCTCCGGCCAACTAGTTTCCGCTGCGGAAAATGTTATAAAAAAAAGTTGGAAGCCCTACCTGCCTAATCATAGCCATCACTTTCTTTTTCTCGTCCTCCCAATGAGCAGGAGACGTGCGAATACCTTTTAAAAGCCTATAGCCATCATCATGAAGTATTAACCTATTTAAAGTTTCATCATTACGCACATCAGCAGCCGAAATGCCTTGAGTGGCAGAGTGCTTACGTAAGCAAATTGATGTGCTATTCCTAATGCTAATCATTTCTAACTTTTTGAAGTTATGAAATAATTTATCAGTTCTACAACCTCTTCTATCAAAATTCCTAAGCTCTGATCTAACTATAGTTGTAAAACTTTCCTGACATTTCCTTTTAATGCCTGCAAATATTGTGGGAAAAGCCAGCTCCTCTGAATCACAATCGGTTATCATGTCAAGAGGTCGCTGACCCTCTCCTGGTGCTATAGCAATTCGAGGAATATCTATGTTTTCAACAGGGACATTTTCCATGAAGGTTTCTTGACCTCCTGGATTCAACTCTACCTCTTCTTCTACTACTCTATGCTCATTAGGTTGTGCTGCCTTTTCTAACATTTGACACACAATGTCCCTGTCGTCTGCTGACGCAACAAATGGTACAGTGTCAGCTGAGTAAGAAGACAACCACTGCTCATTGATAGTAACCTGGTGCTTCTTATAAAGTTCTGTGTTCACTAAATACCGAATTGCATAAACTATCTTTGAGGGCCTTATGGTTTCAGCCATGAAATCATGGTTATACTCCATCCTACGCTTAAGATGAATCTGAACTACTTCGGCTTCATTAAATGCCCTGGGAAGGGAAGTTACAACATTTGCAACTGGAATTGGCACATTGATCACTGCTCCTTTAATGGCACTTTGACGTCCATATCCAAGAGACTTTATGATCATAAAAGGAAGACGGGGAGAAATCAGCCTTTCTTCTAGAGGCGTCAAGCCTTTCAGGCATTCCGGAAGCTCCGGAAAATTTAGGCCATTTGTAATAGAAGCCTTTGGTTTTTTCCCTGACTTAATACTGCGGCTGCAGGTTTTGCAAAAGCTAAACCTATTATTATGGGATGGAAACATAGAGGAAAGATACAAAATATCAACACTATCTGCCTCACTACACTTTTCCTCTATGACCTCACGCGAAATTTTGTCCACTTGATGTGGAAACCACAAACCTTTGCAACATATGCAAACCTGATCGGGTCCCTGCTTGACTGTCTTATTAAAATTGGCTATTAGGCATTCTAAACTAGTTTTAACCTGCGATATCCTATCATCTGGAAGGGTATTCGCACGGTCCACTCTATTGCGGGACGCGTTTCTCCTATTCTCTGCTATCCTATTGGTGCAAATACTCCTATATAGACTCACTCTTTGCGACATATTCCTATGGGCTTCAAAGGCCTCACGTTGAGCTCGAATTCGAGCACTGCGGCGTGCACTAGTATTGCGTGCCTGCTCAACAATCCTACGAATAGGATTGTTTCTAACCTGAGACCTTTGACTTCTATCTATTGCCCTTTCTAAAATTCGCGTCTCCTGATTTTGTCGCTGAATCGCCCTTCTAAGAGCATCTCGTCCGCTTTCGTTGGACCTGAATTGTGGACATTGCCTGCGCCTCGATCGACGCAAAGTATTGGCAAGTTGTTCGGCATTTCTAGTTGAATGATCAGTTCGTCGAACACGGCGACGAACTGCATCCTGCTCTCTTTCCTGAGATCGAAACTCAGCATCTTGCCTGCGACTCGAACGACGCGAAGTGTTGGCAAGTTGTTCGTCTGTTTTAATTGCAGAATCACTGCGACGTACACGGCGACGAACTGCATCCTGCTCTCTTTCCTGAGATCGAAACTCAGCATCTTGCCTGCGACTCGAACGACGCGAAGTGTTGGCAAGTTGTTCGTCTGTTTTAATTGCAGAATCACTGCGACGTACACGGCGACGAACTGCATCCTGCTCTCTTTCCTGAGATCGAAACTCAGCATCTTGCCTGCGACTCGAACGACGCGAAGTGTTGGCAAGTTGTTCGTCTGTTTTAATTGCAGAATCACTGCGACGTACACGGCGACGAACTGCATCCTGCTCTCTTTCCTGAGATCGAAGGTCAGCATCTCGCCTGCGCCTCGAACGACGCGAAGTGTCAGCAAGTTGTTCTTGTAATCTGATTGGCGAAGAAGCCCGAAGAGTAGTGTGACGAATTGTGTCAGGTAATTGCTCAACGGCCCTAAATGTTCTATTACTTCTGCGGACTCGATGCTGTTGACTATCTCTAACCCTTTCAGCTTCCCTAAATTCGAAATTTTGCCTACGTTCTCTATGTGCCTCTAGATTATTTACGCGTTCCTGCTCAGAAAAGTCTATATCTGAACTATTCAAACGATTTCTTTTTCGCTGTGTTTGACTCCTATTGCAAGCTGACTTTCTCTTAAGTCTAGGCATCTTCTAATATATAAGTTTTAAAATAATATATAGGTATGTTAAAAATAAAATTCTTATAAATTAATTTAATTTGAATATATATTTATCAAAAATTAATATATAGTTATATATATAAAATAAAGTTAGTATATTTATTTATATATATAAATATATTCATATATTTAAATAGATATATATTTATTATAATTATATTCATATATTTAAATAAATATATGTATATTATTTAAAATAATTATATTATAAATGAAAATAAATATCTAATGAAAGAACAAATAATAATAAAATTTAATAAGGAAAATAAAAATAAACAAAATGTGGAAAAAGAATAAATATAAATCAAAGAAATAATAAATTAAACCTGCAAGAAATTCCAGCGAAAATTCCAATTTGAATCGCGGAAACGAACCGATACCGATGTTCACGTACAATCACACACACTTCAGAAGAGTCTATACACATATATGTATGCATGCACAAAAATACGTTACGCTGTGTACCGCACTTTTCTAAAATTGCGCGCCACGTTCCGGGCAGGGCGCAATCATTCACACGCATAAAAAATGTTCCGTTAACGCATAACAATCACACACGAGGATTTACTTATTATATACTCGACTTATATTAATTTGCATTAAATGTTAAATGTATCACGAACACGCGAATTAATTATATATTATTTTATATTTAATATCGAAAATACAAATGATAATCGACAATCGACGACGACACCGAACACGCCAATCGCAAACTACAAATTAACATAACACTGAAGCGCGCTGCCACCTTGCAACAATTTTGATACGTTGCCAATAATTTATCGCCGCAATTAAAAAGTGCGCGAAACCTTAAATTTATAATAATGATCTATAGAATCTAATATACATATATTAAAAAAACAAAGTAGAAGAAATGTTAGTACATTTTTTTCAAACATAGTTTCAATAGACGTGGGGATATAATATAATTTACACATATTAATATAATTTATATGCAAAACATATGAAATATATATCGATATGTTTAATATATATTAAAAGCTATCGATATGATAGCTCATAATATATCGTGAAATCTAAATTAATATTTATTTAATAAAAAGTCAATATATAAATTATTAAATAATAATAATAATATGTCTATATTAGAAATCTAGTAAATACCTGCATTCATGCATGCCGATCAACCACGCTATTGGTTGTATATAATTTTACATATGCATGTGTGAACACAAATTAAGTATGTATAAGTGTTTGCATTTATGCACATGTATTTTGGGTAATTGACATGTGCATGAAAAAGAAGAGTCGAGAAACAGCTCGCGCTTCGCGCTCGCATCGTTGTCCTTTTCTTTCATGCATAAGGAATTTAGTTCTGACGTCATCGACAACTTCTTTGCTTTCTTCATATTCATATATACGCCACCTATTGGTTGAGTGTTAGCATATATTTATGCACATGTATTTTCGGTAATTGACATGTGCATGGAAAAGAAGAGTCGAGAAACAGCTCGCGCTTCGCGCTCGCATCGTTGTCCTTTTCTTTCATGCATGAGGAATTTAGTTCTGACGTCATCGACAAGTTCTTTGCTGGTCGAAGTGTCGAAATGGTTTATCTAATAACTTCAGTGTTTATTGTCTGATCGGATTGCAATTTGGAGGATAAGTTCATATATTATTTATCTATATATATGCTAAAGCAGAACGTTAAGAAATGAGTTCTTCGAATGTAAATAGCAATGTAAACCAAAATTGGCGGTTTGCGGGGGCGGTAGGCGTGTTATTCCAAATTGAAAATAAACTTGATCTGCGTATGGTATACAGGAATCTTCATGCTAAATTTGGTGTCCGTAGCTTTTGTAATAGCTGAGATCGGCGCGTTCATCCAGACAGACAGACAGACGGACAGACGGACAGACAGACGGACATGGCTCAATCGACTCGGCTATTGATCCTGAGCAAGAATATATATACTTTATGGGGTCTCCGACGCCTCCTTCTGCCTGTTACATACATTTGCACAAAGTTAGTATACCCTTTTTTGACCATTTTCAATGGTCCAAGGGTATAAAAAACTAGAAGCGTCCGAGACATATTAAATTTGCATAGATTTTGTTATTGCGTTTTTGTGTGTGACGCCAGTAAGTCTGCAACTTTTTGTGACAGTACAGTGTGCCACAAACTGATTTGTTTGAAATGAATATTTTGTCGTCACTATATATATGTATATATATATATTTATATATTGAAAAATAATTCGTCTTTATGAATTTCTGGTGGCCCTGAAAAGGGCCGATTTGTTCAAGTCGTTATGCTGGTTCTCTATTCTGAATCAGACGAGTCCTATGATTAGAAAAAATGTGTTAAATATGAAATACAATACACCGAAGACAAAAAATTGGGCGATTTTTTTTTTCAAAAATTTTTTGCCTGCGGCGGTCATTCCATACGTCACTGAATTTGGCATCCGTTATTTCCACAATTTCCCTAGTAGGGTCATGAAACTCCCCAATTGCTTTGAAAACTTCATGAAGTCTATCCGGGAGAGAAGGAAACTTTTTAAAAAACATGAATTTTGCAAGATACCCTATATAGTGGGCCTTCTTGCGTCCAAAGCGCGGTATGCCATCTTTCAAATCGTGACCATCCCATTTCTTCCTTCAAAATTGCACTTCGCATTTTTGACCATTTGTATCAAGCATAACGAAGCGACAAATTTCCGAAATAGAAAACCGATGACCTTGAAAAAACGTATTTTTTCGCACGGTCTCCGAGAACTTACAGCGCACCATTTTTAGATTTTTTGCAGCCGCAGGTATAGTTGCGGTGCTCTCACAGATAAAATAAATAGCACTACGCGACCTGTATTTAATTTTACAGGCTTTTCCGCACGTTGGACACAGCTTTACTTGGCTTATTACGTTGTGTAAACGTAAAAAGTCAATAAGTTCAATGCCGCACTGAAGCAGCATTGAAAACTCAGCGTTTGCAAATTTGCAGCTATTGCAACGAGATATCTTTTCGCGTTGAAAATGACACATTAGATGACACTAATTGCGACTTTTAGTCGGTCGCAACGATAGTCTGCATAAACGTCAAGCAACCGGCAAGTTAACCGTTGTAACGGCATAAAATTGCTCATTTTTGTGTCTGTCGAAATTTTTGTACGACACAAATCTGTTGTCGGACAATGTGCGCATCACTGTGATGTTTCACGCAGAATTTCGCAACAACAAAATACATGGAAATTTAATTATTTTTAAAATTCTATTAAAAAAAACTAGAAGCGTCCGAGACATATTTTTATACCCTTGGACCATTGAAAATGTTCAAAAAGGGTATACTAACTTTGTGCAAATGTATGTAACGGGCAGAAGGAGGCGTCGGAGACCCCATAAAATATATACATATATTCTTCCTCAGGATCACTAGCCATGTCCGTCTGTCTGTTCGTCTGTACCTCTGTCTGTCTGGATAGGGACACCAAATTTAGCATGAAGATTCCTGTATACCATACGCAGATCAAGTTTATTTTCAATTTGGAATAACACGCCTACCTAGTTCGTTGGTATACACAATATATAATATATAAGCTCCTTTACCGTTTGCCTGCAGTGTGTCCAACAATTTGCCCAGAACGATGCTGAAAATGATCATAGGGAAGTAGGGCAGGGCGCTAAGTGCAGCATTACTTGCAACGTTGAACTTGAGCACCTGCTTCATGTAGAATGGAATCTCGATATAGTACATTTACCAGCCGAAGTTACTGCAGGTTTGTACCAAAGTAAAAACCTTGCCCCATGGCATCTTGGGAGGTTCGACCTTGGTTTCCGTACGCATTGAGCTGGTGATCATGTGCCTCTCTTCGTGGCTAATTAAACGCCTCTTTTAGGGTTATCCTGTACAAGGATTACCCACAATGTCATCCACATGCAGCAAACGAAGCCAGTGGAACGAAGTAAAGGGTGGCGTCAATAGGGTGCACTACATTGATGGCCAACGAGAACAATATGACTCACTTAGCTGAGAAGTTCTCCACAACGTGAACCAGCGGAATCTGAGTAACAAGACCCAGTAGTAACAGCTCAGCAGGGTGCCCTGCAGGGGCTCACTCCTGGTGAATGGTCCGTCCTGGGTGGCGAAACAGAGGAGAGTGAGAAGTTAAAGCTGATTGTCAGACAGCAGCTACAGCAATTAACTTACTTCGCTTTTGGCCGTCACATTTGCACTAGAAACTCCGCCTAGGAGTGTGCATTTCTGCACCAGAAATTTGGTTGTCACATTGCTAAGGAGGCTGTGGTTGACATGGTGGTCCGACTGCAGCAGATGTATGGCCGTGTGGTTTACCATAGCCATCATGTCCACGCTAAGATTCACTTTAAAGCCATAGACAACGACCTTGCCGATGGAACCGAGTATAGCAAGCACAATGCGGGCACAATTTCTGTAAATAATGAAAATGGGTTAATTACGCCGCCATGGGTTAATTGCGGTAGATCAGGCCCCTCTCTCATTCACATATACAGGAGATCGCCTCCCATCGCTTTCGCTGTTCTTGCTGAAATTGAAGGAGAAACGTGCTACGATTAGTCCCTCCCTATTAGGTAGATCGAGTAATTATGCCTTCACTGGCTTATACTAATTTCTAACTGAAATTTATGGTATTTATTTTCGATTTCACATTCAAATCGGAGTGAAAACAAATCGTTATCGCACCCTCGTGACAATTTGCGAGGTTCTTTTTCTCTTTTTTATCTCAAGAAAAATATAAACCTTTGTTGTGCTAGGTTGAAAGTTCTTTGAAAATGGGAGTTATATTAAAGGTAGAGAAAGAGGATAGGGTGAATGAAACTCCTTAAGGTAGTAGGTGGCATGTTTAGAAATAAATAAACCTTTTGTTGTGCTTCCATGGAACAAAAGATATATAAAAATTAAAGTTTTTCACAATTAAACCAGTCGAACTCTACAGTCAGGTGCTGACTGTATAAGGCCACCATTAAATTTCGCGTGGTTATACTATGTTCGAGCGACACGCACAAACATAATTGTCGAACAAAAAAGAGCAACGTATAGACAAAGCAAAAGCCAATAGACAAGTGGGAGGGCAGTAAGGATTTGTGTCCATTTTTAGAGCTTGCCAAAATTCTTTACATTTTCTTCTTCTTTATTTTTTGTCACGAGCTAAAAATGCATATTGTGTCTTCTCGCTCTGTCTTATTACTCTACGCATATGTAAATTCATCATGGTATGTACACGTATGTATATTTGTATACATATATATTTATGTTAATTTATTTATGTAATCAATTAACGGAAAAAATTACAAAATATATAACACTAAATATATAAAATAATAGTAAATATTAACGGAAACACAAAATTTGAACCCACCCGGGGAATCGAACACCCATCTCCAACTGCAGCGAGAGTTGGACAGTGGCTAAGTTAGCTATGTCTCGGACGCTAATACGAATGATGTTGACTATTTTCGGAGTTCGCTTGCTGCTCGACATCTGAAATTTTTTGTTGATTTGGTAAAGGTTAAATATAAGGTTAAATATCTCCGATTTTTTAAAAAACTTTTACAGGTAGGGCTATATTTATCATGAATTTTGGTGAAAGAAATATGTCTCGGACGCTTCTAGTTTTTTTTTAATTGAATTTTAAAAATAATTAAATTTGCATGTATTTTGTTATTGCGTTTTTGTGTGTGACGCCAGTAAGTCTGCAACTTTTTGTGACAGTACAGTGTGCCACAAACTGATTTGTTTGAAATGAAAATATTGCAGTCACTTTGGTATAAGATTCCTGTGCAAATTTTGTTTTGAAATATAAATTTACTCTTACGTTTCTTAACTATCTGTGCCATATACGAAGATTCCTGTATACCACACGCAAATCAAGTTTATTTTCAATTTGGAATAACACGCCTACCGCCCCCGCAAACCGCCAATTTTGTTTACATTGCTATTTACATTCGAAGTACTCATTTCTTAACGTTCTGCTTTAGCATATATAGAGATAAATACTATATGAACTTATCCTCCAAATTGCAATCCGATCAGACAATAAACACTGAAGTTATTAGATAAACCATTTCGACCCTTCGACCAGCAAAGAAGTTGTCGATGACGTCAGAACTAAATTACTTGTGCATGAAAGAAAAGGACAAACGATGCGAGCGCGAAGCGCGAGCTGTTTCTCGACTCTTCTTTTCCATGCACATGTCAATTACCGAAAATACATGTGCATAAATACATATATGCTAACACTCAACCAATAGGTGGCGTATAGATGAATGAATGTATGCAAGCAGTTGCATGCATGTGTCCATATTCATAATATGCGTACGTGCAGCTATGATTATTATTTAATAATTCATATTTTAGGGTCAATTAAAAATACAAAACCATAAAATGCAATTAAATAAATATTAATTTTGATTACTCGATATATTGAAAGTTATCGATATTGGCCAATTCAAAATTTATAAAGTAATTCCGATATATACTGCTCACACCGATTTTTGCAGTCTTTCGCGCGCTAGGAAAATTGCGGCGATAAATTATTGGCAACGTATCGAAATTGAAGCAAGGTGGCAGCGCACTGCAGTGTTATGATTAATTTGTAGCTTGCGATTAGTATTATACATTTAAATACTTTTTATGGCAACATACGTCCAAGGGTATCCCACTGTCGAGTGCCGCTCGACTGTTGCTCTCGTTCTTTTTGAATTTAGACTTATAGTGGATTATTTTTCTGCCTCTGTTTGTTTCCTCGAAATGCTTGTTATCTATCTGCCTTATATTTCCTGTTTTTCTAAAAGGGTTGGTTGTCTTTGACTTGACCAGAGGGGATTCTCTGAAGTTGGTATCTATACCGAAGTCTGTTTTATTTTCATTTAGTTTGTCGATTTTATCTATTTTGTTCTGTTGAGTGTTATAGGCAGGTGTTCCTGCGAAAATAAAGATATCTGCTGGTGTTCGACCCGTTGTATTATGTTTTGTTTTATGATTATATACGTAAAGTATTTTCTCGAACTTTGTAAATTGATTTTCGGGTTCGTTTTCACTCATTATAATTCGTAATTTTTCGTTGACAGTTTTATGAAATCTCTCAATGTCAGAAATTCCATTTTTGCTTGTCGTAATGTTTAGAGTTACTCCCTCTGAATCTAGCCAGAGTTTGAGTGCAGTGCACATGAAAGCGGAGTCTTTGTCAGCTTTTATCTCTATGGGTTTGCCCATATCGTTAAATATGCGTAAAATAGCTCTTTTGGTTTCAAGCCAATCTCTACTGTTTACTTCTATCAGGGAGGCGTATTTAGAATAAATGTCAATACATGATAGAAACTGTTTGTTATTTATTAAATAGAAATCCATGACATATTTGTCTCTGGGGTTGAGGGTTTCTGGAGTTGTTGCGAAGGTTAGTTTAGTATTTCTATGTTCAGTTTTGGCTATATTACAGATATCGCATTCATTTATAATGTTTTGAATAATTTTCTGATAATCGGGATAGTAATAGTGTTCTTTGAACTGAAGAATAAGTTTCTCTATTCCAGGGTGTAATAATTCCTTATGCGTTTTAAGAATAATCTCCTTAAACTGGGCGTATGTTTGAAGATCTATCAATTTACCGCTGGTTCTCATTGTTTTAGTGAGGTTATCTGGACTTATTATTTGGACATAAGCATTTTGGAAGATTTGGAAATCGGCCTCATTGGGGAAATAGATAACACTTTTTTTAGTGCAGAGATATTCCTTAATTAATTCTTTGGCAAGGGTATCCGTCATTTCTTTGTAACTGATTATACCCTTGGACCATTAAAAATGGTCAAAAAAGGGTATACTAACTTTGTGCAAAAGTATGTAACAGGCAGAAGGAGGCGTCGGAGACCCCATAAAGTATATATATTCTTGCTCAGGATCAATAGCCGAGTCGATTGAGCCATTGTCCGTCTGTCTGTCTGTCTGTCTGTCTGGATGAACGCGTCGATCTCAGCTATTACAAAAGCTACGGACACCAAATTTAGCATGAAGATTCCTGTATACCACACGCAAATCAAGTTTATTTTCAATTTGGAATAACACGCCTACCGCCCCCGCAATCCGCCAATTTTGTTTACATTGCTATTTACATTCGAAGTACTCATTTCTTAACGTTCTGCTTTAGCATATATATAGATAAATACTATATGAACTTATCCTCCAAATTGCAATCCGATCAGACAATAAACACTGAAGTTATTAGATAAACCATTTCGACCCTTCGACCAGCAAAGAAGTTGTCGATGACGTCAGAACTAAATTACTTGTGCATGAAAGAAAAGGACAAACGATGCGAGCGCGAAGCGCGAGCTGTTTCTCGACTCTTCTTTTCCATGCACATGTCAATTACCGAAAATACATGTGCATAAATACATATATGCTAACACTCAACCAATAGGTGGCGTATAGATGAATGAATGTATGCAAGCAGTTGCATGCATGTGTCCATATTCATAATATGCGTACGTGCAGCTATGATTATTATTTAATAATTCATATTTTAGGGTCAATTAAAAATATAAAACCATAAAATGCAATTAAATAAATATTAATTTGGATTACTCGATATATTGAAAGTTATCGATATTGGCCAATTCAAAATTTATAAAGTAATTCCGATATATACTGCTCACACCGATTTTTGCAGTCTTTCGCGCGCTAGGAAAATTGCGGCGATAAATTATTGGCAACGTATCGAAATTGAAGCAAGGTGGCAGCGCACTGCAGTGTTATGATTAATTTGTAGCTTGCGATTAGTATTATACATTTAAATACTTTTTATGGCAACATACGTCCAAGGGTATCCCACTGTCGAGTGCCGCTCGACTGTTGCTCTCGTTCTTTTTGAATTTAGACTTATAGTGGATTATTTTTCTGCCTCTGTTTGTTTCCTCGAAATGCTTGTTATCTATCTGCCTTATATTTCCTGTTTTTCTAAAAGGGTTGGTTGTCTTTGACTTGACCAGAGGGGATTCTCTGAAGTTGGTATCTATACCGAAGTCTGTTTTATTTTCATTTAGTTTGTCGATTTTATCTATTTTGTTCTGTTGAGTGTTATAGGCAGGTGTTCCTGCGAAAATAAAGATATCTGCTGGTGTTCGACCCGTTGTATTATGTTTTGTTTTATGATTATATACGTAAAGTATTTTCTCGAACTTTGTAAATTGATTTTCGGGTTCGTTTTCACTCATTATAATTCGTAATTTTTCGTTGACAGTTTTATGAAATCTCTCAATGTCAGAAATTCCATTTTTGCTTGTCGTAATGTTTAGAGTTACTCCCTCTGAATCTAGCCAGAGTTTGAGTGCAGTGCACATGAAAGCGGAGTCTTTGTCAGCTTTTATCTCTATGGGTTTGCCCATATCGTTAAATATGCGTAAAATAGCTCTTTTGGTTTCAAGCCAATCTCTACTGTTTACTTCTATCAGGGAGGCGTATTTAGAATAAATGTCAATACATGATAGAAACTGTTTGTTATTTATTAAATAGAAATCCATGACATATTTGTCTCTGGGGTTGAGGGTTTCTGGAGTTGTTGCGAAGGTTAGTTTAGTATTTCTATGTTCAGTTTTGACTATATTACAGATTTCGCATTCATTTATAATGTTTTGAATAATTTTCTGATAATCGGGATAGTAATAGTGTTCTTTGAACTGAAGAATAAGTTTCTCTATTCCAGGGTGTAATAATTCCTTATGCGTTTTAAGAATAATCTCCTTAAACTGGGCGTATGTTTGAAGATCTATCAATTTACCGCTGGTTCTCATTGTTTTAGTGAGGTTATCTGGACTTATTATTTGGACATAAGCATTTTGGAAGATTTGGAAATCGGCCTCATTGGGGAAATAGATAACACTTTTTTTAGTGCAGAGATATTCCTTAATTAATTCTTTGGCAAGGGTATCCGTCATTTCTTTGTAACTGATTATACCCTTGGACCATTGAAAATGGTCAAAAAAGTGTATACTAACTTTGTGCAAATGTATGTAACAGGCAGAAGGAGGCGTCGGAGACCTCATAAAGTATATATATTCTTGCTCAGGATCAATAGCCGAGTCGATTGAGCCATGTCCGTCTGTCTGTCCGTCTGTCTGTCCGTCTGTCTGTCTGTCTGGATGAACGCGCCGATCTCAGCTATTACAAAAGCTACGGACACCAAATTTAGCATGAAGATTCCTGTATACCATACGCAGATCAAGTTTATTTTCAATTTGGAATAACACGCCTACCGCCCCCGCAAACCGCCAGTTTTGGTTTACATTGCTATTTACATTCGAAGAACTCATTTCTTAACGTTCTGCTTTAGCATATATATAGATAAATAATATATGAACTTATCCTCCAAATTGCAATCCGATCAGACAATAAACACTGAAGTTATTAGATAAACCATTTCGACACTTCGACCAGCAAAGAACTTGTCGATGACGTCAGAACTAAATTCCTTATACATGAAAGAAAAGGACAACGATGCGAGCGCGAAGCGCGAGCTGTTTCTCGACTCTTCTTTTCCATGCACATGTCAATTACCGAAAATACATGTGCATAAATATATGCTAACACTCAACCAATAGGTGGCGTATATATGAATATGAAGAAAGCAAAGAAGTTGTCGATGACGTCAGAACTAAATTACTTGTGCATGAAAGAAAAGGATAAACGATGCGAGCGCGAAGCGCGAGCTTTTTCTCGACTCTTCTTTTTCATGCACATGTCAATTACCCAAAATACATGTGCATAAATGCAAACACTTATACATACTTAATTTGTGTTCACACATGCATATGTAAAATTATATACAACCAATAGCGTGGTTGATCGGCATGCATGAATGCAGGTATTTACTAGATTTCTAATATAGACATATTATTATTATTATTTAATAATTTATATATTGACTTTTTATTAAATAAATATTAATTTAGATTTCACGATATATTATGAGCTATCATATCGATAGCTTTTAATATTAGATTCTATAGATCATTATTATAAATTTAAGGTTTCGCGCACTTTTTAATTGCGGCGATAAATTATTGGCAACGTATCAAAATTGTTGCAAGGTGGCAGCGCGCTTCAGTGTTATGTTAATTTGTAGTTTGCGATTGGCGTGTTCGGTGTCGTCGTCGATTGTCGATTATCATTTGTATTTTCGATATTAAATATAAAATAATATATAATTAATTCGCGTGTTCGTGATACATTTAACATTTAATGCAAATTAATATAAGTCGAGTATATAATAAGTAAATCCTCGTGTGTGATTGTTATGCGTTAACGGAACATTTTTTATGCGTGTGAATGATTGCGCCCTGCCCGGAACGTGGCGCGCAATTTTAGAAAAGTGCGGTACACAGCGTAACGTATTTTTGTGCATGCATACATATATGTGTATAGACTCTTCTGAAGTGTGTGTGATTGTACGTGAACATCGGTATCGGTTCGTTTCCGCGATTCAAATTGGAATTTTCGCTGGAATTTCTTGCAGGTTTAATTTATTATTTCTTTGATTTATATTTATTCTTTTTTCCACATTTTGTTTATTTTTATTTTCCTTATTAAATTTTATTATTATTTGTTCTTTCATTAGATATTTATTTTCATTTATAATATAATTATTTTAAATAATATACATATATTTATTTAAATATATGAATATAATTATAATATATATATATCTATTTAAATATATGAATATATTTATATATATAAATAAATATACTAACTTTATTTTATATATATAACTATATATTAATTTTTGATAAATATATATTCAAATTAAATTAATTTATAAGAATTTTATTTTTAACATACCTATATATTATTTTAAAACTTATATATTAGAAGATGCCTAGACTTAAGAGAAAGTCAGCTTGCAATAGGAGTCAAACACAGCGAAAAATCGAAAAATCGTTTGAATAGGTCAGATATAGACTTTTCTGAGCAGGAACGCGTAAATAATCTAGAGGCACATAGAGAACGTAGGCAAAATTTCGAATTTAGGGAAGCTGAAAGGGTTAGAGATAGTCAACAGCATCGAGTCCGCAGAAGTAATAGAACATTTAGGGCCGTTGAGCAATTACCGGACACAATTCGTCACACTACTCTTCGGGCTTCTTAGCCAATCAGATTACAAGAACAACTTGCTGACACTTCGCGTCGTTCGAGGCGCAGGCGAGATGCTGACCTTCGATCTCAGGAAAGAGATCAGGATGCAGTTCGTCGCCGTGTACGTCGCAGTGATTCTGCAATTAAAACAGACGAACAACTTGCCAACACTTCGCGTCGTTCGAGTCGCAGGCAAGATGCTGAGTTTCGATCTCAGGAAAGAGAGCAGGATGCAGTTCGTCGCCGTGTACGTCGCAGTGATTCTGCAATTAAAACAGACGAACAACTTGCCAACACTTCGCGTCGTTCGAGTCGCAGGCAAGATGCTGAGTTTCGATCTCAGGAAAGAGAGCAGGATGCAGTTCGTCGCCGTGTACGTCGCAGTGATTCTGCAATTAAAACAGACGAACAACTTGCCAACACTTCGCGTCGTTCGAGTCGCAGGCAAGATGCTGAGTTTCGATCTCAGGAAAGAGAGCAGGATGCAGTTCGTCGCCGTGTTCGACGAACTGATCATTCAACTAGAAATGCCGAACAACTTGCCAATACTTTGCGTCGATCGAGGCGCAGGCAATGTCCACAATTCAGGTCCAACGAAAGCGGACGAGATGCTGTTAGAAGGGCGATTCAGCGACAAAATCAGGAGACGCGAATTTTAGAAAGGGCAATAGATAGAAGTCAAAGGTCTCAGGTTTGAAACAATCCTATTCGTAGGATTGTTGAGCAGGCACGCAATACTCGAATACCCGCAGTGCTCGAATTCGAGCTCAACGTGAGGCCTTTGAAGCTCATAGGAATATGTCGCAAAGAGTGAGTCTATATAGAAGTATTTGCACCAATAGGATAGCAGAGAATAGGAGAAACGCGTCCCGCAATAGAGTGGACCGTGCGAATACCCTTCCAGATGATAGGATATCGCAGGTTAAAACTAGTTTAGATTGCCTAATAGCCAATTTTAATAAGACAGTCAAGCAGGGACCCGATCAGGTTTGCATATGTTGCAAAGGTTTGTGGTTTCCACATCAAGTGGACAAAATTTCGCGTGAGGTCATAGAGGAAAAGTGTAGTGAGGCAGATAGTGTTGATATTTTGTATCTTTCCTCTATGTTTCCATCCCATAATAATAGGTTTAGCTTTTGCAAAACCTGCAGCCGCAGTATTAAGTCAGGGAAAAAAACCAAAGGCTTCTATTACAAATGGCCTAAATTTTCCGGAGCTTCCGGAATGCCTGAAAGGCTTGACGCCTCTAGAAGAAAGGCTGATTTCTCCCCGTCTTCCTTTTATGATCATAAAGTCTCTTGGATATGGACGTCAAAGTGCCATTAAAGGAGCAGTGATCAATGTGCCAATTCCAGTTGCAAATGTTGTAACTTCCCTTCCCAGGGCATTTAATGAAGCCGAAGTAGTTCAGATTCATCTTAAGCGCAGGATGGAGTATAACCATGATTTCATGGCTGAAACCATAAGGCCCTCAAAGATAGTTGATGCAATTCGGTATTTAGTGAACACAGAACTTTATAAGAAGCACCAGGTTACTATCAATGAGCAGTGGTTGTCTTCTTACTCAGCTGAGACTGTACCATTTGTTGCGTCAGCAGACGACAGGGACATTGTGTGTCAAATGTTAGAAAAGGCAGCACAACCTAATGAGCATAGAGTAGTAGAAGAAGAGGTAGAGTTGAATCCAGGAGGTCAAGAAACCTTCATGGAAAATGTCCCTGTTGAAAACATAGATATTCCTCGAATTGCTATAGCACCAGGAGAGGGTCAGCGACCTCTTGACATGATAACCGATTGTGATTCAGAGGAGCTGGCTTTTCCCACAATATTTGCAGGCATTAAAAGGAAATGTCAGGAAAGTTTTACAACTATAGTTAGATCAGAGCTTAGGAATTTTGATAGAAGAGGTTGTAGAACTGATAAATTATTTCATAACTTCAAAAAGTTAGAAATGATTAGCATTAGGAATAGCACATCAATTTGCTTACGTAAGCACTCTGCCACTCAAGGCATTTCGGCTGCTGATGTGCGTAATGATGAAACTTTAAATAGGTTAATACTTCATGATGATGGCTATAGGCTTTTAAAAGGTATTCGCACGTCTCCTGCTCATTGGGAGGACGAGAAAAAGAAAGTGATGGCTATGATTAGGCAGGTAGGGCTTCCAACTTTTTTTATAACATTTTCCGCAGCGGAAACTAGGTGGCCGGAGCTTTTAGTCTTGCTATGTAAAAATGTAGACAAGCTAGAAGTATCCGAAGAAGAAGCGTTAAATTTGGGGTTTAATGAGAAAGCTCGTCTCATTAGAGCAGACCCAGTGACCTGTGCCAGATATTTCGATTTTCGATATAGACAGGTTTTAAAACTGATGAAAAAGGAAGGCGGTGTCTTTGGTTGTCACCAGGTCATCAAGTTTTATTGGCGAGTGGAGTTTCAGCAAAGAGGCTCTCCACATATACATGGCATGTTCTGGCTGAAAGACGCCCCAAAGCTCGACCTAAAGAATGAGTCCACATTTATGCCTGTGAAGTCCTTTATTGATCAGTTTATTACTGCTGATTCTAGTTGCCCGGACGTTGCTCCATATTTGGAGTATCAACTCCATAGTCACGGGCACTCTTGCAGGCGAGAAATTAGGTCAAAACAAATTTGTAGATTTGGTATCCCATACCCTCCCAAGCCTCAAACAGAAATTCTTCTCCCTTTAGAAGAAAATGCTCCAAATTTGGCCGAGCATCGTAGGAATTTCGAAAAAATTCAAAGTCTGCTCGACTTCCCATTTGATCGTGAAAGCGTAGAAAATTTTAACGATTTTAACAACTTTTTGTCCCACGATCAACTTAACCTTAGTTATGAGGGCTACATTAATGCTGTAAGATCAAGTATAAAGAAACCAAAAGTTTTTTTGAAGCGATCTTTTGCAGCAATCAAGCTTAACGCTTATAACAAGCACCTCCTTTTGTTGCAGCGAGCAAATATGGATATTCAGTTTATTTTAGACCCCTATGCTTGCTGCAGCTTCGTCGTTAATTATATTAATATAATAATTCTCAGAGAGGTATCTCAATGTTGATGCGTGAGGCAATCAATGAGATTAAAGACAATAACAATGTAACTATTAAGCAAAAGTTACAACATTTAGGTAACAAATTTATATTTGGCACTGAGATATCCGCTTTTTATAGCTACTGCAAATCAGAACGAGGAGCTCGCCAAGAAAATGCAGATGACTTTGACGATGATGTGCCTAGGGCTTCTGAATCAATAGTTTACGCTCTTCGCGATAATAATGGCTTCATCAGAAAGAGGACCACTGCGTGCATAATTAGGTATAGGAGATTTAATGTCAATACAGAAACAAGTGACTATTTCAGAGAGCTAAAAATGCTTTACGCCCCATGGCGAGATGAGCATTTTGATTTAGTCACACATGACTGTGAATTGTTCTGTAGGGAAAATTCGGAGTTAGTAGAGAACAATCGCAGAAAATATAATTTACTAGATGATAGGGAACTAGAAGATGCTCTGAGCCACTTAACAGAGGAAGCAGAAATGAGAATAATCAAGTAGGAGAACAGGAAGTGGTAGATGATGGCTTCACAGTTTTAGGATTGCCTGAAATAGATCCACATCTAAATGTTTTAAATGTGGATGGAAATATTGATATGAATGATGAAGATAGTAATGTCCGTTTTATCAAGCTTCCAGCCTTAGTTTCTCAGGAAAGCTTAGCTAATATAGTTAGATCTCTTAATTTAAAGCATAAGCTATATTTTACACATGCTTTGCATAATGCCAAAATCAATACAGTCTTTTATGAATTTGTTGGAGGCGGCGCCGGAGTCGGAAAGAGTCGACTTATATCAGCAATTTTTCAGTCATTATCCGTAATGTATAACAGTATACCAGGAGCTGATCCGACATCTGTTAAAATCCTCTTATGTGCACCAACAGGAAAAGCAGCATTCGGAATTAGTGGTTCGACACTGCATTCCATGTTTTCACTTCCTGTTAATCAATCTCGCTCAGCACCTCTAAGGGCCTTAAGCCATGATTTAGTTAATAGCCTTCATTCAAGGTTAATCGATCTTAAATTAATTATTATTGATGAAATATCAATGGTTAGCTCTCTAATGTTTTCTTATTTAGATTCTCGTTTGAAGCAAATTTTCAAAAATACTTCTCCTTTTGGTGGTGTTTCTATCATCGTATTCGGTGATCTTAGACAGTTACAGCCCGTAGGAGGTAGTTGGATTTTCGATCCAAATACCACTGACCCTTACCATGAAATATTTGGTACGTATCTCTGGGACCTTTTTTTGTATTTTGAGCTCACAGAGATAATGCGTCAACGTGACGATCAGCTTTTCGCTTCTGCCTTAAATAATATGGCATCGAGTTGTATGACAGCCGATGATATTGTCCTTTTCCAATCTAGAATATGCGAACCATCGGCAGTGCCCGATGATGCAATTCATCTGTTTAGTAATAATAATGAGGTTGATTTATTTAATGTAACGAAACTCAATTGCTACTGAGCAATTTTTCTCTACTGCTGAAGATTTTATTAAGGCGGGCCATTTGGAACCAGCTAGGAAACAAAGAATATTAGAAGAAGTGAAGGGTTTTAAAACTTCCGCTACACAGGGACTCTGTACGTCTCTTCTCCTAAAAAATACTGCCAAGTACATGATGACGTTCAATGTAGACACAGGGGATGGATTAGTAAACGGGGCATCAGGTGTGTTGATGCAAATAGATTTCAATACATCCAACACTCCCAACATTTTATGGATGAAATTTACAGAGGAAACTGTAGGAGAATCTGCGCGTTCGAAGTGTACACATCGTACAGATCCTTCATGGACTCCTATTCAGAAAATTGTTCGCAGTTTTCAATATTCAAATAACGCACAAATTAACATTGACCGTAGGCAGTTTCCAATTGTGCCTGCTGAAGGCATCACAATTCATAAGAGTCAGGGAGCTACGTATGGCAAAGTGGTAGTCCATGCTAATTCCAGAATGCAGCGTGCTGCATTATACGTAGCTTGCAGTAGAGCAACTACTGCTTTAGGATTATTCATTATTGGGAATTTTGTTCCTCCTAAGTCTCCCCAAAATAATGATAAAGTGAAAGCCCAATTGAAGAAATTGCGGACTGAAAAACTACTGTGTACTCATTACGATTATTTAATTAACAGTTCTGCCCTTAACATTTTCTTCCATAATTCTCAGAGCTTGAATTCCCATCTTGAAGATATTCAATCGGACAAGCTGATGCTTCAGTCATCAATATTATGTTTCGTGGAAACTTCCATAAGCAATGAAACTGTTGAAATACCTGGGTTCACTATTGTGGTTCAACTTGAATCAATTAGGCCTTTAACAGGCATCATAATTTATGTAAAGAACGAGCTAGTAGATAGAGTTTCCCATACCTTTAGCAGTAGAAAAACTTTTGGCTCAGTAGTTTTTGAGTTCGGCATATTTAGGTTTGATGCCATAAGTTTTCTTATATTATATAAAAGTCCAGACTTTCCTCTGTCCACATTTAAAATAGAATTTGAGGAGATAATTCATCAATTTTATCGTTTAGGTGATTTAGGGGATAGCTTGCTAGTTTTAGGAGATTTTAATTTGTGCCTCAAAACCATTAACAGGTGTAAGAGTATTTATAATTTTTTGATTAGCAAAGGATTAAGGAGTTTGTTAGATTTGAAAACGTCCACTGCCAATATGGATACACATATTGATTGGGCGTTTTCAAATATACTAGATAATGAAAAGATTAGTGCTAGGACTTTTGAGGTTTTGCATAGCCATCACAATGGGATATCTGTTAGTATTCAGGCATGAGTTTGTAATGTTTGGAATAGGTTAGAAATTAAGAAATCTAAATGACAGGATATATGTAAATATGTATGTAGGCATATTTTAATAATTTAAATTTAATTATCTAATAGTTAAGTATAACCATTGAATGGAAAATTGGTTTGATAATTATTATTATTTTTTTATTTTTATACCCTTGGACCTTGTTATCGATATTAACCAATTTAAAATTTATAAAGAAATACCGATATCTACTGCTCACACCGCTTTAGGGAATTGCGGCGATAAATTATTGGCAAAATATCGAAATTGAAGCAAGGTGGCAGCGCACTCCAGTATTATTATTAATTTATAGCTTGCAATTAGTATTATACTATTAAATACTTTTTATGGCAACATACGTCCAAGGGTATCCTACTGTCGTGTGCAACTCGACTGTTGCTCTTGTTTTTAATTGAATTTTAAAAACAATTAAATTTGCATGTATTTTGTTATTGCGTTTTTGTGTGTGACGCCAGTAAGTCTGCAACTTTTTGTGACAGTACAGTGTGCCACAAACTGATTTGTTTGAAATGAAAATTTTGCCGTCACTTTAGTATAAGATTCCTGTGCAAATTTTGTTTTGAAATATAAATTTACTCTTACGTTTCTTACCTACCTGTGCCATATATATAATAACGAGTTCACTGGTTATGGTTTTTAAAAAAAACAAAGTTTATTTTATTTTATTTAATAACACTTATCTTCCTATTAAGTGGAAGAACCAAAGCCGTTTGGTTGGTTTTAGACGAATGGGGGTGGCGTTGCTAATTGGACGAACGGAGCGGCTGAACAGGAGTTATCGCGGAGATAACTGTATCTGAACTGAACTGATGCCTGAAGGCAAGCCTGAGCTTAAATAAGCTGAAGGGGTATTAAGAGAACGAACTCTTTAAGAGAGTTTGGCGCACTGATGTGTTCGTTATTGCAGGTGGCGGTTGTCGCCAATTCAAATTGGGGGAGACAGTGGGCACGGATGTATTTATTATTGCAAGTGGCGGCTATAGCCATTGGTGATCAAATTCAAATTGGGGGAGATTGTGGGATTCGGACATTTGGATGTTTATGATTTGAAAGCTCAACTTACGAGTGGGGTGACTTGCTACGCGTGGGAAGTTGACTTTTGAGAAGGGCAACCAAATGGCTTTTGTTCTTTTAAGTACAAATGTTTACAATTGTATGTGTGCGTGTGGTGTTGTGTAGGGAATTTTATGTAAGTCCGATATACGTGTAGTGGATATGTAACTTCCCCCTCCTAAGAAATAAGCCTGTCCTCAGGCCCTGGGGTATAATACAGGTGTATCGTTTATCGGTACATTTTCTACTGTCGGTATTACAATATTTTCATTTCCCTCTATGGGGTTATTTGGTTGTTTCTTAAATTTAACAATTATTTTTGTTAATAATAAAGTGGATTGCTTTATTTTAGTTATAATATTTATTTATTTAATTTAGTTTGTGCTTCGTGCACTTCTATTCCGTTTGACATATTTTGAGCAAGAGAAGTAATTATGTTAATTTAACATTACGTTAAGTATTTGATAACAGCCGATTTAATCTTATGCTAATTAACATTACATATCGAGGCATACACATTTATTCCAACACGCCTCTTAAATTTGTTGTCTTCGTTCTATCTTACATTACTTTAACTTTACAGCATTTCTATTTCTTATAAATTTTTGTTTGTCTAACGCTTTGGTTAACATGTCTGCTATATTAAGTCTAGATTCAATCTTTACAATGTCTATAATACCTTTTTCATAATTTTCGTTTACATAGTGATACTGCACTTCAATGTGCTTCGAATTTTTTGTAAAATTACCAAATTTAGCAATCGCTACTGCGCCTGAATTATCTTCATAAATCTTTATCGCTTTTTCGTTATTAATATTAAATATTTCACATAGCATGTTTTTGACAAATAATATTTCTGTTACTGCTTCCGACAGGGCAATGTACTCTGCAAACGTTGAGCATTTTGTTACAGTGTGTTGTTTGTGAGTTTTCCAATATATTATATTTCCATACATTCTTATTATAAATCCCGTTGTGGATTTTCTATCAACATTATCTCCTGCATAATCTGAGTCTACCATACAATCTAGTATTTCATTATTTTTATTCTCTTCAAAAGTTAAATTCAAATCTCTTGTCTTATATAAATATTTTAATACTCTTAACGCGTATTTATAGTGTGTTGAATTATAACAACTTTGATATCTGCTTAGATAATTTACGGAATATGATATATCTGGTCTTGTACCTGCGCTTATATATAATAATTCACCTATCAAGTTTCTGTATTTAATTTTTTCATCACATTCAGTTGCTTGATCTAATTTTAAGTTTGTTTCCATTGGAGTTTCGTACAGTTTAGCATTTTCGAGATCATACTTCATTGCTAGTGATTCAATATATCTTTTTTGATTTAACGTCATTTTCTTACTTTCAGTACTATAATTAATTTCTATTCCAATATAACTGCCGATTTTTCCTAAATCTTTCATTGTAAATTTGTTCATTAAACTGTCTTTTATTTCTGTTATTTTTGTTTTGTTCTTACTGCATATCAGGATGTCATCTACGAATACTAAGATATATACTTCATCTTTATCCGCTCTTTTTACATATAAACAATAATCGTAATTGCTTCTCTTAAAATTTAATTTGTCGAGATATTTATGTAAACATTCGTACCATGCTCTTGGGCTTTCTCTCAATCCATATAATGCCTTAATCAATTTATAAACTTTGTTTTCTCCTGTTTCGTAACCCTTCGGTTCATTTACATAAACTTCTGATTTTACATAGCCATTTAAAAAAGCTGTTTCGACATCCATCTGATTTATAAACAGACCATTTTTACAACAATATGATAGTAATACTTTTAATGTTTGCATTTTTCCTACTGGTGAATATACGTTTTCTAGTCGTTCTCTTTGTTGGAAACCTCTTACTACTAGTCTAGCTTTGTAAGTCCCATCACTTTTCTTTTTGTACACCCATTTAACATCTATAATCTTTTTGTTTATCGGTTTTTCTACAATTTGCCACGTATTATTTTTATTTAAGCATTGCATTTCTGTGTTCATTGCTTTGAGCCATTCTATTTTTTCATTGCTATTCATCGCCTCTTCATAAGTGTTTGGTACAATTGCATTTACATAATTGATATAAATAAAATGAGTTACTGGGTTACCGTATAGATTTACTGGGCGTTTCTTTCTATTTGATGTTCTCTGCACTGCTAAATGTTCTTTGTTCTCCTCACTCTCGCTTTCATCGCTAGTTTTTGAATTAACTTCGTCCATGTCATTTAGTTCGTGTGTCTTAGCGTTATCTTCATAATCTTCTTCATTTTCATTTATTTGACTTTCATTATCATTCTGTTTGTTTTTCTCTAGGCAAATTAATTTTGTTTTCTCTTCTACAACTTGAACATGTCTTGCGTTTATTACTCTATTGTTTAGTAAAACTCTATATCCGTTTGTATTATATCCGACTAAAACTCCTAATTCCGATTTGTTATCCCATTTGCTCTTTCTGCGTACTTCCGGAACTCTAACAAAAACTCTACTTCCGTATATTTTTAAATTTTCTACATTTGGTTTTATGCCGAAAAATATTTCGTATGGGCTTTTATTAACTGCAGTGTTTGCGATTGTTCGATTTTTTAAATAAGCTACTGTGTTCATAACTTCTGGCCAATATCGCCTATGAATGTTTGCCTCTCTCATCAAGCACCTACCAATATCCATTGCCGATCTATTGTATCTTTCTGCTACGCCGTTTAATTCATGTACATACGGTGGACATGTAGTTAACTGAATTCCCTTATATTTTACAAAGTTTGATATTTCTCTATTCATATATTCTTTACCGTTATCGCATTGTATTTGTTTTACTTTCTTACTGAACTGATTCTCAACATAATTTACATATTCTTTTAAGCAGCTCGCAGTTTCAGATTTATTTCTAATACAATAAATTCTCGCGCATTTACTAAAGTCGTCAACAAATGTCAAAAAATATTTTTCCCCACAATAACCTGTTGTGCTGTGTGGTCCGTTTAAGTCTGTATGTATTAACTCTAATGTTTCTTTAGTTTTCTTTCTATTGTTCTCGAATGGTTCGTTTGACATTTTACTTTGTATACAATTCGCGCATTTCATTTCGGTATTCTCGATTTTATCAGGCAGACCATCTAGCATTTTACTCTTAATAATTCTATTCAAATATTGAAAATTTACGTGGCCTAGTGCCCTGTGCCATTTTTCCTTTTCAGTTAATTTTGTTACATTTGTGTATATTTCATTTGTTTTATTTTTTAGCATGAAGCTTTTTACGTTATATAAACTATCAATTTTATTTGCAACTGTCAACAATTCTCTTTTTTCGTTGTAGATTTTTGTATCATTATTTCTGGCTACGACTGTACATTTATTTTCAGTTATCTTTGATATGCTCAGCAAATTTTGTTTTATGCCTTTTACAAAGTATACGTTTTTAATATTGATCAAATTTTCATTGTTGTATGTTCTAAAATATGTTTCTACATTTCCAATCTTTGTCGCTTGCAATTGTTTGCCATCGGCTACTTTAACATCAATCGGATTTTTTAAATTTACAAAGTTCTTAAAAAGTCTACAATCGTTTATGATGTGATCAGTGCATCCACTATCTAATAACCAGTTTACTGTAGTTTCGTTACTACTTTCGCTGTTATTACATTTTATTATTTTTTCGTTTCTTATCATTCTAATTGTCCATGACTGTACGCCGTCGCTGTTTTCTTGTTGTCTTCCTTGGTTCCCGTCTCCTGAGTAATGTCCACGTCCAATTCCACGTCCTCGACCACTTCCATGACGTTGACCTCTGCCTCGACCGCCTCTTTGATTCGTATTCTGATATCGCCGCCTGTTGTCTTGTTGTTGTTGTCTGTTTTCGCCTCTCGCATTTTGCTCAGCATGCCAGCAGTCCCTCTGGATATGACCTGTTTTGCCACACACATAGCATTCTTTTTTAGTTTTGGTGTTAAATGTGCTTACGTTATTTTGTCTGTCCCCTGGACCTCTGTTATAGCTTTTTCTTTCACTTTTGATTTTACGTACTCTACCGTTCGTTGAGCTTCCGGAATCACGTCTAAGAAGTCTCCAATGTAACTGTAGCTTGTTGGTAGCGCTTTTAACAGATACCGCATTTTTTCGTTTTCGTCTATGGTGCCTCCAGCGTATTTAAATTTATTCACTGCTTTCTCGAATTCAATAAAAAATTCTTCCACTGTTTCATAGTCTTTTAGTTTGATTTCGTCGATTTTTCCTCTGCACAGTATTTGCAGGGCTGTTGATTTTACCGAATACATTTCGTTTAGCTTGTTCATAATTTGTAATGTCGTTTGGCACTCACTAACATATTCTAACTGTTTGTCTGATATTGTACTGATTAAAATTGTTTTTGCTTTCAAGTCTGTTTTCATCCATGTTGTTACATTATCTTCCGTTGTTCTTGTTCGCACTGCTGGTTCTTTGCACTCTTTGTATTCTAGTATTGTCATTAATCTGAACTTCCAGCTTCCAAAATTTACCCCATCGAATATGGGCATAACAATGTCTTCAATTTTTGCGTTTGCACTCATTTTTCCCGCTTCACTATTAATCTGTTTGTACACTTCTTTTATGTCTCTTTCTGTTTCGTTCATTTTTTGCTCATTTTTATATAGGGTCACACTTTTCTACTTCCATGTAATTTTCTCAAAGCGTGCACGTGGATTTTGAATTTTAATCTGCTGCCATCAAATCCATTTAATTTATGTTTTTAATGTTTTTCCGTTTATTTGTTTAATATTTGCCAATAGTCTTGTTTGCGTATTCGTATTTTTTAATAGTTCGCACTTTTAATATTGTTTTTCTCTTTTCTATGTCTTATACACTTGTTCCTTTTGTCGCTTCACTTGAACACCATTTATTTTTCTCGAACTTGGATTTAGTTAAGAGACTTTGGATTTTCAACCTTGCTCTGCTACCATGTTAATAATAAAGTGGATTTCTTTATTTTAGTTTTAATGTTTATTTATTTAATTTAGTTTGTGCTTCGTGCACTTCTATTCCGTTTGACATATTTTGAGCAAGAGAAGTAATTATGTTAATTTAACATTACGTTAAGTATTTGATAACAGCCGATTTAATCTTATGCTAATTAACATTACATATCGAGGCATACACATTTATTCCAACAATTTTGTGTGGAATGGTTTTGTACTTATAGATAAAATATAGTATAAAAATTATAATAATGACATTAAGTGCAGTAAGTGTTATAGTTTGAAATATATTATTTGATTCGGCATGTTGTTGTATTATTTCCTTTGTTATAAGATATAAGATAGTGGCTCTAGTTTTGTTACGTTATTGTTTACATACGAGTAGATAGTTTGGGTATAGTCAAGCATAGTATTTGTAATAAGTATTTCTTCTAATTGGACAGAACAGTTAAATGCTTTTATTATGTTATTGCCTTCAATTTCTATTTCTCTGTTTATACAATTTTGGTTAAGTATTGTCTTGGGTAGGTTCCAAGTTGTGATTATATTAGGTTCAACATATTTTATTTTGACTTCTGAATGGGTTTTACTATACCTACATTGTGTTGTTACTTGATTTAGTATGCCTGAGATACATTTATTTATGACCAAATCTTTAGAGTTTGCTGTGTATGCTTGATCGTTTTGTACAAAATATTTATCGTGAATAGTTTCAGTAAGTGTATTTTTATTTTCATCGGGGTATGGTATTATTTCGAAGATAGCTGTTTTTATTATTTCTCTAGGAATATGGGATATTATCAAGATTTCGTTTGTGCTTGTTTTAAGCCAAGTAGAAGTTTTGATATTCAAAAGTTTTTCGGAATTTACATGGGTTAACAAATCGTGTTTTAGAAGTTTTGGATAGAAAATGCCTAATCGAGTTAATTGCATGCCAAGTTCTATGTCCTCAATGTATTCAGTAAATTGTTGTAGGTTGAAAATTAAGAGTGCTAACATTTCATGGCCGTCATTAATTACACTTAAATGGTTAGTGGCTCTGATTCCTTCATTTATTGCGTCTATTACATGGTTTAATTCACTTATTTGAATGCTATTTTCAGAAATGTTATTAATTTTTTTTTCTTATTCTTCTCTGTCTTCTTGATCCAATGTGCCAAATAAATATTTGTAAACTGTGCCCATAAAATTAGCAAGACCGCGTTTGCTGCGTTTTGCTATTTTTATGCCGTTCATTTCTCTATCGAGTTTTTCTACTAAATATCGAATTTGTGGGAGTGTTTCAAATAATTTTGTTTGTTTTATTAATTCTGCATAAGTGTTTTCTGTTTTGGTTATGTTTATAGAAAGATAGTGATACTCGTAGTTAACTGGTAAGTCAATTGATTCGGTTTGAAATATAAGATAGCCATTTTTAGCGTAAATTGGGTTTACTTCTAGACTTTGCGTGTGTGCAGATGGAATAAGGCAAATTATGAAAATTGTGAATAGAACTGCTTTCTTAAGTGGCTCCTGGAGTTGATCTGGAATTGTCATTATCATATTTGCTTATATTAATTTTCTTCTTTTTCTTAAATTTGGATTTATAATGTACTATTTTCCTACCTCTATTGGTTTCTTCGTAATGTTTATCGTCTATTTGTCTTAAGCTACCTGTTTTCTTAAATGGGGTGGTCGTTTTAGACCTTACTAAAGGGGACTCTCTATAATTAGTGTCTATCTCAAATTCCTGTCTGGTTTCGTTGAGTGTGTCTATTTTATTTATTTTATTTTGTTGCGTATTATGGTTGGGTGTACCTGCGTACATGAAAATATCGGCTTGTGTTCTACCAGTCGTGTTGTGTTTTGTTTTATGATTGTAGATGTATAAGATTTTTTCAAATTTTGTGAACTGATTTTCTGGCTCATTTTCGCTTGTTATTATTCTTAATTTTTCGTTAACTGTTTTATGAAATCTCTCAATATCAGAAATTCCATTTTTGCTTGTTGTGATGTCTATGTTTACTCCTTCTGAGTTTAACCAGATTTGTAGTGCTGTGCACATGAAGGCGGAGTCTTTATCAGCTTTAATTTCGAGGGGTTTTCCCATATCATTGGCTTCGAGCCAATCTCTACTATTTATTTCTATCAGGGAGGCGTATTTAGAATAAATGTCAATACATGATAGAAATTGTTTATTGTTGATTAAATAGAAATCCATGACATATTTGTCTCTGGGATTGAATATTTCTGGGGTGGTTTCGAAGGCTAATTTTGTGTTCCTATTTTCTGTTTTGGCTATATTACAGATTTCACAATTATTGATTATGTTTTGAATTAGTTTCTGATAATCGGGGTAATAATATTTCTCTTTAAAGAATAGAGTTTGTTTCTCTATAGCTGGGTGTAATAACTCTTTGTGAGTTTTCAGAATGATTTCTTTGAATTGGGCATACGTTTGTATGTCTGTTAATTTGGAACTAGTTTTCATTAATTTGGTAAAATTATCAGGATTTATTATTTGAAGGTAAGCGTTCTGAAATGTTTGGAAGTCTATTATGTCGGGAAAATATATAACGCTTTTCTTGGTACATATGTATTCTTTTATTAATTCTTTGGCTGATGATTCTGTCATCTCTTTGTACGTTATTATACCCTTGGACCATTAATAATGGTCAAAAAAGGGTGTACTAACTTTGTGCAAATGTATGTAACAGGCAGAAGGAGGCGTCGGAGACCCCATAAAGTATATATATTCTTGCTCAGGATCAATAGCCGAGTCGATTGAGCCATGTCCGTCTGTCTGTCCGTCTGTCTGTCTGTCTGTCTGTCTGGATGAACGCGTCGATCTCAGCTATTACAAAAGCTACGGACACCAAATTTTGCATGCAGATTCCTGTATACCATACGCAAATCAAGTTTATTTTCAATTTGGAATAACACGCCTACCGCCCCCGCAAACCGCCAATTTTGTTTACATTACTATTTACATTCGAAGTACTCATTTCTTAACGTTCTGCTTTAGCATATATAGAAATAAATACTATATGAACTTATCCTCCAAATTGCAATCCGATCGGACAATAAACACTGAAGTTATTAGATAAACCATTTCGACCCTTCGACCAGCAAAGAAGTTGTCGATGACGTCAGAACTAAATTACTTGTGCATGAAAGAAAAGGACAAACGATGCGAGCGCGAAGCGCGAGCTGTTTCTCGACTCTTCTTTTCCATGCACATGTCAATTACCGAAAATACATGTGCATAAATATATGCTAACACTCAACCAATAGGTGGCGTATAGATGAATATGAATGTATGCAAGCAGTTGCATGCATGTGTCCATATTCATAATATTCATAATATGCGTACGTGCAGCTATGATTATTATTTAATAATTCATTTTTTAGGGTCAATAAAAAATACAAAACCATAAAATTCAATTAAATAAATATTAATTTTGATTATTCGCTATATTGAAAGTTATCGATATTGGCCAATTCAAAATTTATAAAGTAATTCCGATATATACTGCTCACACCGATTTTGGCAGTCTTTCGCGCGCTAGGAAAATTGCGGCGATAAATTATTGGCAACGTATCGAAATTGAAGCAAGGTGGCAGCGCACTGCAGTATTATGATTAATTTGTAGCTTGCGATTAGTATTATACATTTAAATACTTTTCATGGCAACATACGTCCAAGGGTATCCCACTGTCGAGTGCCGCTCGACTGTTGCTCTCGTTTTGATTCTAGTTTTTTGAAAATACTTTATTATTTCTTCTTCGTCTGAGTTTCCTTTTATAAACTCTATTTGTCTATTATAATAATTGACAGATCTTTCTGTTATTCCAATGTGGTTTTGACTATCTTCTTGTGCACTATGCACTGTTGCTGCTGTGGAGATGGATACTTGGCTATCTTCTCCCAAGAAATTTTCTTTTATGTTGCTAATCCAAACTAAAGGTTTATGGTCGCTTAGTATATCGAATTTTCTTCCAAATAAGTAAGATCTAAAATATTTTGTGGCCCAGGCTATGGCTAATAGTTCTTTTTCTATTGGCGAATAGTTGAGTTCGTGTTCATTGAGGGTTCTACTTGCGTAGCAAATTGGTTTGTGATCCTGGGATAATACAGCACCTATAGCTATATTACTTGCATCTGTGGTTAATGCAAATTTCTTTTCGAAATTGGGATAAATTAAAATTGGATCGGATGTGATGAGTAATTTCAGTTTCCCAAAAGCGGACATATAATCGTTGTCTTTTATATTAATTTAAGCTCCTTTCTTTAATTTAAAGGTCATTGGTTTTGCTATTTTAGCGAAGTTTGAAATGAACTTGCGATAAAAGCCGCATAGTCAAAGGAAAGATTTTATTTCTTTCGGAGTTTTCGGAATTGGGAATTTTATTATTGCGTTAATTTTATTTGGGTTAGGTTTAATACCTTCAGTTGTGATAATGTGACCGATAAATTCAGTTTCTTTCTTCAGAAATTCAAAATTATCTAACTGTAATTTTAAGTTAGCTGTTCGTAACTTTTCGAATACTTTTCTGATTGACATGTTCCTCTAATGAAGTGGAATATGGTAGACAATAATATCATCTAAGTAAACGAGACAATCCTTAAAGATAAGTTCTTCTAAAAGGTTGTTCATGCAACGTTGAAATGTTGCTGGTGCATTTTTGAGACCAAAAGGGCATTCGAGTGTATTTGTAATGTCCATATTTGGTTGAGAATGCAGTTTTGGCTATTGATCGCTGGTCCATTTGGATTTGATGGAAACCTTTTGCTAAATCAATAGTGGTGAAGTACTGACAACGTCCGAGTTTGTCTAGTATCTCATCCATTACAGGGATGGGGAACTTGTCATCAATGGTTATTTCATTGAGACTGCGGTAGTCCATGACTAAACGGTATTTCTGTTTGCCTGAGGGATCACTCTTCTTTGGAACTAACCAAATAGGAGAACAGTATGGAGATTTAGATTTTTGAATGATGTTTTGTTGTAACATTTCTTTAATTTGGTTGTTGACTTCATTGTCAAATGCTTGTGGGTATTTGTAGGGTTTTTTATAAATGGGGTCATCATGTTTTGTTTGAATAATGTGTTTAATCGTACTAGTGAAGGTCAAATTTTCACCTTCCTTGTACTGAATATCACTGTATTCTAGCAAAACTTGTGTGATTTGTTCTTTTTCTTCTGTATTCAGGTGTTCTAGCCTGAATAAATTTGATTCTGTTAACTCGTCTTCAATGGCGTAGTTATCAGGTATTGTTAGAAGGGTTTCTTCTATGTTTAGAGGTTCTTCCTCTATTTTAGATAGACTGGGGCACTCATTGGTAGGTTGGGACCTATCTTTTTTGAAAAGGGTTTTCTTTTTTTTTTGTGTTTTAAGAGGGGTTTCCTCTTGGTTAGATAGACTGGGGCACTCATTGGTAGCTTGGGGTTTATCTTGTTGTTCGTGGGAATTCTACATTTTAAATGGGTAGCCATTTATTATGACTGTTTGGTTTGCATAATTTATTTCTGCATTGGTTGCTTCTAGGTAATCTCTACCTAAGAGAAGATCATAACTTTTAGAAAAATTATGAACATAGAAGGTCTGTCTCGTTGGACATAGCTTGCTTGGATGCAAAGAAACTTTTTGATTAAGAATGATAGTACCATTGATAGTATGGACTTTTACATTTGATGGTTTAGTAGGAAAATTAAAAAAGTTTTATTTGATTATATTAATAGAAGACACCCTGTATATACAAGGCATTTAAGAACCTTATTGTTCATTTTTATTTTTAGGTATTGGTTTTCTCTTCGGAGTCGCTTTCCGATTCCGAGGCTGCTTGAAGAAAATTTTCTCCTGTGTCCATTTTATGTTGGGCACTGGAGCTCTCTCTTTGTATTTTTACAGGTGGATTGGGTGCATTGGTATTATGCGATTGGCCATGATTCAAGGAATTCTGAGATCTACCTTGATGGAGTTTTTGTCTAAATTCGTTCATTGCTTGCTGGTTTTCAGCAGGTTTTGAACTCGAAGTGGAGTTTGAATTATGTGAAGTTGTTGTCATTGGTGAGTTGACGTAATTTTGATAATCTCCCTTAGTCTTTGAACTTTTGTTTTGAGAATTTTGATTTGAATTATTTTGTGATTTTGAACGATCACTGAAGGTTAGTTCATAGACTCCTTGTAATGTCGTGTCTGGCAAGGGTCATGAATAGTCTATCTGGCAACTTTCTCATAATAACATCTTTTATTGTGTTATTGAGGGCATTTGTGTATAATACTGTATTATTATAATTATTTTCTAGCATTAATTTATTCGATATAACAAAAGATTTATTTTCTAGTTCTTCAACGAACTTACGTATATTAGTGGAGAATGGTGTGTTGTATAGACGTCTTGTACTCACTGATGAGGGCTGTCATCAAATCGGTAAATGTGCTGGCTCCTGATAGTTGGGACACTCGTTGGGCATCTCCAGAGATTTGCATTTCGATTGCACTGAAGAAAACGTGTTTTTGCCGTACATCCGTAGTAGGATATAGTCGAAGTATAAATTCAATTCTTCTGATGAAGGCGCTCAGTTCCTGGGGGTTTCCACTGAACGAGGGCACTTGCCTTATTTGGCTCAAGGCTTGGTTGAGGTTTTGGTCGGACAACATTTTGTTGGCCATTATATTGCTTGTTTGGGAATGTTGTGTCTGTAGACGCTGTTTTTGCACTTTTGTGGTTGCCTTTGGCAGTGAAAACTACTGCTTTTTTTGTTTTTACACTTTTTGTTTGTTGTTTTTACACTTTTTGTTTGTTGTTTTTACACTTTTGTGGTTGTCTTTTGCAGTGAGGTTTTCTATGAAGTGAAAACTACTGCACTTACGATCACGTAAGGTTCTTTGGCGGATAACGAGTAACACGTGTAATACGATTCGAGTTTATATTGCGCCTATTCGCGATGTTCAATCCTAAGGGAGTACACTTGGTTTTGCAAGATGCCCCTTTTTCAGTGGATCGATTATAAACAAGTCGCACACTTTTACTGATTATCCTACCGGCTGCGCCAATAACGAGTTCACTGGTTATGGTTTTTAAAAAAAACAAAGTTTATTTTATTTTATTTAATAACACTTATCTTCCTATTAAGTGGAAGAACCAAAGCCGTTTGGTTGGTTTTAGACGAACGGGGGTGGCGTTGCTAATTGGACGAACGGAGCGGCTGAACAGGAGTTATCGCGGAGATAACTGTATCTGAACTGAACTGATGCCTGAAGGCAAGCCTGAGCTTAAATAAGCTGAAGACGTATTAAGAGAACGAACTCTTTAAGAGAGTTTGGCTCATCTAACGATTGAGTTCTCTCGTTAAGAGAGACTCTCCGAAAAATAGGGGGAGCGATAATAAAGAGGGTAATAAGATCCTCCTGAGACAAGTGTGTAACGGAAGGCGCGCACTGATGTGTTTGTTATTGCAGGTGGCGGTTGTCGCCAATTCAAATTGGGGGAGACAGTGGGCACGGATGTATTTGTTATTGCAAGTGGCGGCTATCGCCAATGGTGATCAAATTCAAATTGGGGGAGATTGTGGGATTCGGACTTTGATCGGACATTTGGATGTTTATGATTTGAAAGCTCAACTTACGAGTGGGGTGACTTGCTACGCGTGGGAAGTTGACTTTTGAGAAGGGCTTGGTTGCCCTTTTGTTCTTTTAAGTACAAATGTTTACAATTGTATGTGTGTGTGTGGTGTTGTGAATGTTTACAATTGTGTGCGTGTGGTGTTGTGTAGGGATTTTTATGTAAGTCCGATATACGTGTAGTGGATATATATATATATATATATATATTTATATTGAAAAATAATTCATCTTTATGAATTTCTGGTGGCCCTGAAAAGGGTCGATTTTTCAAGTCGTTGTTCTGGTTCTCTATTCTGAATCAGACGAATCCTATGATTAGAAAAAATGTGTTAAATATGAAATTCAATGCACCGAAGACAAAAAATCGAGCAATTTTTTTTTTTTTCAAAATTTTTTTTTTTTTTTTGCCTGCGGCGGGCATTTCATACGTAACTGAATTTGGCATCCGTTATTTCCACAATTTCCCTATTAGGGTCATACAACTCCCCAATTGCTTTGGAAACTTCATGAAGTCTATCCGGGTGAGAAGGCCGTCAGCCGTCAGAGACAGTAAGGGGAATCACATAGAACCCCAGCTTTGGCTGGGGTACGTGCCGTCCTTGCTCCTACTGTAGGAAGTGCGGCTATACTCTCCACGTGAGGGCGGCTGGAAGCAGGCCCCTAGCACGGTCATGTCTCTGCTAGGGGTGCTGACTAATTGTAGTCGGGCGAAGATTGTGATTCTATAAATCACCCCAATCCAAGGCGGAACAGCATACGCCAAGGGATGCATGGCCGGGGGGTAGCCCGGTCGTTAGTATGCGGACTCTGGATACCTGTCGCCCTCCAGTTTCATCTAGACTTCCCACGGCACGCGGGCTATGCCGTGGGTGACCTTCCCTTCCCGCCTACTCGTGGGTCCAAAGTATGGATATAAATTTTACAAAAGATAAGTCCGATGCGACTTCGACAGCATCAACCCAGGGCGAGGCCTTAACGGCCGACCCCAACAACAGCACTGCAGCCAGTGGGCTGCTGGCTTCCACCCCCAATACCACGGGTCTTGGCCCCGGTACTTTAGGGGACCCGGACAAGCCACGGACTCCCTTGGACGATGAGTTCGCCAGTGTTGACTTCTCGTCCAATAGCTGCTCAGGCCGGCAGCAGCTCGTCGAGGTGATGTCCTCTGACGCTGACCTGATCAGCCTCGTTGACGACGCTTCCGTGGCCTCGCAGAGGTCAGGTCTCACGGAAGCAGGCTCTCAGATACAGCGGCTGCGACTGGACTCTGAGAACGCCTTTGTGAAGATGAAGACCCGTGAGAAGAGGCTTTTCAAAGCCGCACTCGCAAAGGGTTCGAGCAGAGCAGAAGCTCTGGCTATCGCCACCGCGCCCCCCGTGGAAACCAAGGCCAAACGGACGCGCGCTGACGATACCGTCCTCGAACCTCAAGGGTCTTCAAAGAAGCCCAAAAAGACTCATGTGGAGTCCACAAAGCCACCTCTCAGCCAGGTGTCGAGCAGCGTGAAACTGGGCTTCACTTCGGCTGACTCAAAAAACCCGCTTTCACCGGAGCAAGTGGCCACGGTGAAAGCTAGCATTGCCAAGGCTCTGCTGCTTCATCCCACATCGGGTGCCAGTCCGGGTTTTGAGGGTTGCATACCTCGAAATGAATGGCTGCTCCTGGTGTGCGAGGATAGCCGCACTGCCGACTGGGTCAGGGGAGCCGTTGGACACATCAGGTCCATCAGCTCCCTTGACATTAAACTACTGGAGGAGTCCGAGTTCCCCAAAGCTCACCTCATTAGAGGATACTTCTCCAGTAGTGCTGGACTCACACCCGCCGATATTTTGCGATACCTTGGTATCCAAAACGAGGAGTTGTTCTCGACAAAACTGTGGCGTGTGGTCCAGCATACCCTCAGCGGTACTACGACCCACCTCGCGATGTTGGTCGACGAGGAGTCGTATAAGGCTCTGACGGAGTGCAACGGGAAGGTGAAATTCGTCTTTGGACGAGTCAAACTTCTCCTGAAGAACTCCGTCCATAGAGCCTCTCCCTCCCCGGCCCGTCCCCCATCCCCCTCTCCAACCATTCCCCCCTCTTCCAGCGCCCCTCCGGAAGCGTCAAAGGTGGCCCCTACCTATGCGACAGCAGTGGCTGCCGCACCGGTGGCGTCCACCAGTGCTGCGGCCGCTGAAAGCCCCCATCCCCGAACCCCCGACCATTCTGGTCTCCGCCTCCAACCCCTCAACGGGCCGCACCAGGCCGGTGGCTGGCAGCGGGCGCCTCCTGGCCCCTGCCAGACCCACAGTCAGCGCTGGGCGCAAACAACCCGCAAGGGCACCTCCCGCGACTGGGATCGCTTGGCGTCCTCCCCCGAGCAGCTCAGCCAGACTGCCGAAGGGCATCCGAGGCAACGACTCTCGGGGGGGCAAGGCATGTGGCCTTGTCACCAAGGCGCTGAGAGAGGATGCGGAGCGCAACTAGAGTGCTCCAGGCGAACCTGCACCACGCCAGAGGAGCGTCAGCCACCCTGTGCAGGGTCGTCTGTAAAGAGGAGATTGACCTGGCTCTCGTCAAAGAGCCTCGTCCGTGGACTATCATGCGGATCATGTAAGTTATTATATGACCGTATGGGAGGTGCCCCTCGCACTGCTATACTGATCAATAACAGTGTGAGACACTTTCCTTTAACCAACTTCATTCACAGAGACCTGGTGGCAACGGCTATGGAGGTAGCCACTGCTGATGGCGTCCGGGAAGTGGTGATCGCCTCTGCTTACTTCCCGGGCGATGTGGATGACGTACCCCCCGCAGAGGTTCAGCGGCTTGTGGGATTCTGCCGCCTCCACAACAAGCCGCTCGTGATTGGCTGTGATGCCAACGCCCATCACACAATCTGGGGGAGCAGCGACGTCAACAAACGTGGTGAGTCTCTCCTTGATTATCTAATGTGTTGTCATTTAGACATAGCGAACGTCGGATGTAAACCGACGTTTATTAATTCTATTAGGGAAGAGGTATTAGATCTCACCCTAATAAGCAACTCAATTGCGAGTTCGCTTATAAACTGGCGGGTCACAGACGAAGCCACCTTGTCGGACCATCAGCACATCAGGTTCGACCTTCCTGGCCAAGTCGAGATCCGCCAGAACTCCTTTTGTCCTAAAAAGACAAATTGGGAACTCTTCAAAGCCTCTGTGGCTTTGAAAGCAGACATGTTGATCAGCAATCCTAACTCTGTCAGTGAGATAGAACTTGCTGCCAACCTGCTCCAAGATGTGCTTATTACGTCCTTCGAAGCCAGCTCAGTTCGGAAGACACTAACGGTCAACCGTAAAGTTCCTCGGTGGAACGAAGAGCTGGCTGCTCAAAGAAGGAAGGTTAGAAGCCTTTTCAACAAGGCCAGATCTAACCGTATAAGTTGGGACGTCTATAGGGACGCTCTCACAAACTATAATAAGAACATTAGACGCTCCAAACGCGATACGTGGCGCAGCTACTGTGGTAGCATAGAATCTCTGCCAGAGGCAGCGAGGCTCCACAAGGTATTAGCCAAAGGATCGTCTAATGGTATAGGGCTTCTTAAAAGAGCAGATGGCTCTTTCACTCAAGATCGTAGGGAAGCACTTAAACTTTTACTACAAGTTCACTTCCCAGGTTCCGTGGCCAACCCAGATCTATCCAGTCACGTTGACGCCACCTGGTCACCTGACTCACGTGGAACCAGTTTATCTGGTACCATCTTCGATCCTGAAAAGGTCAAATGGGCTGTAGATTCCTTCGCTCCCTTCAAAGCCCCAGGGGGTGATCAAATCTTTCCAGCCCTTCTCCAAAACAGTCTGGATCATATCCTTGATCCACTGGACGGCCTTCTTACAGCCAGTCTCACGTGGGGACACATACCCAACTCTTGGAGGAGAGTCAATGTGGTATTCATCCCCAAACAGGGGAATCGTCCTCTTGACCAGCCTAAGTCCTACCGGCCGATCAGCCTTACCTCCTTTCTGCTCAAGACTGCGGAAAGGCTCCTAGACTTGCACATTCGGTGCTCTCTGCAGGGAAACAACCCTCTGCACCCCACGCAGTTCGCGTATATAGCCGGTAGATCGACAGAGGTCGCTCTCCACAAATTAGTGAGTAAGATCGAAAAGGCCTTCGTATCAAAGAACATTGCTCTGTGCTCTTTTCTTGATATAGAGGGTGCTTTCGATAATACCGGCTACGGGTCTATCTCTACTGCGCTTGAGCGCAGGAACATTGCCCTTCCCATAATCCGGTGGATTGACGCCATGCTCAAACACCGGACTATCTCCTCTACCCTGGACACGACGACCGCCCATATTAGTGCGGTAAAAGGGTGTCCCCAGGGAGGGGTTCTATCCCCTTTGCTCTGGTCCCTAGTAGTTGACGAACTACTAATCATACTCGCAGAACAGGGCGTGGAAGCGATTGGCTATGCCGACGACCTGGCTCTCGTAGTGAACGGGAACTATGCCAACACCGTGACAGAGCTGATGCAATCAGCTCTGAACACGGTCAGTAGATGGTGCGATGATGTAGGTCTTAGCATCAATCCTCAAAAGGCAATCATTGTTCCCTTCACTAAGCGTTACTCTATTGACATTGGTCAATTACATATTGGCGGCTCTCCTGTGGAACTCTCCAACGAAGTCAAATATGTAGGGGTAACCCTTGATAAGCGACTAAACTGGAACTCCCACCTGCATAACACTCTATCAAAGGCCACTCATGCCATGTGGGTATGTAGAAGGCTTTTCGGTAGAATATGGGGTCTCAAATCCTGCACCATTAGGTGGCTTTTTGAGATGATGGTAAGACCGATCGTAACCTACGCTGCTATTGTGTGGTGGCCCAAGGTTACGCAGGTCACTGCCATCAATAAATGCACGAAATTGCATAGGCTGCTTTGCCTTTCCTTGACGGGTGCACTCCGCACCTGTCCCACTGCAGCAATGGAATCGATTTTGAATCTGACTCCGCTGCATATCCGTATAAAAGAAGTTGCTGCTATGAGCCTTCTTAGAATCAAGCTCCAATCTGGGCTTCTAGCTACCGAATCTGGGCATGCTAGCCTACTCAAAGACATTCCTGGCTTAGAGATCTGCACTAGATCAGATTCTATGACCAAGGAACTCTTCTTTGGTGCAAAATTTAGAACCCTCATCCCGGACCGCAGGGTTTGGGATGCTGGCAACCCCATCAGAGACCCAAATGGTATACATTGGTACACCGACGGGTCAAAGTCTGAACAGGGGGTTGGAGCTGGGATACATGGTCCCAACTCCAGGACCTCGATTGCTATGGGCAACTGGCCCACAGTTTTCCAATCAGAGGTTCACGCCATTGAGTTCTGCTGCCGTCTTATCTTTGAGAAGGGGACTAGAGGAGCGAAAATATACATCTTCTCGGACAGCCAAGCGGCCATACTAGCCCTCTCCTCAAAAAGAATAGGCTCGCGTATGGTGGCTGACTGCTGGAATAGTCTCCAGAGGCTGTCAATAAGGAATAAAGTCACCCTAATTTGGGTACCTGGGCACTCTGGCTTCCAGGGCAATGAGCTGGCGGACGAACTAGCGAGGACTGGGTCATCAGCCACCTTGCTCGGCCCCGAACCCTTCTGTGGCGTGGGGTGGTCTACTATCTCCTCCCTTGTGAAAACCTGGGCTGGAAGATTGGAAGGACCAAGCTACTCTCCAGGAGAGACCTCTATCTCCTTGTTGGCTACCTAAGTGGCCACCACTTGGTGAACTACCACCTCAAAAAAATGCGTTTGTCCTCGGACGCGGAGTGCAGGCTCTGCAAAGAGGACGATGAAACTACTAAACACATTCTATGTGACTGTCCGGCCTTGGTATGGACAAGGAGGAAACATCTGCACGTGGAAATCGCAACTCCAGAGCAGATTGTCCGTTCCTCGACGAAAGATCTGTTATGCTTCATTAGGGAAGCAGAACAGCTTTTGTCATGACAGGGAGAGCATTCTGGGTACAAAAGATCATATTGGTCGCAGTGCCTCGCGCTTACTCCGCTGGGAGACTCCCTCTTCTATAATAATAATAATAATAATCCGGGTGAGTAGGACACTTCTTAAAAAACATGAATTTTGCAAGATACCCTATATAGTGGGCCTTCTTGCGTCCAAAGCGCGGTATGCTATCTTTCAAATCGTGACCATCCCATTTCTTCCTTCAAAAATTGCACTTCGCGTTTTTGACCATTTCACTCTGGTTTTTTATGTGTTTTTTTTTGACAGAAATTCGAAATGATGGCCTATCTTCACCAAATTTGGTTTGTGTTACTCTTTACTTCCCCCAAGATGATTCACAAAGTTTCAAGTGTTTTGGTCAACTTTCATATAGCTGCCATAAAAACGATCTGGATCTGATATGCCATAAAAATATTTACCTTACCAAAGAAAAAAAAATTTTGTATCTATATTTAATTACATATTTTATTGATATTATATACAGAAAATCAAATAAAATAAAATCATATTAAGAGGTATATGATGGTCCAAATCATTTGGTCCTGAAATTAAAAAAAAAATTTATCATATGTCAATGTTATGCTATTATACTTACAAAAAAATTAAACTTATTATTTATTAATTTAAAAAACTCTTCGTCTGAGGCTATTACATCAAGTTCATGATCTTTCTGTAGAAGTTCTCTTTCATCATCCTCCTCGCCCTCGTCGATGTCCTGGCAATCACCATGATCATCATGATCGCTTGCAACGCATGGTGATTAAAGTAGAGAAATGACCTCTTGCGGAATATTTTTATACCCTTGGACCATTCAAAATGGTCAAAAAAGGGTATGCTAACTTTGTGCAAATGTATGTAACAGGCAGAAGGAGGCGTCGGAGACCAAATCAAGTTTATTTTGAATTTGGAATAACACGCCTACCGCCCCCGCAAACCGCCCATTTTGTTTACATTGCTATTTACATTCGAAGTACTCATTTCTTAACGTTCTGCTTTAGCATATATAGAGATAAATACTATATGAACTTATCCTCCAAATTGCAATCCGATCGGACAATAAACACTGAAGTTATTAGATAAACCATTTCGACCCTTCGACCAGCAAAGAAGTTGTCGATGACATTAGAACTAAATTACTTGTGCATGAAAGAAAAGGACAAACGATGCGAGCGCGATGCGCGAGCTGTTTCTCGACTCTTCTTTTCCATGCACATGTCAATTACCGAAAATACATGTGCATAAATATATGCTAACACTCAACCAATAGGTGGCGTATAGATGAATATGAATGTATGCAAGCAGTTGCATGCATGTGTCCATATTCATAATATTCATAATATGCGTACGTGCAGCCATGATTATTATTTAATAATTCATATTTTAGGGTCAATAAAAAATACAAAACTATAAAATGCAATTAAATAAATATTAATTTTGATTACTCGATATATTGAAAGTTATCGATATTGGCCAATTCAAAATTTATAAAGTAATTCCGATATATACTGCTCACACCGATTTTTGCAGTCTTTCGCGCGCTAGGAAAATTGCGGCGATAAATTATTGGCAACGTATCGAAATTGAAGCAAGGTGGCAGTGCACTGCAGTGTTATTATTAATTTGTAGCTTGCGATTAGTATTATACATTTAAATACTTTTCATGGCAACATACGTCCAAGGGTATCCCACTGTCGAGTGCCGCTCGACTGTTGCTCTCGTTGTTATACCCTTGGACCATTGAAAATGGTCAAAAAAGGGTATACTAACTTTGTGCAAATGTATGTAACAGTATGCTAACAGTAACATGTATGGGAGGCGTCGGAGACCCCATAAAGTATATATATTCTTGCTCAGGATCAATAGCCGAGTCGATTGAGCCATGTCCGTCTGTCTGTCTGGATGAACGCGCCGATCTCAGCTATTACAAAAGCTAGGGACACCAAATTTAGCATGAAGATTCCTGTATACCATACGCAGATCAAGTTTATTTTCAATTTGGAATAACACGCCTACCGCCCCCGCAAACCGCCAATTTTGGTTTACATTGCTATTTACATTCGAAGAACTCATTTCTTAACTTTCTGCTTTAGCATATATATAGATAAATAATATATGAACTTATCGTCCAAATTGCAATCCGATCAGACAATAAACACTGAAGTTATTAGATAAACCATTTCGACACTTCGACCAGCAAAGAACTTGTCGATGACGTCAGAACTAAATTCCTTATGCATGAAAGAAAAGGACAACGATGCGAACGCGAAGCGCGAGCTGTTCCTCGACTCTTCTTTTCCATGCACATGTCAATTACCGAAAATACATGTGCATAAATATATGCTAACACTCAACCAATAGGTGGCGTATATATGAATATGAAGAAAGCAAAGAAGTTGTCGATGACGTCAGAACTAAATTACTTGTGCATGAAAGAAAAGGATAAACGATGCGAGCGCGAAGAGCGAGCTGTTTCTCGACTCTTCTTTTTCATGCACATGTCAATTACCCAAAATACATGTGCATAAATGCAAACACTTATACATACTTAATTTGTGTTCACACATGCATATGTAAAATTATATACAACCAATAGCGTGGTTGATCGGCATGCATGAATGCAGGTATTTACTAGATTTCTAATATAGACATATTATTATTATTATTTAATAATTTATATATTGACTTTTTATTAAATAAATATTAATTTAGATTTCACGATATATTATGAGCTATCATATCGATAGCTTTTAATATATATTAAACATATCGATATATATTTCATATGTTTTGCATATAAATTATATTAATATGTGTAAATTATATTATATCCCCACGTCTATTGAAACTATGTTTGAAAAAAATGTACTAACATTTCTTCTACTTTGTTTTTTTAATATATGTATATTTTGTATGTATATTAGATTCTATAGATCATTATTATAAATTTAAGGTTTCGCGCACTTTTTAATTGCGGCGATAAATTATTGGCAACGTATCAAAATTGTTGCAAGGTGGCAGCGCGCTTCAGTGTTATGTTAATTTGTAGTTTGCGATTGGCGTGTTCGGTGTCGTCGTCGATTGTCGATTACCATTTGTATTTTCGATATTAAATATAAAATAATATATAATTAATTCGCGTGTTCGTGATACATTTAACATTTAATGCAAATTAATATAAGTCGAGTATATAATAAGTAAATCCTCGTGTGTGATTCTTATGCGTTAACGGAACATTTTTTATGCGTGTGAATGATTGCGCCCTGCCCGGAACGTGGCGCGCAATTTTAGAAAAGTGCGGTACACAGCGTAACGTATTTTTGTGCATGCATACATATATGTGTATAGACTCTTCTGAAGTGTGTGTGATTGTACGTGAACATTGGTATCGGTTCGTTTCCGCGATTCAAATTGGAATTTTCGCTGGAATTTCTTGCAGGTTTAATTTATTATTTCTTTGATTTATATTTATTCTTTTTTCCACATTTTGTTTATTTTTATTTTCCTTATTAAATTTTATTATTATTTGTTCTTTCATTAGATATTTATTTTCATTTATAATATAATTATTTTAAATAATATACATATATTTATTTAAATATATGAATATAATTATAATATATATATATCTATTTAAATATATGAATATATTTATATATATAAATAAATATACTAACTTTATTTTATATATACAACTATATATTAATTTTTGATAAATATATATTCAAATTAAATTAATTTATAAGAATTTTATTTTTAACATACCTATATATTATTTTAAAACTTATATATTAGAAGATGCCTAGACTTAAGAGAAAGTCAGCTTGCAATAGGAGTCAAACACAGCGAAAAAGAAATCGTTTGAATAGGTCAGATATAGACTTTTCTGAGCAGGAACGCGTAAATAATCTAGAGGCACACAGAGAACGTAGGCAAAATTTCGAATTTAGGGAAGCTGAAAGGGTTAGAGATAGTCAACAGCATCGAGTCCGCAGAAGTAATAGAACATTTAGGGCCGTTGAGCAATTACCGGACACAATTCGTCACACTACTCTTCGGGCTTCTTCGCCAATCAGATTACAAGAACAACTTGCTGACACTTCGCGTCGTTCGAGGCGCAGGCGAGATGCTGACCTTCGATCTCAGGAAAGAGAGCAGGATGCAGTTCGTCGCCGTGTACGTCGCAGTGATTCTGCAATTAAAACAGACGAACAACTTGCCAACACTTCGCGTCGTTCGAGTCGCAGGCAAGATGCTGAGTTTCGATCTCAGGAAAGAGAGCAGGATGCAGTTCGTCGCCAGTGCTCGAATTCGAGCTCAACGTGAGGCCTTTGAAGCCCATAGGAATATGTCGCAAAGAGTGAGTCTATATAGGAGTATTTGCACCAATAGGATAGCAGAGAATAGGAGAAACGCGTCCCGCAACAGAGTGGACCGTGCGAATACCCTTCCAGATGATAGGATATCGCAGGTTAAAACTAGTTTAGATTGCCTAATAGCCAATTTTAATAAGACAGTCAAGCAGGGACCCGATCAGGTTTGTATATGTTGCAAAGGTTTGTGGTTTCCACATCAAGTGGACAAAATTTCGCGTGAGGTCATAGAGGAAAAGTGTAGTGAGGCAGATAGTGTTGATATTTTGTATCTTTCCTCTATGTTTCCATCCCATAATAATAGGTTTAGCTTTTGCAAAACCTGCAGCCGCAGTATTAAGTCAGGGAAAAAACCAAAGGCTTCTATTACAAATGCCCTACATTTTCCGGAGCTTCCGGAATGCCTGAAAGGCTTGACGCCTCTAGAAGAAAGGCTGATTTCTCCCCGTCTTCCTTTTATGATCATAAAGTCTCTTGGATATGGACGTCAAAGTGCCATTAAAGGAGCAGTGATCAATGTGCCAATTCCAGTTGCAAATGTTGTAACTTCCCTTCCCAGGGCATTTAATGAAGCCGAAGTAGTTCAGATTCATCTTAAGCGTAGGATGGAGTATAACCATGATTTCATGGCTGAAACCATAAGGCCCTCAAAGATAGTTGATGCAATTCGGTATTTAGTGAACACAGAACTTTATAAGAAGCACCAGGTTACTATCAATGAGCAGTGGTTGTCTTCTTACTCAGCTGAGACTGTACCATTTGTTGCGTCAGCAGACGACAGGGACATTGTGTGTCAAATGTTAGAAAAGGCAGCACAACCTAATGAGCATAGAGTAGTAGAAGAAGAGGTAGAGTTGAATCCAGGAGGTCAAGAAACCTTCATGGAAAATGTCCCTGTTGAAAACATAGATATTCCTCGAATTGCTATAGCACCAGGAGAGGGTCAGCGACCTCTTGACATGATAACCGATTGTGATTCAGAGGAGCTGGCTTTTCCCACAATATTTGCAGGCATTAAAAGGAAATGTCAGGAAAGTTTTACAACTATAGTTAGATCAGAGCTTAGGAATTTTGATAGAAGAGGTTGTAGAACTGATAAATTATTTCATAACTTCAAAAAGTTAGAAATGATTAGCATTAGGAATAGCACATCAATTTGCTTACGTAAGCACTCTGCCACTCAAGGCATTTCAGCTGCTGATGTGCGTAATGATGAAACTTTAAATAGGTTAATACTTCATGATGATGGCTATAGGCTTTTAAAAGGTATTCGCACGTCTCCTGCTCATTGGGAGGACGAGAAAAAGAAAGTGATGGCTATGATTAGGCAGGTAGGGCTTCCAACTTTTTTTATAACATTTTCCGCAGCGGAAACTAGGTGGGCGGAGCTTTTAGTCTTGCTATGTAAAAATGTAGACAAGCTAGAAGTATCCGAAGAAGAAGCGTTAAATTTGGGGTTTAATGAGAAAGCTCGTCTCATTAGAGCAGACCCAGTGACCTGTGCCAGATATTTCGATTTTCGATATAGACAGGTTTTAAAACTGATGAAAAAGGAAGGCGGTGTCTTTGGTTGTCACCAGGTCATCAAGTTTTATTGGCGAGTGGAGTTTCAGCAAAGAGGCTCTCCACATATACATGGCATGTTCTGGCTGAAAGACGCCCCAAAGCTCGACCTAAAGAATGAGTCCACATTTATGCCTGTGAAGTCCTTTATTGATCAGTTTATTACTGCTGATTCTAGTTGCCCGGACGTTGCTCCATATTTGGAGTATCAACTCCATAATCACGGGCACTCTTGCAGGCGAGAAATTAGGTCAAAACAAATTTGTAGATTTGGTATCCCATACCCTCCCATGCCTCAAACAGAAATTCTTCTCCCGTTAGAAGAAAATGCTCCAAAATTGGCCGAGCATCGTAGGCATTTCGAAAAAATTCAAAGTCTGCTCGACTTCCCATTTGATCGTGAAAGCGTAGAAAATTTTAACGATTTTAACAACTTTTTGTCCCACGATCAACTTAACCTTAGTTATGAGGGCTACATTAATGCTGTAAGATCAAGTATAAAGAAACCAAAAGTTTTTTTGAAGCGATCTTTTGCAGCAATCAAGCTTAACGCTTATAACAAGCACCTCCTTTTGTTGCAGCGAGCAAATATGGATATTCAGTTTATTTTAGACCCCTATGCTTGCTGCAGCTACGTCGTTAATTATATTAACAAGTCTCAGAGAGGTATCTCAATGTTGATGCGTGAGGCAATCAATGAGATTAAAGACAATAACAATGTAACTATTAAGCAAAAGTTACAACATTTAGGTAACAAATTTATATTTGGCACTGAGATATCCGCTTTTTATAGCTACTGCAAATCAGAACGAGGAGCTCGCCAAGAAAATGCAGATGACTTTGACGATGATGTGCCTAGGGCTTCTGAATCAATAGTTTACGCTCTTCGCGATAATAGTGGCTTCATCAGAAAGAGGACCACTGCGTGCATAATTAGGTATAGGAGATTTAATGTCAATACAGAAACAAGTGACTATTTCAGAGAGCTAAAAATGCTTAACGCCCCATGGCGAGATGAGCATTTGGATTTAGTCACACATGACTGTGAATTGTTCTGTAGGGAAAATTCGGAGTTAGTAGAGAACAATCGCAGAAAATATAATTTACTAGATGATAGGGAACTAGAAGATGCTCTGAGCCACTTAACAGAGGAAGCAGAAATGAGAATAATCAAGTAGGAGAACAGGAAGTGGTAGATGATGGCTTCACAGTTTTAGGATTGCCTGAAATAGATCCACATCTAAATGTTTTAAATGTGGATGGAAATATTGATATGAATGATGAAGATAGTAATGTCCGTTTTATCAAGCTTCCAGCCTTAGTTTCTCAGGAAAGCTTAGCTATTATAGTTAGATCTCTTAATTTAAAGCAGAAGCTATATTTTACACATGCTTTGCATAATGCCAAAATCAATACAGTCTTTTATGAATTTGTTGGAGGCGGCGCCGGAGTCGGAAAGAGTCGACTTATATCAGCAATTTTTCAGTCATTATCCGTAATGTATAACAGTATACCAGGAGCTGATCCGACATCTGTTAAAATCCTCTTATGTGCACCAACAGGAAAAGCAGCATTCGGAATTAGTGGTTCGACACTGCATTCCATGTTTTCACTTCCTGTTAGTCAATCTCGCTCAGCACCTCTAAGGGCCTTAAGCCATGATTTAGTTAATAGCCTTCATTCAAGGTTAATCGATCTTAAATTAATTATTATTGATGAAATATCAATGGTTAGCTCTCTAATGTTTTCTTATTTAGATTCTCGTTTGAAGCAAATTTTCAAAAATACTTCTCCTTTTGGTGGTGTTTCTATCATCGTATTCGGTGATCTTAGACAGTTACAGCCCGTAGGAGGTAGTTGGATTTTCGATCCAAATACCACTGACCCTTACCATGAAATATTTGGTACGTATCTCTGGGACCTTTTTTTGTATTTTGAGCTCACAGAGATAATGCGTCAACGTGACGATCAGCTTTTCGCTTCTGCCTTAAATAATATGGCATCGGGTTGTATGACAGCCGATGATATTGTCCTTTTCCAATCTAGAATATGCGAACCATCGGCAGTGCCCGATGATGCAATTCATCTGTTTAGTAATAATAATGAGGTTGATTTATTTAATGTAACGAAACTTAACTTAATTTCTACTGAGCAATTTTTCTCTACTGCTGAAGATTTTATTAAGGCGGGCCATTTGGAACCAGCTAGGAAACAAAGAATATTAGAAGAAGTGAAGGGTTTTAAAACTTCTCTTCTCCTAAAAATACTGCCAAGTACATGATGACTGTCAATGTAGACACAGGGGATGGATTAGTAAACGGGGCATCAGGTGTGTTGATGCAAATAGATTTCAATACATCCAACACTCCCAACATTTTATGGATGAAATTTACAGAGGAAACTGTAGGAGAATCTGCGCGTTCGAAGTGTACACATCGTACAGATCCTTCATGGACTCCTATTCAGAAAATTGTTCGCAGTTTTCAATATTCAAATAACGCACAAATTAACATTGACCGTAGGCAGTTTCCAATTGTGCCTGCTGAAGGCATCACAATTCATAAGAGTCAGGGAGCTACGTATGGCAAAGTGGTAGTCCATGCTAATTCCAGAATGCAGCGTGCTGCATTATACGTAGCTTGCAGTAGAGCAACTACTGCTTTAGGATTATTCATTATTGGGAATTTTGTTCCTCCTAAGTCTCCCCAAAATAATGATAAAGTGAAAGCCCAATTGAAGAAATTGCGGACTGAAAAACTACTGTGTACTCATTACGATTATTTAATTAACAGTTCTGCCCTTAACATTTTCTTCCATAATACTCAGAGCTTGAATTCCCATCTTGAAGATATTCGATCGAACAAGCTGATGCTTCAGTCATCAATATTATGTTTCGTGGAAACTTCCATAAGCAATGAAACTGTAGAAATACCTGGGTTCACTATTGTGGTTCAACTTGAATCAATTAGGCCTATAACAGGCATCATAATTTATGTAAAGAACGAGCTAGTAGATAGAGTTTCCCATACCTTTAGCAGTAGAAAAACTTTTGGCTCAGTAGTTTTTGAGTTCGGCATATTTAGGTTTGATGCCATAAGTTTTCTTATATTATATAAAAGTCCAGACTTTCCTCTGTCCACATTTAAAATAGAATTTGAGGAGATAATTCATCAATTTTCTCGTTTAGGTGATTTAGGGGTTAGCTTGCTAGTTTTAGGAGATTTTAATTTGTGCCTCAAAACCTTTAACAGGTGTAAGAGTATTTATAATTTTTTGATTAGCAAAGGATTAAGGAGTTTGTTAGATTTGAAAACGTCCACTACCAATATGGATACACATATTGATTGGGCGTTTTCAAATATACTAGATAATGAAAAGATTAGTGCTAGGACTTTTGAGGTTTTGCATAGCCATCACAATGGGATATCTGTTAGTATTCAGGCATGAGTTTGTAATGTTTGGAATAGGTTAGAAATTAAGAAATCTAAATGACAGGATATATGTAAATATGTATGTAGGCATATTTTAATAATTTAAATTTAATTATCTAATAGTTAAGTATAACCATTGAATGGAAAATTGGTTTGATAATTATTATTATTTTTTTATTTTTATACCCTTGGACCTTGTTATCGATATTAACCAATTTAAAATTTATAAAGAAATACCGATATCTACTGCTCACACCGCTTTAGGGAATTGCGGCGATAAATTATTGGCAAAATATCGAAATTGAAGCAAGGTGGCAGCGCACTCCAGTATTATTATTAATTTATAGCTTGCAATTAGTATTATACAATTAAATACTTTTTATGGCAACATACGTCCAAGGGTATCCTACTGTCGTGTGCAACTCGACTGTTGCTCTTGTTTTTATTTTTCCTTTGTCGTTCTTTTGGATAAATACTAGACAACAAAGGATCAGACGTATCTAGAGCTCTGTTAAAAATATCGGTCATAGTATCTAGGCGACTGCATTTTCTTGCATGTCTTCTCCGATCGCTATAAAGATTGTCGTAATCAATATTTAATATTGACGACAGTAAGGCTCTATTAGAAAATGCCCTTCTGGCTGTATTGCCATCATTTAAATTTCCGCATCCATTCGGTAACGGCTTGTCCACATTGAGACCCATTTTCACCATCATTTGTTTTTGTGTAAAATGCTTTCGTTCCACGAATTTATCAAAGTCCTTTACATGCGAAGGTTTAAGATCAGCTCTGTATGCAAGTTTTAAAACAAATTCAAAGAAGCGAATCCACGCATGTAAAGGGCTTATTCCAAACTGAACATATTTTACAAATATATTAATGTTGTTTATTTTATGCAAATATATGTGCAGATTACGAGTCTGGGTATCCAAGTTTTCTTTTTCTGCTAATATAAGCTCTCGAGTTTCCTTAATAAATTCAATTTTTAAAGGACGATTAAACCGTATTGATTGTGGCGATCTGTTGATCCAAATTATTTTTTGTTCATTGTCTACTAATTTTAATGGCACAATTGTAGTAACAAACAGCGATCCATCATATACAGCACCGATTTCCTCATAACGTTGCTTATAAATACTCTGACCAGTTGATCCATCATATCCATAGCTAAATATTAATTGGCATTCTATCGAGTTGGTATTTGCTTTGAAAGTTTCATACTGCATTTCAAGAATCCGCGAAGTTGTGTGGTTTAAGAGTTGTTGTAACTCAACTTGCGCTTTATTGTCAAAATACTCGATGCCATTTGGTCTAAGCTTTAGTTTAGCATTAAAAGATGCGAGCGCGAAGCGCGAGCTGTTTCTCGACTCTTCTTTTCCATGCACATGTCAATTCCCGAAAATACATGTGCATAAATATATGCTAACACTCAACCAATAGGTGGCGTATATATGAATATGAAGAAAGCAAAGAAGTTGTCGATGACGTCAGAACTAAATTACTTGTGCATGAAAGAAAAGGATAAACGATGCGAGCGCGAAGCTCGAGCTGTTTCTCGACTCTTCTTTTTCATGCACATGTCAATTACCCAAAATACATGTGCATAAATGCAAACACTTATACATACTTAATTTGTGTTCACACATACATATGTAAAATTATATACAACCAATAGCGTGGTTGATCGGCATGCATGAATGCAGGTATTTACTAGATTTCTAATATAGACATATTATTATTATTATTTAATAATTTATATATTGACTTTTTATTAAATAAATATTAATTTAGATTTCACGATATATTATGAGCTATCATATCGATAGCTTTTAATATATATTAAACATATCGATATATATTTCATATGTTTTGCATATAAATTATATTAATATGTGTAAATTATATTATATCCCCACGTCTATTGAAACTATGTTTGAAAAAAATGTACTAACATTTCTTCTACTTTGTTTTTTTAATATATGTATATTTTGTATGTATATTAGATTCTATAGATCATTATTATAAATTTAAGGTTTCGCGCACTTTTTAATTTTTTTTTTTTTTTTTTTTTTTTTTTTATTATTTATTGAATCTTCTCTTTGTGTTAAGAGACTAACAATAAGTGTTCAAATCTTAATCTAACTTAATTAACTTTCACTTAGTGATAGTTTTTTCATTAATGCCCTAATAATTTTATTGCTGGGCTGGGAGGTCGTTGCGGTGCAGCCGGCTTTGACTGCATACTCGGATTAGTTTTCTTGCGAGGGGATTTGTATGGGTGGTCAGCTTTTCTTTATATTTCATTTTTTTCTCAGCTATTACTTCGATTACTAATTTGATTTTTAGGTCTCTGTGTATGTCTTCGTTCCGAAGGTACCACGGCGCTCCAGTGATAGTTCTCAGAATTCTTGACTGTGCTCGCTGAATAATGTCTATGTTACTTCTGGATGCGTTGCCCCACAGCTCGGAGCCATAAGTCCAGATAGGTTTTAAGACGGAGTTGTATAGAAGAGCTTTGAACTCCAGACTAAGTGGAGAGCGAGCATTTATGAGCCAGTGGAGGTTCCTTGCTTTAAGTTTAAGATGTATCGATTTGGCTTCTATATGTTTGCGCCAAGTGAGCCGCCTGTCCAGATGAACACCCAGATATGTTACCTCGTCGGCTTGTGGAATGCATATGTTATTCAAGACCAGTGGTGGGCATGTTTGTTTGTTTAAGGTAAAGGTAACCTGCTTGCATTTTTGAACATTTATTGAAATTCTCCAGTCTGCAAGCCATCGTTCTACAGATGTTAAGTGTCGGGATAGGAGTGCCGTGGCTTTTGTTGGGCATTTGGAGCGACTGAGTATCGCGGTATCATCAGCGAACGTGGAGGTTGTTAGATTGTAGTCTGTGGGGAAATCCGCCGTATACAGGGTGTATAAGATTGGACCCAGTACACTGCCTTGCGGCACTCCAGCTTCGATTGCGCAATCGCGTGAGGTGCTTGTATCGCATCTTATTGCAAACAATCTGTTATATAGGTATGACTTCAGTAACTTATGTGTGTTTTGGGGCAACAGCTTGATTATTTTAAACAAAAGTCCATCGAGCCACACTCTGTCAAATGCCTGCGCGACGTCTAGAAAAATGGCTGTGCAGTATTCTCGATGTTCAAAAGCCGTACGAATTTCTGACGTGATTCGATTGACCTGTTCGATGGTTCCATGTTTTTCTCTGAAGCCAAATTGATGTGTTGGAAGTGTGTTGTTTATTCTAAGATGAGGGCTAATCCGAAGGAGTAGCATTTTTTCAAACAGCTTTGAGAGACATGTTAGTAAGCTTATCGGTCTATATGATGATGGCTGCGTTTTATCTTTCCCTGGCTTTGGAATCATTACTATGGTCGACTTTTTCCATTTTTGAGGGAAGTATCCAAGCTTGGCGATTGCGTTGAACAACAAGCAGATGTGAAGAATAGCACACTTTGGGAGTTCAATGAGCATTCTTGGAGTTATTAGGTCGTAGCCAGGCGATTTTCTTGGGTTCAGTTGCTCTTTGATAACCTTTGCTAATTCACATGGTCGGAATTCAATGGGTTCTTGAGGATCTAGATTGGCTGCTATTAAAGGAGGGAGAATAAATGTGTTGGTAGAGGGATTTGGTCGGAATACATTTTGTAAATGGTCAGCGAAAGCACTGGCTCTTTCCTCATCACTTCGAAACCAGGTGCCAGAGGGACTTCGTAGTGGCATAATTGGCGCTATTGGAGTCTTTAGGTTTCTGTGAGCTCTCCACAGAGGGTACTTAGTGCTGGTGGGAGAGAGTTGCTCGATATATGAACGTTGGCTGTTTTTTTCCTCTTGTTTAAGAGCATTGGTAAGCCTGCGTGTGGCTATTTTAAGCATGTGCTTTGTAGTTGGTGATCTATTAGACTGCCAATCCCTTCGTAGGCGTCGTTTATCTAATACCAGCCGCTCGATTTCGCGATTAGTTTTGATGTAGTTTGGTTTTGCATACGTCACTGGCGGGGTTGAAGCCTTTGCAGCCGAAACTAAAATATTTCCAAGAGTTTCCGTTGACTTGTCTATATCCTCCTTTGTAGATAATGCCGTCGTTAGTTCTATGTGTGAACAGACATACTTTTGATACCTTGGCCAGTTTGTTCTAAAATTTGTGAGTCTATACGGTGGGTCGACGATGTGGGGGCGAGTTAGCATATTTAGAAAAACTGGTGAGTGATCTGATGATAAATCTGCTAGTGCTTCGGCGGTGACCATGTTGCGGGGGACATGTTTAGTAATTGCAAAATCGATCAGGTCTGGGATTTTTCTTGGGTCTGCTGGCCAGTATGTAGGCTTACCCGGGGATACATAGTCTAGCTTGTTTTCTGGCTTCGTAAGCGCATTGTACAATTGCTTACCCTTTGGCGTCACAAGTCGAGATCCCCAATGGGTGTGCTTGGCGTTATAGTCACCCGCTGCGATGAACCTGTCACCTAGTGTGTTAAGGAATTCCATGAATTGATCCTCAGAGATTGAAAGCGCGGTGGGCAGTAGACTGCGGCTAGAGTCGTTGAACCATTGTTGAGTTGTAAGGTTATGGACGTAGATTGTAAGTAGTTTTTGTCAAAATTGTTTAAGTGGTGGTGTTTTATGCGATTTCTGATGAGTATTCCAGTGCCTCCATGAGCTTTACCATCTGGATGATTTGTACCATAGAACAAGTATCCTGGTATATGAAAATTGTTTTTATTTGTGAGGTGCGTTTCTGATAGTAGCATTACGTCGATGTTTTTTTCGTAAATGAACTGTGTGAGCTCTTGTGTATGCCGTGAAACGCCATTTGCGTTCCACAGAGATATCCGTAGGGTAGCCATTATGGGGATTTTGAAGATACAAGAAGTTGAATCAGGATATTTTGGTTTTTCATGAGCTCTTGCAAAGTATTTTGCATGAACGTCATAAAGTCTTTCATGCTTTGCTGTAGGGATAGCATCATAGCTTCGATGCCACTTTGTTGTGTTTGTTGGATGTTTGTCGGTGTATGTTCGGAATGAGTAGTTCTTGTCGGTGGGGCGGGCACTTCTAGTCCGGATTTTAGGGCGCTAGCGAAAGAAATTGTTGGAGTAGTGCTTGGGACAGTTAGGGGTGGTTGAAAAATCGGTTGCGGAGAGTAGAAATTGCCTTTGTTGTATGTATGTGCTGTGGCAATACGTTTGTTTAGGCGGCTTTTCAATTCTTTGTACACCACACAGCCTCTGTAGTTTGCAGTATGTTTTTCCCCGCAGTTACTGCATTTCTTCACAGACTTATCGTCCTTGTTTTTGGGGCAGTTAGTGGTAGTATGAGGTTCGCTACAGACAACACATACGGACTTAAGGGTGCAGTATGCCTTGGTGTGGCCGTATTCTTGGCAATTAGTACATTGAACTGGATTGATACGTTTGTGCGGCTCCTCCACGGTGATCCTCCGATGTAGCAAGTACTGTAAATTGTATATTGGGTGCACTTCGTTTTTCTTTAGTGCCTGGAGCTCTGGTTCGAGTTCTATTTTGAATAGTGGCTGCGGAACTTTGTCTTTGTTTAAAATATTAATAGCTGTTTTTGCAGAAAAGTTTTTGACCTTCAGAGCCTCAATTATCTCAGCTGGTGTCACTGTTGCTTCAATGCCCTTAAGTACTACCTGTAGCCCTTTGCAACTTTTTAATTGGTATGTGTAGTAGTTTTTACCAGCATCATTTAGGTATTTAGTCACTATACGGTGGTCTGCTTCTGTTTGGATCTGTAGTTTTATTTCATGAATATTTCCTTTTTTAAGTGGGATAATGTGGAATTTGCTGTCACCAATCAAAGCAACGAGTTTATTTACAAGTGCATTTGTACTTTGTTCTCGTATGAAAATTGGTGGAGGCCTGGTCTTTTTTGGTTCCCCTACCGTTTTTTCGTTGGGTTGTTCGGTCGCAGAATCAGCCAAGATAGCATATCGGTTTGAATTGTTTACTGCAGAGTTTTCATTGCCGTTGTTGGTTCGATTGATTTTGGGTTGATTACCCGCCTTATTGTTTTGAGGGCTGAGTTTTCTCTTGATTTGGATGTAGCGATCCATGCCAGTCTGCACAGTCGAAATCGACTTCTGCTTTTGTTTTGATTCTTCTTTGCGTGCATTATTGTTGTTGCAAACGGTCAGTGCTGCTGAATTATTTACAGCTGGCACAGCGAGAGCCGGCGCTCGTCTTGTTCACATTGTCGCTGAGAACGTATGTCGTTTTGATTCATTGTTCTTAGTCCACATATAACAATTGCCAGAACAATATGGAATAATTATTTATTTTAGTAAATAATTACTATAGTCAATAATTGTTAGTTGTGCAAACTGCACTTTACACTTTGTGTTTAACTTTCACTATACTGTTGTAGTTTTTAGAACTTGCTATTCGTAGCTTGAGAGAAACACGTCTTGCCTTTGTGAATGATTGCGGCGATAATTGCGGCGATAAATTATTGGCAACGTATCAAAATTGTTGCAAGGTGGCAGCGCGCTTCAGTGTTATGTTAATTTGTAGTTTGCGATTGGCGTGTTCGGTGTCGTCGTCGATTGTCGATTATCATTTGTATTTTCGATATTAAATATAAAATAATATATAATTAATTCGCGTGTTCGTGATACATTTAACATTTAATGCAAATTAATATAAGTCGAGTATATAATAAGTAAATCCTCGTGTGTGATTCTTATGCGTTAACGGAACATTTTTTATGCGTGTGAATGATTGCGCCCTGCCCGGAACGTGGCGCGCAATTTTAGAAAAGTGCGGTACACAGCGTAACGTATTTTTGTGCATGCATACATATATGTGTATAGACTCTTCTGAAGTGTGTGTGATTGTACGTGAACATCGGTATCGGTTCGTTTCCGCGATTCAAATTGGAATTTTCGCTGGAATTTCTTGCAGGTTTAATTTATTATTTCTTTGATTTATATTTATTCTTTTTTCCACATTTTGTTTATTTTTATTTTCCTTATTAAATTTTATTATTATTTGTTCTTTCATTAGATATTTATTTTCATTTATAATATAATTATTTTAAATAATATACATATATTTATTTAAATATATGAATATAATTATAATATATATATATCTATTTAAATATATGAATATATTTATATATATAAATAAATATACTAACTTTATTTTATATATATAACTATATATTAATTTTTGATAAACATATATTCAAATTAAATTAATTTATAAGAATTTTATTTTTAACATACCTATATATTATTTTAAAACTTATATATTAGAAGATGCCTAGACTTAAGAGAAAGTCAGCTTGCAATAGGAGTCAAACACAGCGAAAAAGAAATCGTTTGAATAGGTCAGATATAGACTTTTCTGAGCAGGAACGCGTAAATAATCTAGAGGCACATAGAGAACGTAGGCAAAATTTCGAATTTAGGGAAGCTGAAAGGGTTAGAGATAGTCAACAGCATCGAGTCCGCAGAAGTAATAGAACATTTAGGGCCGTTGAGCAATTACCGGACACAATTCGTCACACTACTCTTCGGGCTTCTTCGCCAATCAGATTACAAGAACAACTTGCTGACACTTCGCGTCGTTCGAGGCGCAGGCAAGATGCTGACCTTCGATCTCAGGAAAGAGAGCAGGATGCAGTTCGTCGCCGTGTACGTCGCAGTGATTCTGCAATTAAAACAGACGAACAACTTGCCAACACTTCCCGTCGTTCGAGTCGCAGGCAAGATGATGAGTTTCGATCTCAGGAAAGAGAGCAGGATGCAGTTCGTCGCCGTGTTCGACGAACTGATCATTCAACTAGAAATGCCGAACAACTTGCCAATACTTTGCGTCGATCGAGGCGCAGGCAATGTCCACAATTCAGGTCCAACGAAAGCGGACGAGATGCTGTTAGAAGGGCGATTCAGCGACAAAATCAGGAGACGCGAATTTTAGAAAGGGCAATAGATAGAAGTCAAAGGTCTCAGGTTAGAAACAATCCTATTCGTAGGATTGTTGAGCAGGCACGCAATACTAGTGCACGCCGCAGTGCTCGAATTCGAGCTCAACGTGAGGCCTTTGAAGCCCATAGGAGTATGTCGCAAAGAGTGAGTCTATATAGGAGTATTTGCACCAATAGGATAGCAGAGAATAGGAGAAACGCGTCCCGCAATAGAGTGGACCGTGCGAATACCCTTCCGGATGATAGGATATCGCAGGTTAAAACTAGTTTAGATTGCCTAATAGCCAATTTTAATAAGACAGTCAAGCAGGGACCCGATCAGGTTTGCATATGTTGCAAAGGTTTGTGGTTTCCACATCAAGTGGACAAAATTTCGCGTGAGGTCATAGAAGAAAAGTAGTGAGGCAGATAGTGTTGATATTTTGTATCTTTCCTCTATGTTTCCATCCCATAATAATAGGTTTAGCTTTTGCAAAACCTGCAGCCGCAGTATTAAGTCAGGGAAAAAACCAAAGGCTTCTATTACAAATGGCCTAAATTTTCCGGAGCTTCCGGAATGCCTGAAAGGCTTGACGCCTCTAGAAGAAAGGCTGATTTCTCCCCGTCTTCCTTTTATGATCATAAAGTCTCTTGGATATGGACGTCAAAGTGCCATTAAAGGAGCAGTGATCAATGTGCCAATTCCAGTTGCAAATGTTGTAACTTCCCTTCCCAGGGCATTTAATGAAGCCGAAGTAGTTCAGATTCATCTTAAGCGTAGGATGGAGTATAACCATGATTTCATGGCTGAAACCATAAGGCCCTCAAAGATAGTTGATGCAATTCGGTATTTAGTGAATACAGAACTTTATAAGAAGCACCAGGTTACTATCAATGAGCAGTGGTTGTCTTCTTACTCAGCTGAGACTGTACCATTTGTTGCGTCAGCAGACGACAGGGACATTGTGTGTCAAATGTTAGAAAAGGCAGCACAACCTAATGAGCATAGAGTAGTAGAAGAAGAGGTAGAGTTGAATCCAGGAGGTCAAGAAACCTTCATGGAAAATGTCCCTGTTGAAAACATAGATATTCCTCGAATTGCTATAGCACCAGGAGAGGGACAGCGACCTCTTGACATGATAACCGATTGTGATTCAGAGGAGCTGGCTTTTCCCACAATATTTGCAGGCATTAAAAGGAAATGTCAGGAAAGTTTTACAACTATAGTTAGATCAGAGCTTAGGAATTTTGATAGAAGAGGTCGTAGAACTGATAAATTATTTCATAACTTCAAAAAGTTAGAAATGATTAGCATTAGGAATAGCACATCAATTTGCTTACGTAAGCACTCTGCCACTCAAGGCATTTCGGCTGCTGATGTGCGTAATGATGAAACTTTAAATAGGTTAATACTTCATGATGATGGCTATAGGCTTTTAAAAGGTATTCGCACGTCTCCTGCTCATTGGGAGGACGAGCAAAAGAAAGTGATGGCTATGACTTTTTTATAACATTTTCCGCAGCGGAAACTAGGTGGCCGGAGCTTTTAGTCTTGCTATGTAAAAATGTAGACAAGCTAGAAGTATCCGAAGAAGAAGCGTTAAATTTGGGGTTTAATGAGAAAGCTCGTCTCATTAGAGCAGACCCAGTGACCTGTGCCAGATATTTCCATTTTCGATATAGACAGGTTTTAAAACTGATGAAAAAGGAAGGCGGTGTCTTTGGTTGTCACCAGGTCATCAAGTTTTATTGGCGAGTGGAGTTTCAGCAAAGAGGCTCTCCACATATACATGGCATGTTCTGGCTGAAAGACGCCCCAAAGCTCGACCTAAAGAATGAGTCCACATTTATGCCTGTGAAGTCCTTTATTGATCAGTTTATTACTTCTGATTCTAGTTGCCCGGACGTTGCTCCATATTTGGAGTATCAACTCCATAGTCACGGGCACTCTTGCAGGCGAGAAATTAGGTCAAAACAAATTTGTAGATTTGGTATCCCATACCCTCCCATGCCTCAAACAGAAATTCTTCTCCCGTTAGAAGAAAATGCTCCAAATTTGGCCGAGCATCGTAGGAATTTCGAAAAAATTCAAAGTCTGCTCGACTTCCCATTTGATCGTGAAAGCGTAGAAAATTTTAACGATTTTAACAACTATTTGTCCCACGATCAACTTAACCTTAGTTATGAGGGCTACATTAATGCTGTAAGATCAAGTAATATAAAGAAACCAAAAGTTTTTTTGAAGCGATCTTTTGCAGCAATCAAGCTTAACGCTTATAACAAGCACCTCCTTTTGTTGCAGCGAGCAAATATGGATATTCAGTTTATTTTAGACCCCTATGCTTGCTGCAGCTACGTCGTTAATTATATTAACAAGTCTCAGAGAGGTATCTCAATGTTGATGCGTGAGGCAATCAATGAGATTAAAGACAATAACAATGTAACTATTAAGCAAAAGTTACAACATTTAGGTAACAAATTTATATTTGGCACTGAGATATCCGCTTTTTATAGCTACTGCAAATCAGAACGAGGAGCTCGCCAAGAAAATGCAGATGACTTTGACGATGATGTGCCTAGGGCTTCTGAATCAATAGTTTACGCTCTTCGCGATAATAGTGGCTTCATCAGAAAGAGGACCACTGCGTGCATAATTAGGTATAGGAGATTTAATGTCAATACAGAAACAAGTAACTATTTCAGAGAGCTAAAAATGCTTTACGCCCCATGGCGAGATGAGCATTTGGATTTAGTCACACATGACTGTGAATTGTTCTGTAGGGAAAATTCGGAGTTAGTAGAGAACAATCGCAGAAAATATAATTTACTAGATGATAGGGAACTAGAAGATGCTCTGAGCCACTTAACAGAGGAAGCAGAAAATGAGAATAATCAAGTAGGAGAACAGGAAGTGGTAGATGATGGCTTCACAGTTTTAAGATTGCCTGAAATAGATCCACATCTAAATGTTTTAAATGTGGATGGAAATATTGATATGAATGATGAAGATAGTAATGTCCGTTTTATCAAGCTTCCAGCCTTAGTTTCTCAGGAAAGCTTAGCTAATATAGTTAGATCTCTTAATTTAAAGCAGAAGCTATATTTTACACATGCTTTGCATAATGCCAAAATCAATACAGTCTTTTATGAATTTGTTGGAGGCGGCGCCGGAGTCGGAAAGAGTCGACTTATATCAGAAATTTTTCAGTCATTATCCGTAATGTATAACAGTATACCAGGAACTGATCCGACATCTGTTAAAATCCTCTTATGTGCACCAACAGGAAAAGCAGCATTCGGAATTAGTGGTTCGACACTGCATTCCATGTTTTCACTTCCTGTTAATCAATCTCGCTCAGGGCCTTAAGCCATGATTTAGTTAATAGCCTTCATTCAAGGTTAATCGATCTTAAATTAATTATTATTGATGAAATATCAATGGTTAGCTCTCTAATGTTTTCTTATTTAGATTCTCGTTTGAAGCAAATTTTCAAAAATACTTCTCCTTTTGGTGGTGTTTCTATCATCGTATTCGGTGATCTTAGACAGTTACAGCCCGTAGGAGGTAGTTGGATTTTCGATCCAAATACCACTGACCCTTACCATGAAATATTTGGTACGTATCTCTGGGACCTTTTTTTGTATTTTGAGCTCACAGAGATAATGCGTCAACGTGACGATCAGCTTTTCGCTTCTGCCTTAAATAATATGGCATCGGGTTGTATGACAGCCGATGATATTGTCCTTTTCCAATCTAGAATATGCGAACCATCGGCAGTGCCCGATGATGCAATTCATCTGTTTAGTAATAATAATGAGGTTGATTTATTTAATGTAACGAAACTTAACTCAATTGCTACTGAGCAATTTTTCTCTACTGCTGAAGATTTTATTAAGGCGGGCCATTTGGAACCAGCTAGGAAACAAAGAATATTAGAAGAAGTGAAGGGTTTTAAAACTTCCGCTACACAGGGACTCTGTACGTCTCTTCTCCTAAAAAATACTGCCAAGTACATGATGACGGTCAATGTAGACAAAGGGGATGGATTAGTAAACGGGGCATCAGGTGTGTTGATGCAAATAGATTTCAATACATCCAACATTCCCAACATTTTATGGATGAAATTTACAGAGGAAACTGTAGGAGAATCTGCGCGTTCGAAGTGTACACATCGTACAGATCCTTCATGGACTCCTATTCAGAAAATTGTTCGCAGTTTTCAATATTCAAATAACGCACAAATTAACATTGACCGTAGGCAGTTTCCAATTGTGCCTGCTGAAGGCATCACAATTCATAAGAGTCAGGGAGCTACGTATGGCAAAGTGGTAGTCCATGCTAATTCCAGAATGCAGCGTGCTGCATTATACGTAGCTTGCAGTAGAGCAACTACTGCTTTAGGATTATTCATTATTGGGAATTTTGTTCCTCCTAAGTCTCCCCAAAATAATGATAAAGTGAAAGCCCAATTGAAGAAATTGCGGACTGAAAAACTACTGTGTACTCATTACGATTATTTAATTAACAGTTCTGCCCTTAACATTTTCTTCCATAATACTCAGAGCTTGAATTCCCATCTTGAAGATATTCGATCGGACAAGCTGATGCTTCAGTCATCAATATTATGTTTCGTGGAAACTTCCATAAGCAATGAAACTGTAGAAATACCTGGGTTCACTATTGTGGTTCAACTTGAATCAATTAGGCCTTTAACAGGCATCATAATTTATGTAAAGAACGAGCTAATAGATAGAGTTTCCCATACCTTTAGCATACTTTTTCCCATACTTTTGGCTCAGTAGTTTTTGAGTTCGGCATATTTAGGTTTGATGCCATAAGTTTTCTTATATTATATAAAAGTCCAGACTTTCCTCTGTCCACATTTAAAATAGAATTTGAGGAGATAATTCATCAATTTTCTCGTTTAGGTGATTTAGGGGATAGCTTGCTAGTTTTAGGAGATTTTAATTTGTGCCTCAAAACCTTTAACAGGTGTAAGAGTATTTATAATTTTTTGATTAGCAAAGGATTAAGGAGTTTGTTAGATTTGAAAACGTCCACTACCAATATGGATACACATATTGATTGGGCGTTTTCAAATATACTAGATAATGAAAAGATTAGTGCTAGGACTTTTGAGGTTTTGCATAGCCATCACAATGGGATATCTGTTAGTATTCAGGCATGAGTTTGTAATGTTTGGAATAGGTTAGAAACTAAGAAATCTAAATGACAGGATATATGTAAATATGTATGTAGGCATATTTTAATAATTTAAATTTAATTATCTAATAGTTAAGTATAACCATTGAATGGAAAATTGGTTTGATAATTATTATTATTTTTTATTTTTATACCCTTGGACCTTGTTATCGATATTAACCAATTTAAAATTTATAAAGAAATACCGATATCTACTGCTCACACCGCTTTAGGTAATTGCGGCGATAAATTATTGGCAAAATATCGAAATTGAAGCAACGTGGCAGCGCACTCCAGTATTATTATTAATTTATAGCTTGCAATTAGTATTATACAATTAAATACTTTTTATGGCAACATACGTCCAAGGGTATCCTACTGTCGTGTGCAACTCGACTGTTGCTCTTGTTATATTATTGATATTATCGCTGTTACCAGCTGCTTTTAATACAACTGCCATGTGCTTTTCATTTCCTTTTTTAGCCGAATCTGAAGCAGCATGCAGTTGTAATGGTACAGAATTCTTATTTTCATCCGCAAGGTGCGAAGCTAATTTTCTTTTAAGTCGGTCACTAGCCTTTTCATAAACTAGTTTTGGACGACCAACTTTGTTTGGAGTTTTGCAATCAGCGATTATACTAATACTAGATGCCAGCCATTAGAAGTGTTTTTTCTTCAACCTGTCCAACGATCTATTGCAACCTGGCAAATGTTTCCTTATGTAATCAAAGAAGGACCTAACTTTTTTATTTACCAATGAAATACAAAATTAATTTAAATTATTCTGACCAATTTTTTTAAATATTTGCTGCCTAACTGCATCCTCAGAGCGACTATTGTTGCTCCAAATGTCTATCAGCTCTGCATGCCCAAACAAGTATTCATCTACAAAAACGTAATTTTTTCAAAAAGGAACAAAAAGGAGCATATGAAACTAGTTGTATAATATTATACACATGTTAGTTATTATTATTATTATTATAGAAGAGGGAGTCTCCCAGCGGAGAAAGCGCGAGGCACTGCGACCAATATGATCTTTTGTACCCAGAATGCTCTCCCTGTCATGACAAAAGCTGTTCTGCTTCCCTAATGAAGCATAACAGATCTTTCGTCGAGGAACGGGCAATCTGCTCTGGAGTTGCGATTTCCACGTGCAGATGTTTCCTCCTTGTCCATACCAAGGCCGGACAGTCACATAGAATGTGTTTAGTAGTTTCATCGTCCTCTTTGCAGAGCCTGCACTCCGCGTCTGAGGACAAACGCATTTTTTTGAGGTGGTAGTTCACCAAGTGGGGGCCACTTAGGTAGCCAACAAGGAGATAGAGGTCTCTCCTGGAGAGTAGCTTGGTCCTTCGATCAACTTTGGGATTGGTAAGCTCTTTAGCCTGCCGCATCCCTGGTTGGAAGAACCAGTAGCGTTCAGTCAATCTTCCAGCCCAGGTTTTCACAAGGGAGGAGATAGTAGACCACCCCACGCCACAGAAGGGTTCGGGGCCGAGCAAGGTGGCTGATGACCCAGCCCTCGCTAGTTCGTCCGCCAGCTCATTGCGCTGGAAGCCAGAGTGCCCAGGTACCCAAATGAGAGTGACTTTATTCCTTATTGACAGCCTCTGGAGACAATTCCAGCAGGCAGCCACCATACGCGAGCCTACTCTTTTTGAGGAGAGGGCTAGTATGGCCGCTTGGCTGTCCGAGAAGATGTATATTTTCGCTCCTCTAGTCCCCTTCTCAAAGATAAGACGGCAGCAGAACTCAATGGCGTGAACCTCTGATTGGAAAACTGTGGGCCAGTTGCCCATAGCAATCGAAGTCCTGCAGTTGGGACCATGTATCCCAGCTCCAACCCCCTGTTCAGTCTTTGACCCGTCAGTGTACCAATGTATACCATTTGGGTCTCTGATGGGGTTGTCAGCATCCCAAACCCTGCGGTCCGGGATGAGGGTTCTAAATTTTGCACCAAAGAAGAGTTCCTTGGTCATAGAATCTGATCTAGTGCAGATCTCTGAGCCAGGAATATCTTTGAGCAGGCTAGCATGCCCAGATTCGGTAGCTAGAAGCCCAGATTGGAGCTTGATTCTAAGAAGGCTCATAGCAGCAACTTCTTCAGATTCAAAATCGATTCCATTGCTGCAGTGGGACAGGTGCGGAGTGCACCCGTCAAGGAAAGGCAGAGCAGCCTATTCAATTTCGTGCATTTATTGATGGCAGTGACCTGCGTAACCTTGGGCCACCACACAATAGCAGCGTAGGTTACGATCGGTCTTACCATCATCTCAAAAAGCCACCTAATGGTGCAGGATTTGAGACCCCATATTCTACCGAAAAGCCTTCTACATGCCCACTTGGCATGAGTGGCCTTTGATAGAGTGTTATGCAGGTGGGAGTTCCAGTTTAGTCGCTTATCGAGGGTTACTTCTAGATATTTGACTTCGTTGGAGAGTTCCACAGGAGAACCGCCAATATGTAATTGACCAATGTCAATAGAGTAACGCTTAGTGAAGGGAACAATGATTGCCTTTTGAGGATTGATGGTAAGACCTACATCATCGCACCATCTACTGACCGTGTTCAGAGCTGATTGCATCAGCTCTATCACGGTGTTGGCATAGTTCCCGTTCACTACGAGAGCCAGGTCGTCGGCATAGCCAATCGCTTCCACCCCCTGTTCTGCGAGTAAGATTAGTAGTTCGTCAACTACTAGGGACCAGAGCAAAGGGGATAGAACCCTCCCTGGGGACACCCTTTTACCGCACTAATATGGGCGGTCGTCGTGTCCAGGGTAGAGGAGATAGTCCGGTGTTTGAGCATGGCGTCAATCCACCGGATTATGGGACGGGCAATGTTCCTGCGCTCAAGCGCAGTAGAGATAGACCCGTAGCCGGTATTATCGAAAGCACCCTCTATATCAAGAAAAGAGCACAGAGCAATGTTCTTTGATACGAAGGCCTTTTCGATCTTACTCACTAATTTGTGGAGAGCGACCTCTGTCGATCTACCGGCTATATACGCGAACTGCGAGGGTTGTTTTTATGCAGAGAGCACCGAATGTTGTGAAAAAGGACGTAAGGCTGATCGGCCGGTAGGACTTAGGCTGGGGCTGGGCCTGGGGCTTTGAAGGGAGCGAAGGAATCTACAGTCCATTTGACCTTTTCAGGATCAAAGATGGTACCAGATAAACTGGTTCCACGTGAGTCAGGTGACCAGGTGGCGTCAACGTGACTGGAGAGATCTGGGTTGGCCACGGAACCTGGGAAGTGAACTTGTAGTAAAAGTTCAAGTGCTTCCCTACGATCTTGAGTGAAAGAGCCATCTGCTCTTTTTAGAAGCCCTATACCATTAGACGATCCTTTGGCTAATACCTTGTGGAGTCTCGCTGCCTCTGGCAGAGATTCTATGCTACCACAGTAGCTGCGCCACGTATCGCGTTTGGAGCGTCTAATGTTCTTATTATAGTTTGTGAGAGCGTCCCTATAGACGTCCCAACTTATACGGTTAGATCTGGCCTTGTTGAAAAGGCTTCTAACCTTCCTTCTTTGAGCAGCCAACTCTTCGTTCCACCAAGGAACTTTACGGTTGACCGTTAGTGTCTTCCGAACTGAGCTGGCTTCGAAGGACGTAATGAGCACATCTTGGAGCAGGTTGGCAGCAAGTTCTATCTCACTGACAGAGTTAGGATTGCTGATCAACATGTCTGCTTTCAAAGCCACAGAGGCTTTGAAGAGTTCCCAATTTGTCTTTTTAGGACAAAAGGAGTTCTGGCGGATCTCGACTTGGCCAGGAAGGTCGAACCTGATGTGCTAATGGTCCGACAAGGTGGCTTCGTCTGTGACCCGCCATACGGTCATATAATAACTTACGTGATCCGCATGATAGTCCACGGACGAGGCCACCTATTAACCATGGCTCTTGGACGAGAGCCAGGTCAATCTCCTCTTTACAGACGACCCTGCACAGGATGGCTGACGCTCCTCTGGCGTGGTGCAGGTTCGCCTGGAGCACTCTAGTTGCGCTCCGCATCCTCTCTCAGCGCCTTGGTGACAAGGCCACATGCCTTGCCCCCCCGAGAGTCGTTGCCTCGGATGCCCTTCGGCAGTCTGGCTGAGCTGCTCGGGGGAGGTCGCCTAGCGATCCCAGTCGCGGAAGGTGCCCTTGCGGGTTGTTTGCGCCCAGCGCTGACTGTGGGTCTGACAGGGGCCAGGAGGCTGCCAGCCACCGGCCTGGTGCGGCCCGTTGAGGGGTTGGGGGCGGAGACCAGAATGGTCGGGGGTTTGGTGATGGGGGCTTTCAGCGCCCTGCGGCCACAGCACTGGTGGAGGCTACCGGGGCGGCAGCCATTGCTGTCGCATAGGTAGGGGCCACCTTTGACGCTTCCGGAGGGGCGCTGGAAGGGGGGGAATGGTTGGAGAGGGGGATGGGGGACGGGCCGGGGAGGAAGAGGCCCTGGGGACGGAGTTCTTCAGGAGAAGTTTGACTCGTCCAAAGACGAATTTCACCTTCCCGTTGCACTCCGTCAGAGCCTCGTCGACCAACATCGCGAGGTGGGTCGTAGTGCTGTTGAGGGTATGCTCCTCGTTTTGGATACCAAGGTATCGCAAAATATCGGCGGGTGTGAGTCCAGCACTACTGGGGAAGTATCCTCTAATGTGGTGAGCTTTAGGGAACTCGGACTCCTCCAGTAGTTTAATGTCAAGGGAGCTGATCGACCTGATGTGTCCAACGGCTCCCCTGACCCAGTCGGCAGTGCGGCTATCCTCGCACACCAGGAGCAGCCATTCATTTCGAGGTATGGAACCCTCGAAACCTGGACTGGCACCCGATGTGGGATGAAGCAGCAGAGCCTTGGCAATGCTTGCTTTCACCGTGGCCACTTGCCCCGGTGAAAGCGGGTTTTTTGAGTCAGCCGAAGTCAAGCCCAGTTTCACGCTGCTCGACACCTGGCTGAGAGGTGTCTTTGTGGACTCCACATGAGTCTTTTTGGGCTTCTTTGAAGACTCTTGAGGTTCGAGGACGGTATCGTCAGCGCGCGTCCGTTTGGCCTTGGTTTCCAAGGGGGGCGCGGTGGCGATAGCCAGAGCTTCTGCTCTGCTCGAACCCTTTGCGAGTGCGGCTTTGAAAAGCCTCTTCTCACGGGTCTTCATTTTCACAAAGGCGTTCTCAGAGTCCAGTCGCAGCCTCTGTATCTGAGAGCCTGCTTCCGTGAGACCTGACCTCTGCGAGGCCACGAAAGCGTCGTCAGCGAGGCTGATCAGGTCAGCGTCACCTTCAGCGTCAGAGGACATCACCTCGACGAGCTGCTGCCGGCCTGAGCAGCTATTGGACGAGAAATCAGCACTGGCGAACTCATCGTTCAAGGGAGTCCGTGGCCTGTCCGGGTCCCCTAAAGTACCAGGGCCAAGACCCGTGGTATTGGGGGTGGAAGCCAGCAGCCCACAGGCTGCAGTGCTGTTGTTGGGGTCGGCCGTGAAGGCCTCGCCCTGGGTTGATGCTGTCGAAGTCGCATCAGACTTATCTTTTATAAAATTTGTATCCATAGTTTGGACCCACGAGTAGGCGGGAAGGGAAGGTCGCCCACGGCATAGCCCGCGTGCCGTGGGAAGTCTAGATGAAACTGGAGGGCGACAGGTAACCAGAGTCCGCATACTAACGACCGGGCTACCCCCCGGCCATGCATCCCTTGGCGTATGCTGTTCCGCCTTGGATTGGGGTGATTTATAGAATCACAATCTTCGCCCGACTACAATTAGTCAGCACCCCTAGCAGAGACATGACCGTGCTAGGGGCCTGCTTCCAGCCGCCCTCACGTGGAGAGTATAGCCGCACTTCCGACAGTAGGAGCAAGGACGGCACGTACCTCAGCCAAAGCTAAGGTTCCATGTGATTCCCCTTACTGTCTCTGACGGCTGACGGCCTACACATGTTAGTTAATAACTTGCCGTTAAAACTTTTTGGAAGTGGTTTGCCATACAAAAGTTATATTCCACGAAACACAGATACATTTGTTAAGTTGACTGTAAAAAAGGCACATATAGTAAACAAAACACGATACAACTACACAAAAACATATAACATACACAAAAATGTTAGTGAACTACAAATGTACATACCTGTGCTACTGTTTTCCATGACAACACTTTAAACTTTTTTAATTCTCTGAGGAAATATAAACCACAAATGTTGCAAAATGATTTGCCGCCAATTTTGTCTTACGCATGTTATCGACAATCAGCTGTCTTTGAGAGATGGGCGATAAGCCAGTGTTGCATAAAAAAGTAAAAATCGACTTTTTTTTATCTAATTAGACTATCCTAAATATAAAGAAACCATAAATTTTTTTATTCCGTTACAAATTTTTTTCGACTTTCTGCCAAAAAAAACACATAAAAAACCAGTGTGCATTTGTATCAAGCATAACGAAGCGACAAATTTCCGAAATAGAAAACCCATGACCTTGAAAAAACGTATTTTTTCGCACGGTCTCCGAGAACTTACAGCGCACCATTTTTAGATATTTTGCAGCCGCAGGTATAGTTGCGGTGCTCTCACAGATAAAATAAATAGCACTACGCGACCTGTATTTAATTTTACAGGCTTTTCCGCACGTTGGACACAGCTTTACTTGGCTTATTACGTTGTGTAAACGTAAAAAGTCAATAAGTTCAATGTCGCACTGAAGCAGCATTGAAAACTCAGCGTTTGCAAATTTGCAGCTGTTGCAACGAGACATCTTTTCGCGTTGAAAATGACACATTAAATGACACTAATTGCGACTTTTAGTCGGTCGCAACGAAAGTCTGCATAAGCGTCAAGCAACCGGCAAGTTAACCGTTGTAACGGCATAAAATTGCTCATTTTTGTGTCTGTCGCAATTTTTGTACGACACAAATCTGTTGTCGGACAATGTGCGCATCACTGTGATGTTTCACGCAGAATTTCGCAACAACAAAATACATGGAAATTTAATTATTTTTAAAATTCTATTAAAAAAAACTAGAAGCGTCCGAGACATATTTTTATACCCTTGGACCATTGAAAATGGTCAAAAAGGGTATACTAACTTTGTGCAAATGTATGTAACGGGCAGAAGGAGGCGTCCGAGACCCCATAAAATACTACTGTGGGCAAAAAGTAAGGTGAATTTCCAATTAAAAACTTCGCGGGCCTAACATTTCGGGCTAGTTCTTTTTTCTTGAGTTGGTAGGACTGCTAATGACATCTGGGACAAATTTCATGTCAATGTCATCATCAGTAATATATTTACGCTTGTATTTACCAAACGACCACGAGTGCATGTTTCGATTTTTACAATGTCTGATTTAATTGAGCAAAGAAGTGCCATCAAATTTTGTTTGCGGAATGAAATTTCGGCTGCGGAAACGTTGAGGATGTTGCGGAAGGCCTTTGGTGATTCTACCATGTCGCAGAAAAATGTTTATAAGTGGTACAAAGACTTCAAAGAGGGTAAAGGCCAGACCGAAAAAAGCACGTCAAAGTCGTTCAAAAATCATGGTCATGATGACAGTTTTCTTCGATTTTCCTTCCACCCGGCCAAACTGTTAATAAGGAATATTATTTGAGCGTTCTGCGTCGTTTGCGTGAAACAATTCGTCTAAGAAGACCAGAATTATGGCCAACAACTCTTGGTTTTTGCACTCGTTCTTCGTGACCATTTCGCCAAAAATTCGACGCATATCGTTCCGCAACCACCGTATTCGCCTGATTTGGCTTCGTGTGACTTCTGGCTATTCCCAAAACTCAAGAAACCACTCCGGGGAACGCGTTTCGAGTCGATCGAGGAGATAAGAGCTGAATCGAAGAAGGCGCTGATGGCTATACCGGAAAGGGACTATTTGGCATGTTTCGAGGATTGGAAAAAACGTTGGCATAAGTGTATTTTATCGGGAGGGGATTACTTCGAAGGGGATGAAATTGATGTAGAAGAATAAATAAAGATTTTTCATTTCACAAACAAATTCCTTACTTTTTGCCCACAGTAGTATATACATATACATATACATAATATATAAGCTCCTTTACCGTTTGCCTGCAGTGTGTCCAACAATATGCCCAGAACGATGCTGAAAATGATAATAGGGATTAGGGCAGGGCGCTAAGTGAAGCATACTCGATACTTACTCGTGGTGCTTGGACGTGTTTTGCTTTTGCTCCCTGTGTTTCTTAATAATTCTGTTTAATTGATCTGCTTATGTGCTTTCATAAATACTGCTGTATCTTACTAGTGCTAACCCTGTGAGTAAAAGCTTAAAGTAGCATACTAATCCTGCCTTATTAGTGAATTCGCTTACAAAAATTTTAATTCTTTTCACTTGCGCGTCTTGGCGTCAAGTTTTTTTTGTTTTTGTTTTTACTAATATTCTTACACTTTCCTGCTCTCCCGCTCACGAAAGTAAATTTCGCTCTCTGAGTAAGTTGTGTAGTGCTTTTGTTGTAGACGTAACAGCTGCTGTTGTTTTGTTTACCTCGAGTGCTCGCTATATTTGTTTTTTTATTTTCGTTCTCACTTGCTTGCCTGTTTTCGGCGCTATAACTGTTTCTTGCTCTCTCAAGAAATTTGTCTTAATATTCTATTGCTCTCTTCGTTGTCCCCTACTATTTGAAGGCATATCTATTTTATTAACATGGTGTCGTGCTCTGCAGCAAATTGCAAATGCTCTTCAGATGCTAATGCAGACTACATTGGATGCTGGCTCTGTGACAATTTTAGTCACTTAAAATGCTGTGGCCTAACTGTGCGGGTTAGAGATGCCGTCAACGCCAATGTAGGCCTTAAATGGTCGTGCGAAGCGTGCCGTGTGGGTGAATCCGATCTACGGAAAATCCACAATAAAACCAAACTCGGGTTTTATCGGATACGCACAGCTTTCTCTTATCTCCAATCTGAATTTTTGGAGATGGAGACCCAATTCAACGCCTTTACGGCTCTTAGTAAGCCACCTGCTCCTCTAAATATTCCTTTAGATTCAGTTACTACGAATCTAAAGACCACCAATCTACCTTCTTCCAAGGCTTCTTCTTCTGATCTTCTAAGTCTAATTTCCCCTATACCGTCTTGCTCTTCTAGTTGCACAAAAAAAAAAAAACTAGCAGCAATGTTACCGCACCGAAACCTCTTGCTGCCCCTCTTGTGCCTACTCCCATTACGAGCAATGATAACAACGTAACGGGTAATGTTTCCGCAATCATGCCTGCTAGTCAGGCACCGAGTATAAAACCTCTGATTGCGATTAAACCCAAAAAATTGGTGTTTATCTCTCGCTTGGCTCCAGACACAACCATAGAAGATGTACAATCGTACATTCTCGAAAGGATGCCTGTAAATGATTTGATAGTTAAAAAATTCAACTTCAAATTAAAGCGCGACATTTCTTCTTTCAAAATCATTCTCCCTGCAGAACAGTTTAAAGACGTTTGCGCAGCTTCTTTTCTGGCCGCCCGACCTTATTGTTAAGGAGTTCACTCCAAAACAAAAAAGCCGAACGACCGTCACTCTTCCCACATTGGCCGTTACATCGCCAAGTGGACCTACAATAAGTGCAAAGTCCTCAAAAAACTGAAGTTCTCTTCTCTTCATGCCTTTGAAAATGCTAGGGGACACACAAATATTCTTTCTTCCTTAATTCTTTCCTATCAAAATGTTAGAGGCCTCTGTAGTAAAATCTCTAGTCTTTATCTTCATAGTCTTGCCTTTACTTCCCAAATTATTGCCTTTCCCGAAACCTGGTTAAAACCAGAGATTCTAAGCTCTGAAGTCTTTCCAGATAGGTATACAACTTACAGGATTGATCGACCTGACCGACGGGGTGGTGGAGTACTGATTGCAGTAGACTCCTCCATTATGTCAGACCTCTTACAGCCGGAGTTTCAATTCGACATCGAATTAATCTGTGTAAAACTACACTTTCCCGGTTTTTTCTTGTATATAACCTGCTCCTATATTCCGCCGTCATTGGAATTATCAGTCTACTCGCAACATTTGTCTGCAATTAAGACTATTTTTAATCTGTTATCAGACAGAGATCATTTCATAGTCCTGGGTGACTTTAATATCCCGGAATGTAATTGGACATCCATTGCGGAGGGAAACTTCCTTCTGCCCTCCCGGCAACATGATCTGTTTGATGGTTTGTTTGACATGTCTTTGTCGCAGGTTAATCATGTCAAAAACACTTTAAACAGATCGCTTGATCTATGTTTCGTCTCAGATCCTTCCAGGGTGATTTTAGACAGGGCACAACCTCTTTCCCTACCTGAAGATCCTTATCATCCCACTTTCGAAGTGAATCTCGACTTGGGTATTAGCTTTGTGGATAAAAGTGTAAAGCCGTGCAATCGCGTGCGCTGCTTTAAGAAAGCAGACTTTGAACACTTAAATTATTTAATTTCATATTGTGATTGGTCTGACTTTTATCTATCAACTGATATGTCAGTGGCTATCAATATATTTTATAAAACCCTTAACTCTGCTTTTGATATCTGTGTTCCGTTTTTCTATCCGACAAGCTCAAGTAGGCCTCCTTGGTTTACAAAAGAGATTGTCTCGCTTAAAAAACTTAAAGAGTAGCTTATTTAAGAAATACAAGCTGAAAAACTCACCGCTTGTCTTTTCCCGCTACCTAACTGCTCGGGCAAATTTTACCGTGCTTAACGCGAAGTGTTATAAAAACTATTTGACCAGATGTAGGATTCAGTTCTTTCAGAATCCTAAACAGTTTTATAGTTTTGTTAACATGAAGCGTAGGTCAGCGGGCTTTCCTTCTAAACTTATGTTCGATAACGCTGAGGCGAACACAGATCAGGCCATTGCCGATATGTTTGCCAAGTTTTTTCAAACAACTTATTCTTCCTCTACGCCAAACATTCACTCCTATCCATATAGAGTACCAAGCTCGAATGGCATCTTCACACCTTTACTGAATGAAAGTTCACTTATTAGGGATCTTCGATTGGTTAAACCAGTCTTCTCACCAGGTCCCGATGGTATCCCCGCCTGTGTACTTCGATACTGTGCCAACTCCTTATGTAAGCCATTGCTCAAACTATTTTCGCTGTCCTTAGTAACTGCCTCGTTTCCATCCATATGGAAGGAATCCTTTATCATCCCTTTACATAAAAAGGGCAGCAAGTCTGATGCAAGCAATTATAGAGGTATCTCTAAATTGTCGGCTATACCGAAATTCTTCGAGAATGTTATTACTCCTCACTTGCAGCATTTTAGTAGATCCGTTATATCCCCTTTTCAACACGGATTTGTAAAGCGTCGTTCTACCACGACAAATCTGCTTGAGCTGACATCCTTTGTGGTAAAAGGATTTCAGGAAAATCTTCAAACTGATGTCATTTATACTGATTTCAGTAAGGCATTTGACTCAGTCAACCATTCCCTTCTTGCACATAAACTAAATCTTCTCGGTTTCTCACCAAAACTTCTTAGTTGGATTGTGAGCTATTTGAGTGACAGAACCCAACGAGTCCTCTTTAAAAATACTCGTTCCTATCCCGTTCATGCCACATCTGGTGTTCCTCAGGGAAGCCACTTAGGTCCCCTGCTTTTTACACTTTTCATCAATGACCTCCCAACGGTCATACTTAACTCACGTACTCTCATGTACGCGGATGATGTCAAGCTCTGTTTTCAATTTAGAGACGACTCCTGTCATTCTCGCCTTCAATCTGACCTAGATTGTTTCTTTTCTTGGTGTCGTGCAAATCTCCTTAATCTGAACAGCTCAAAATGCAAGCTGATGACATTCTCACGTGCCTGCCCAAAGTACGTATCATACTCTCTTTGTGGTTGTACCTTGGAAAGAATTTCCCTGGTTGATGATCTAGGTGTCCGTTTGGACCGAAAACTCAAGTTTTCTGAACATATATCATCAATGGTTAATAAAGCTATGGGTGTACTCGGCTTTATTAAGAGATGGTCTAAGGAGTTTGACGATCCTTACTTAACTAAGACTCTCTTCACTTCGCTTGTTCGTCCAATTCTCGAGTACGGATCATGTGTCTGGAACCCTCAGTACACAGTTCATAGAGACCGCATTGAATCCGTACACAAAAACTTCTTAATGTTTGCCTTGCGAGGCCTTAACTGGGATGTAAATTCAAGACTTCCTTCCTATCCTAGTAGACTTTTGTTACTTAATCTGCCTTCTCTAGCTAATCGTAGAACCATGCTTGGTGTTATATTGATTAACAACCTTATCCAAGGTGACATAGATAGTAGCGACTTACTTAGTAGACTACACTTTTCTGTCCCTGGTAGAATCACCCGTAATTACCTTCCTCTAAAACTTCCCAATTGTAGCTCGAACTATGCCCTGCATGAGCCATTCAGGGTATTATGTTCGGACTATAATAAACTATACTTAATTGTAGCTAACAATAACAACTTGATATCTAGCTTAAAATTACAACTCCTCGCCCACTTATCTAGAATTTAGTCAAACACATAATTGTCTTCTTTGTATTCATAGTAGTACTTTCAACATACTGCATGCTTTAACACTCTTACATTTGGTAACTAACACTAACTCTCCTGATCTGATTGGGTTTTTCTGGGTTTTCCCCAATCCTCTGCAACAAATGTTGGATCGGCTTTTCTTTATCCCAGTTTGCACATTTGCACAATTTTTAATTTTTTCTTTTTTTTACATTTAAGGTTTTACCTTTAATTTAAAATAACCTCTAGTTTAAAATTCAATTTAAATAATTTAAATCTAATTTTAATTGTTTCTTTACTTTTAAAAAAGTCGACTGTTCATAGTTCGACTATAAACTAAATAAATAAATAAATAAAAATTACTTGAAACGTTGAACTTGAGCACCTGTTTCATGAAGAATGGAATCTCGATATAGTACATTTACCAGCCGAAGTTACTGCAGGTGTGGGCCTCTTTTAGGGTTATCCTGTACAAGGATTACCCACAATGTCATCCACACGCAGCAAACGAAGCCAGTGGAACGAAGTAAAGGGTGGCGTCAATAGGGTTAGCTGAGAAGTTCTGCACAACGTGAACCAGCGGAATCTGCGTAACAAGACCCAGTAGTAACAGCTCAGCAGGGTGCCCTGCAGGGGGCATTTGTGTAAAATACTGTATTATTATGATTATTTTCTAGTATTAATTTATTCGATATAACAAAAGATTTATTTTCTAGTTCTTCAACGAACTTACGTATATTAGTGGAGAATGGTGTGTTGTATAGACGTTTTAGAATTTCTTCGCAAATGTCATCAAATCGGTCCATGTGCTGGCTCCTGATAGTAGGATATAGTCGAAGTATAAATTCAATTCTTCTGATGAAGGCGCTCAGTTCCTGGGGGTTTCCACTGAACGAGGGCACTTGCCTTATTTGGCTCAAGGCTTGGTTGAGGTTTTGGTCGGACAACATTTCGTTGGCCATTATATTGCTTGTTTGGGGATGTTGTGTCTTTAGATGCTGTTTTTGCACTTTTGTGGTTGTCTTTGGCAGTGAAAACTACTGCTTTTTTTGTTTTTACACTTTTTGTTTGTTGTTTTTACACTTTTGTGGTTGATGTAGATTGATGTAGAAGAATAAATAAAGATTTTTCATTTCACAAACAAATTCCTTACTTTTTGCCCACAGTAGTATATACATATACATATACATAATATATAAGCTCCTTTACCGTTTGCCTGCAGTGTGTCCAACAATATGCCCAGAACGATGCTGAAAATGATAATAGGGATTAGGGCAGGGCGCTAAGTGAAGCATACTCGATACTTACTCGTGGTGCTTGGACGTGTTTTGCTTTTGCTCCCTGTGTTTCTTAATAATTCTGTTTAATTGATCTGCTTATGTGCTTTCATAAATACTGCTGTATCTTACTAGTGCTAACCCTGTGAGTAAAAGCTTAAAGTAGCATACTAATCCTGCCTTATTAGTGAATTCGCTTACAAAAATTTTAATTCTTTTCACTTGCGCGTCTTGGCGTCAAGTTTTTTTTGTTTTTGTTTTTACTAATATTCTTACACTTTCCTGCTCTCCCGCTCACGAAAGTAAATTTCGCTCTCTGAGTAAGTTGTGTAGTGCTTTTGTTGTAGACGTAACAGCTGCTGTTGTTTTGTTTACCTCGAGTGCTCGCTATATTTGTTTTTTTATTTTCGTTCTCACTTGCTTGCCTGTTTTCGGCGCTATAACTGTTTCTTGCTCTCTCAAGAAATTTGTCTTAATATTCTATTGCTCTCTTCGTTGTCCCCTACTATTTGAAGGCATATCTATTTTATTAACATGGTGTCGTGCTCTGCAGCAAATTGCAAATGCTCTTCAGATGCTAATGCAGACTACATTGGATGCTGGCTCTGTGACAATTTTAGTCACTTAAAATGCTGTGGCCTAACTGTGCGGGTTAGAGATGCCGTCAACGCCAATGTAGGCCTTAAATGGTCGTGCGAAGCGTGCCGTGTGGGTGAATCCGATCTACGGAAAATCCACAATAAAACCAAACTCGGGTTTTATCGGATACGCACAGCTTTCTCTTATCTCCAATCTGAATTTTTGGAGATGGAGACCCAATTCAACGCCTTTACGGCTCTTAGTAAGCCACCTGCTCCTCTAAATATTCCTTTAGATTCAGTTACTACGAATCTAAAGACCACCAATCTACCTTCTTCCAAGGCTTCTTCTTCTGATCTTCTAAGTCTAATTTCCCCTATACCGTCTTGCTCTTCTAGTTGCACAAAAAAAAAAAAAACTAGCAGCAATGTTACCGCACCGAAACCTCTTGCTGCCCCTCTTGTGCCTACTCCCATTACGAGCAATGATAACAACGTAACGGGTAATGTTTCCGCAATCATGCCTGCTAGTCAGGCACCGAGTATAAAACCTCTGATTGCGATTAAACCCAAAAAATTGGTGTTTATCTCTCGCTTGGCTCCAGACACAACCATAGAAGATGTACAATCGTACATTCTCGAAAGGATGCCTGTAAATGATTTGATAGTTAAAAAATTCAACTTCAAATTAAAGCGCGACATTTCTTCTTTCAAAATCATTCTCCCTGCAGAACAGTTTAAAGACGTTTGCGCAGCTTCTTTCTGGCCGCCCGACCTTATTGTTAAGGAGTTCACTCCAAAACAAAAAAGCCGAACGACCGTCACTCTTCCCACATTGGCCGTTACATCGCCAAGTGGACCTACAATAAGTGCAAAGTCCTCAAAAAACTGAAGTTCTCTTCTCTTCATGCCTTTGAAAATGCTAGGGGACACACAAATATTCTTTCTTCCTTAATTCTTTCCTATCAAAATGTTAGAGGCCTCTGTAGTAAAATCTCTAGTCTTTATCTTCATAGTCTTGCCTTTACTTCCCAAATTATTGCCTTTCCCGAAACCTGGTTAAAACCAGAGATTCTAAGCTCTGAAGTCTTTCCAGATAGGTATACAACTTACAGGATTGATCGACCTGACCGACGGGGTGGTGGAGTACTGATTGCAGTAGACTCCTCCATTATGTCAGACCTCTTACAGCCGGAGTTTCAATTCGACATCGAATTAATCTGTGTAAAACTACACTTTCCCGGTTTTTTCTTGTATATAACCTGCTCCTATATTCCGCCGTCATTGGAATTATCAGTCTACTCGCAACATTTGTCTGCAATTAAGACTATTTTTAATCTGTTATCAGACAGAGATCATTTCATAGTCCTGGGTGACTTTAATATCCCGGAATGTAATTGGACATCCATTGCGGAGGGAAACTTCCTTCTGCCCTCCCGGCAACATGATCTGTTTGATGGTTTGTTTGACATGTCTTTGTCGCAGGTTAATCATGTCAAAAACACTTTAAACAGATCGCTTGATCTATGTTTCGTCTCAGATCCTTCCAGGGTGATTTTAGACAGGGCACAACCTCTTTCCCTACCTGAAGATCCTTATCATCCCACTTTCGAAGTGAATCTCGACTTGGGTATTAGCTTTGTGGATAAAAGTGTAAAGCCGTGCAATCGCGTGCGCTGCTTTAAGAAAGCAGACTTTGAACACTTAAATTATTTAATTTCATATTGTGATTGGTCTGACTTTTATCTATCAACTGATATGTCAGTGGCTATCAATATATTTTATAAAACCCTTAACTCTGCTTTTGATATCTGTGTTCCGTTTTTCTATCCGACAAGCTCAAGTAGGCCTCCTTGGTTTACAAAAGAGTTGTCTCGCTTAAAAAACTTAAAGAGTAGCTTATTTAAGAAATACAAGCTGAAAAACTCACCGCTTGTCTTTTCCCGCTACCTAACTGCTCGGGCAAATTTTACCGTGCTTAACGCGAAGTGTTATAAAAACTATTTGACCAGATGTAGGATTCAGTTCTTTCAGAATCCTAAACAGTTTTATAGTTTTGTTAACATGAAGCGTAGGTCAGCGGGCTTTCCTTCTAAACTTATGTTCGATAACGCTGAGGCGAACACAGATCAGGCCATTGCCGATATGTTTGCCAAGTTTTTTCAAACAACTTATTCTTCCTCTACGCCAAACATTCACTCCTATCCATATAGAGTACCAAGCTCGAATGGCATCTTCACACCTTTACTGAATGAAAGTTCACTTATTAGGGATCTTCGATTGGTTAAACCAGTCTTCTCACCAGGTCCCGATGGTATCCCCGCCTGTGTACTTCGATACTGTGCCAACTCCTTATGTAAGCCATTGCTCAAACTATTTTCGCTGTCCTTAGTAACTGCCTCGTTTCCATCCATATGGAAGGAATCCTTTATCATCCCTTTACATAAAAAGGGCAGCAAGTCTGATGCAAGCAATTATAGAGGTATCTCTAAATTGTCGGCTATACCGAAATTCTTCGAGAATGTTATTACTCCTCACTTGCAGCATTTTAGTAGATCCGTTATATCCCCTTTTCAACACGGATTTGTAAAGCGTCGTTCTACCACGACAAATCTGCTTGAGCTGACATCCTTTGTGGTAAAAGGATTTCAGGAAAATCTTCAAACTGATGTCATTTATACTGATTTCAGTAAGGCATTTGACTCAGTCAACCATTCCCTTCTTGCACATAAACTAAATCTTCTCGGTTTCTCACCAAAACTTCTTAGTTGGATTGTGAGCTATTTGAGTGACAGAACCCAACGAGTCCTCTTTAAAAATACTCGTTCCTATCCCGTTCATGCCACATCTGGTGTTCCTCAGGGAAGCCACTTAGGTCCCCTGCTTTTTACACTTTTCATCAATGACCTCCCAACGGTCATACTTAACTCACGTACTCTCATGTACGCGGATGATGTCAAGCTCTGTTTTCAATTTAGAGACGACTCCTGTCATTCTCGCCTTCAATCTGACCTAGATTGTTTCTTTTCTTGGTGTCGTGCAAATCTCCTTAATCTGAACAGCTCAAAATGCAAGCTGATGACATTCTCACGTGCCTGCCCAAAGTACGTATCATACTCTCTTTGTGGTTGTACCTTGGAAAGAATTTCCCTGGTTGATGATCTAGGTGTCCGTTTGGACCGAAAACTCAAGTTTTCTGAACATATATCATCAATGGTTAATAAAGCTATGGGTGTACTCGGCTTTATTAAGAGATGGTCTAAGGAGTTTGACGATCCTTACTTAACTAAGACTCTCTTCACTTCGCTTGTTCGTCCAATTCTCGAGTACGGATCATGTGTCTGGAACCCTCAGTACACAGTTCATAGAGACCGCATTGAATCCGTACACAAAAACTTCTTGATGTTTGCCTTGCAAGGCCTTAACTGGGATGTAAATTCAAGACTTCCTTCCTATCCTAGTAGACTTTTGTTACTTAATCTGCCTTCTCTAGCTAATCGTAGAACCATGCTTGGTGTTATATTGATTAACAACCTTATCCAAGGTGACATAGATAGTAGCGACTTACTTAGTAGACTACACTTTTCTGTCCCTGGTAGAATCACCCGTAATTACCTTCCTCTAAAACTTCCCAATTGTAGCTCGAACTATGCCCTGCATGAGCCATTCAGGGTATTATGTTCGGACTATAATAAACTATACTTAATTGTAGCTAACAATAACAACTTGATATCTAGCTTAAAATTACAACTCCTCGCCCACTTATCTAGAATTTAGTCAAACACATAATTGTCTTCTTTGTATTCATAGTAGTACTTTCAACATACTGCATGCTTTAACACTCTTACATTTGGTAACTAACACTAACTCTCCTGATCTGATTGGGTTTTTCTGGGTTTTCCCCAATCCTCTGCAACAAATGTTGGATCGGCTTTTCTTTATCCCAGTTTGCACATTTGCACAATTTTTAATTTTTTCTTTTTTTTTACATTTAAGGTTTTACCTTTAATTTAAAATAACCTCTAGTTTAAAATTCAATTTAAATAATTTAAATCTAATTTTAATTGTTTCTTTACTTTTAAAAAAGTCGACTGTTCATAGTTCGACTATAAACTAAATAAATAAATAAATAAAAATTACTTGAAACGTTGAACTTGAGCACCTGTTTCATGAAGAATGGAATCTCGATATAGTACATTTACCAGCCGAAGTTACTGCAGGTGTGGGCCTCTTTTAGGGTTATCCTGTACAAGGATTACCCACAATGTCATCCACACGCAGCAAACGAAGCCAGTGGAACGAAGTAAAGGGTGGCGTCAATAGGGTTAGCTGAGAAGTTCTGCACAACGTGAACCAGCGGAATCTGCGTAACAAGACCCAGTAGTAACAGCTCAGCAGGGTGCCCTGCAGGGGGCATTTGTGTAAAATACTGTATTATTATGATTATTTTCTAGTATTAATTTATTCGATATAACAAAAGATTTATTTTCTAGTTCTTCAACGAACTTACGTATATTAGTGGAGAATGGTGTGTTGTATAGACGTTTTAGAATTTCTTCGCAAATGTCATCAAATCGGTCCATGTGCTGGCTCCTGATAGTAGGATATAGTCGAAGTATAAATTCAATTCTTCTGATGAAGGCGCTCAGTTCCTGGGGGTTTCCACTGAACGAGGGCACTTGCCTTATTTGGCTCAAGGCTTGGTTGAGGTTTTGGTCGGACAACATTTCGTTGGCCATTATATTGCTTGTTTGGGGATGTTGTGTCTTTAGATGCTGTTTTTGCACTTTTGTGGTTGTCTTTGGCAGTGAAAACTACTGCTTTTTTTGTTTTTACACTTTTTGTTTGTTGTTTTTACACTTTTGTGGTTGTCTTTTGCAGTGAGGTTTTCTATGAAGTGAAAACTACTGCACTTACGATCACGTAAGGTTCTTTGGCGGATAACGAGTAACACGTGTAATACGATTCGAGTTTATATTGCGCCTATTCGCGATGGTCAATCCTAAGGGAGTACACTTGGTCTTGCAAGATGCCCCTTTTTCAGTGGATCGATTATAAACAAGTCGCACACTTTTACTGATTATCCTACCGGCTGCGCCAATAACGAGTTCACTGGTTATGGTTTTTAAAAAAAACAAAGTTTATTTTATTTTATTTAATAACACTTATCTTCCTATTAAGTGGAAGAACCAAAGCCGTTTTGGTTGGTTTTAGACGAACGGGGGTGGCGTTGCTAATTGGACGAACGGAGCGGCTGAACAGGAGTTATCGCGGAGATAACTGTATCTGAACTGAACTGATGCCTGAAGGCAAGCCTGAGCTTAAATAAGCTGAAGGGGTATTAAGAGAACGAACTCTTTAAGAGATTGAGTTCTCTCGTTAAGAGAGACTCTCCGAAAAATAGGGGGAGCAATAATAAAGAGGGTAATAAGATCCTCCTGAGACAAGTGCGTGATGGAAGGCGCGCACTGATGTGTTTGTTATTGCAGGTGGCGGTTGTCGCCAATTCAAATTGGGGGAGACAGTGGGCACGGATGTATTTGTTATTGCAAGTGGCGGCTATCGCCAATTGGGGGAGATTGTGGGATTCGGACTTTGATCGGACATTTGGATGTTTATGATTTGAAAGCTCAACTTACGAGTGGGGTGACTTGCTACGCGTGGGAAGTTGACTTTTGAGAAGGGCAACCAAATGGCTTTTGTTCTTTGTGTTGTGAATGTTTACAATTGTATGTGTGCGTGTGGTGTTGTGTAGGGATTTTTATGTAAGTCCGATATACGTGTAGTGGATATATATATATATATATATTTATATATTGAAAAATAATTCATCTTTATGAATTTCTGGTGGCTCTGAAAAGGGTCGATTTTTCAAGTCGTTGTTCTGGTTTTCTATTCTGAATCAGACGAATCCTATGATTAAAAAAAATGTGTTAAATATGAAATACAATGCACCAAAGACAAAAAATCGCGCAATTTTTTTTTTTCAAAAATTTTTTGCCTGCGGCGGGCATTCCATACGTAACTGAATTTGGCATCCGTTATTTCCACAATTTCCCTATTAGGGTCATACAACTCCCCAATTGCTTTGGAAACTTCATGAAGTCTATCCGGGTGAGAAAGACACTTCTTAAAAAACATGAATTTTGCAAGATACCCTATATAGTGGGCCTTCTTGCGTCCAAAACGCGGTATGCCAGCTTTCAAATCGTGACCATCCCATTTCTTCCTTCAAAAATTGCACTTCGCGTTTTTGACCATTTCACTCTGGTTTTTTATGTGTTTTTTTTGACAGAAATTCGAAATGATGGCCTATCTTCACCAAATTTGGTTTGTGTTACTCTTTACTTCCCCCAAGATGATTCACAAAGTTTCAAGTGTTTTGGTCAACTTTCATATAGCTGCCATATAAACGATCTGGCCGATATGCCATAAAAATATTTACCTTACCAAAGAAAAAAAATTTTGTATCTATATTTAATTACATATTTTATTGATATTATATACAGAAAATCAAATAAAATAAAATCATATTAAGATGTAAATGATGGTCCAAATCATTTTGTCCTGAAATTAAAAAATAAATTTATCATATGTCATTGTTATGCTATTATACTTACAAAAAAACTAAACTTATTATTTATTAATTAAAAAAAAATATTCGTCTGAGGCTATTACATCAAGTTCATGATCTTTCTGTAGAAGTTCTCTTTCATCATCCTCCTCGCCCTCGTCGATGTCCTGGCAATCACCATGATCATCATGATCGCTTCCAACGCATGGTGATTTAAGTAGAGAAATTACCTCTTGCGGCATATTTTTGTTTTTATTTTTCCTTTGTCTTTCTTTTGGATAAATACTAGACAACAAAGGATCAGACGTATCTAGAGCTCTGTTAAAAATATCGGTCATAGTATCTAGGCGACTGCATTTTCTTGCATGTCTTCTCCAATCGCTCTTATATAATTTGTTCCTCGATTCGGACGCATGCTCACCAAGACAGCCAACAGGCACCAAACAATTATCTATAATTTGATGCCCATGAACTAACACCTTGTGAACAGTAGGTGACATGGGATATCAAGGATATTTGTTCTGATAGGCCAAAAAACATTTTTACAAAATGTTTTAAATTTTTCTGAGTCAATTTCGTATTCTGAGGAAATCGTTATTAAAATAATATAAAAGCTATAAAGAATGTCGAAATCAATATTTCATATTGACGACAGTAAGGCTGTATTAGAAAATGCCCTTCTGGCTGTATTGCCATCATTTGAATTTCCGCTTCCATTCGGTAACGGCTTGTCCACATTGAGACCCATTTTCTCCATCATTTGTTTTTGTATAAAATGCTTTCGTTCCACTAATTTTTGTACGACACAAATCTGTTGTCGGACAATGTGCGCATCACTGTGATGTTTCACGCAGAATTTCGCAACAACAAATACATGAAAATTTAATTATTTTTAAAATTCTATTAAAAAAACTAGAAGCGTCCGAGACATATTTTTATATCCTTGGACCATTGAAAATGGTCAAAAAGGGTATACTAACTTTGTGCAAATGTATGTAACGGGCAGAAGGAGGCGTCCGAGACCCCAAAAAATATATACATATATTTATTTATTTATTTTTTTAACGTCAACTAAAACAGTCGACTTAAAATTAAAATTATAAATTAGATTTCATCAAATTAAAATTGAAGATTTTTTTGAAAAAAAAAAAAGAAAATAATTTAGAATTTGAAATTAAAATTTTGCAATAAGTCAAGAATTAAAATTAATTAAGAGTATATATTTTTAAATTTAGGCTGGGGATAACAAAACAAGAATTCTCGATCCAACATTTGCTGCAAAGGATTGGGGAAAACCCAGTAAAACCCAATCAGATCGGTCAGATTAATATTAGTTGTTAGCATGTAGTGTTAATTGATTGAGGATAGACAGTTTAACAGAGTAAAGGGAGGACTCGGAGTTGAAAACTCTAGACAGTCTGTTGTAGTCAGCACAGAGAACTCGGGGGATCATGCAAGCTATAGTTAGTATTACAAAAGGCCAAGGATAGTGGCATAAAATTACGAGTAACTCTAGAAGGAATACAGAAATTAAGTTGAGTAAGCAGAGTAGAATACAAATCTATATTGTACTTTATTAACTTTACAATAAACATAACGCCTAACATAATACGACGGTTAGTTAAAGAAGGTAGAAGGAGTCTACTAGAGTATGGTGGTAAGTCTACACCCGGAACCCAATTAAAACTGCGCAAGGCAAAGAGTAGAAACTGCTTTTGAACAGACTCAATTCTATCTTGGTGAATATGGTATTGCGGCGACCACACGCAAGACCCATATTCAAGAGTTGGACGAACAAGAGAAGTGTAAAGCAACTTTGACGTGTAAGGATCCTCGAATTCTTTGGCCCATCTTTTGATGAACCCGAGTAGTCGAAATGCCTTATTGACAATTTGTGTAATGTGACGATCAAATTTCAATTTATGATCAAAGAGGATACCTAAATCAGCTACTTCAGATATTCTTAAGAGTGGGGTTAGGTTAAGATTGTAATTGATGACATGATAGTTACATCTGTAAAATGACATAACCTAGCACTTCAAACAGTTAAGATGCAGCAGATTATGGCTGCACCATTCAAAAAACAAATCAAGATCTGTTTGGAGAAGGTTATTTGCTGGGTCATTGTGTGTCAAACAGAGTTTCACATCATCAGCATACATAAGAATGTTAGAGTGAAGGAGTATTGAAGGAAGATCGTTAATAAAAAGGTTAAATAGCAATGGTCCAAGGTGGCTTCCCTGAGGAACACCAGAAGTAACTAAGATCGGCTTAGAGAGACATTCTTTAAAAAGAACTCGTTGAGACCTGTTAGTTAAATAATTGGATATCCACAGAAGGAGCTTTTGAGGAAAACCAATCAAATTTAACTTATGAATTAAGAGATTATGATTTACGGAGTCAAATGCTTTACTGACGTCAGTATAGACCACATCAGTTTGCATTTTGTTCCGAAATCCTAGATTGATGTGAGATGAGAATTCTAAAAGATTAGTAGCTGATGATCTTGCCTTTATAAACCCATGCTGATGGGGTGAAATTATAGATTTACACATAAAAGTTAACTGGGCCGTAAAATTTTTTTCAAAAATCTTAGGAATTGCGGACAACTTGGAAATACATCTATAGTTCTTCACATCATGGTTAGAACCACTTTTGTGAAGAGGAATGGAAAAAGAGTTTTTCCAAATAGGTGGGAAATAACTATTGGATAGTGACAAGTCAAATAGCTTATGAATTGGATTCAAAATCGAATCAGCACAAAATCTAAGTACGCATGCTGGAATTCCGTCAGGGCCAGGAGAAAAAACGGGTTTTATCGATTTAAGATCAATTAGTAGAGAGGTTTTGTCGATAGAAGGACAGAAGACAGTGTTAAAATTTTCTATACTATAAGGGTATGGATGTAAAGGGGAACTATAAGGTTCTGTTAAATAAGTTGATTGAAAAAAGTCTGCAAACAAATCGGCAGCTGCCTGATCATTAGTTGCTTCCTTATTTTCGTATGTTAGAGAGGGAGGAAATCTACTTGATTTACGTTTTAAGTTAACAAAGTTATAAAACTGCTTTGGGTCCTGAGCAAACTGCAAACGGCAGCGACGCAAATACTTTTTGTAACAATTTGCGTTCAGAGCAATAAAGTTTGCTCTTGCAGCAATATAACGTGTAAAATCGGAAGGATTACGAGTTAATTTAAACTTTTTAAAATACCGCGATTTCAAATTTTTTAGCCTTACTACCTCACGTGAAAACCAAGGAGGCCTATTTGACTTTACGGGAAAAGTAACAGGAACACATTGATCAAAAAATGAGTTCATAGAGGAATAAAAAAATGAAATGCATTTATTTAGATCAGAACATGAATAAAGAAATGACCAATCATGTTCAAAATTAAACAATTCAATTTTTGGAAATCGGTCCTACGAAAACAACGTGATTTTATTATAGGGGAAACAGTTGCAGTTTGCATAGAAGTTGGCAGAGTTAGAACCAGGTCCAATGTAGGATGATAGGGATCTTCAGGAAGAACTAAGGGATTCATTCTAGAGATAGTGTTTAGTAAAATGTCAGAAGAGAAAATTAAATCAAGCACTCTACCACTACAATTAGGAACAGTATTTATTTGATAAAGAGATAGCTCCGAAAGGCCATTTAAGAAAGAGTTAAATACAGAGGGCACCAATATATCTGATTGAGATGACCAAGTAACTTCTGGTGAGTTGAAATCACCAAAAACTAGCAGATAATCTCTATCAGATAGTTTAGAGGCAACTGATTGGATAGATGAAAGATGGTCTAGGTAGACAGATATATCAGAAGAGGGAGGAATATACGAGCAGGTAATGTAAATTGAAATTTGACACATCGTCATTTTAACACATAAAAATTCTAAGGAAGAACCATGGTCTAATGGAACAAGTTCGGAAGGAAGACCTGACCTTACAGCTATAAGAACACCACCTCCAATTCGTGATAAACGGTCACATCTGAAGGAGGTGTACTTATTAGAAAAATTGAGCAGTTATCTACATCAGGTTTTAACCAGGTTTCAGTAAATATTAAAATTTGATGATCGAACGAAACACTATTCATAAACAATTTAGAGAGCTTAGAGTTTAGGCCTCTAACGTTTTGATAAGCTAAATAAAGATGGGAAATCTCTACTGGTTTTTTGATGCTCCACTAGAAGAAGAAGAGGCGCGAGAAGATGAAGGAAGTGGTACCGCAGTTCGATTTTTCGGTTTTGGAGAATACTTTTTTACATAAAAGTCAGGCGGCCAGAAGGCTCCGCTGCAAACAGATTGAAAATTGTCTGCAGGTATACTTATTTTGAAAGATGAGATATCTCGCGTGTAGTTAAATTTAAACTTTTCTACTACAATGTTAGGTACAGAAATTTTTGATTGAATAAATGATTTTACATCTTCAATCGAAGTATCAGGTGCAAGGCGTGAAACGAAAACATGTTTCTTGGGCTTAACCGCGACAAGCGATTTAACGTTTGAAACAACCGTTTGCGTATTGACAGCAGTGTTATCAAAAGAATCTTGAAGATTCTTTTTGGATAAAGGCGCGACTGGAGAGGTGACGATCAAAAGTGGTGGATCGCACAAAACAGCCGGGGCGGCTAGAGGAATGTTAGGAGACGTAGACGTACAGGGGGTTAAGTAGGCAATAACTGGAGATGTTATACCTGAAGGAGTTGCCGGTGGAAGTTCGGAAGGCTCATCGGAACATTCGAAATTAGTAAATTTAGTTTCCATATCTGAAAATTCAGATTGGAGATTTGAAAATGCTGCACGCAGCACGCGTGGTTATACTATGTTCGAGCGACACGCACAAACATAATTGTCGAACAAAAAAGAGCAACGTATAGACAAAGCAAAAGCCAATAGACAAGTGGGAGGGCAGTAAGGATTTGCGTCCATTTTTTACATTTTCTTCTTCTTTATTTTTTGTCGCGAGCTAAAAATGCATATTGTGTCTTCTCGCTCTGTCTTATTACTCTACGCATGTGTAAATTCTTCATGTCATATGTACACGTATGTATATTTGTATACATATATATTTATGTTAATTTACTTATGTAATCAATTAACGGAAAAAATTATAAAATATATAACACTAAATATAGAAAATAATAGTAAATATTATCGGAAACACAAAATTTGAACCCACCCGGGGAATCGAACACCCATCTCCAACTGCCGCGAGAGTTGGACAGTGGCTAAGTGAGCTATGTCTCGGACTCTAATACGAATGATGTTGACTATTTTCGGAGTTCGCTTGCTGCTCGATATGTGCAATATTTTGTTGATTTGGTAAAGGTTAAATATATGCCCTCATCTCCGATTTTTTAAAATTTTTTTTACATGTATGGCTATATACAGCCATAGGCGTATAATTGGAACACAAAATTTTTTTTTATTTGCGTATTGCATAAAAAGTTTGACGTTTGGACTCGAAATGTTGGATGCAGCTGATGACTGTACTAATGCACAATACAAATAACCGTTATTTGTCCCGTTACAGTTTTCGGTTTTTTTGGCTTTCGTTTTTGTTCGAACACAGACAATTTTTAATGCTCACATAATTGGCACACATTCCTATTAACGCAGATTCTTTTGTACAGATCACATGTTTGGTCACATTTTGCTATTATTTACTAAGTTTACATTAATTTGAAGCAGATTTAGCTAAAATGGGTAGTGGAAAAAGTTGCACTGTGAAGAAACGTAAAGTAATTTACAAACTGAAGCAATCAGGTAAAAAACCAGGTGAAATAGCGAAAATCATGGAATGCTCCCGAAAGAAGGTTTACAATGCACTTGCATTGGTCGAGGAGAATTCCATATTTTTAGCAGAGAATAAGATTCGGAAGCAAAGGCCACGAAAAACCGATCTTGCCATGGACAGGGCAATAGTTCTAAAGAGCAGAGGTGACCCATTTTAGTCTGCTCGCGAAATCAGTGTGGAAATAAATGCTGATTATGGCGTAAACTTGTCCAGGACACTTGTAGTAAGAAGATTAAATGAAGTCTCGCTCTTTGGACGCTTCAGTAGACTAAAACCACAGCTTCCAAAGAAAAATATTGCAAAACGCTTGCACTATCGTAAGACCAACAAGGACAAAGATCCATTATTTTGAAGGAACGTGTTGTGGAGCGACGAAACAAAAATAAATAGGATGGGACCCGATTGAAAAACCATTGTGCGTCGTCCAAAAGGTCAAGCTCTTAATCAAAAGTACACAATGAAGTCCATAAGGCATGGAGGAGGCAGAATACTTTGTTGGGGAGCATTTTCCTGGCACGGTGTGATTCCGATGTTCCGAATCAATGGAATAAGAAACGTAAAGTAATTTACAAACTGAAGCAATCAGGTAAAAAACCAAGTGAAATAGCGAAAATCATGGAATGCTCCCGAAAGAAGGTTTACAATGCACTTGCATTGGTCGAGGAGAATTCCATATTTTTAGCAGAGAATAAGATTCGGAAGCAAAGGCCACGAAAAACCGATCTTGCCATGGACAGGGCAATAGTTCTAAAGAGCAGAGGTGACCCATTTTAGTCTGCTCGCGAAATCGAATTAGAGAGGGAGGAAATCTACTTGATTTACGTTTTAAGTTAACAAAGTTATAAAACTGCTTTGGGTCCTGAGCAAACTGCAAACGGCAGCGACGCAAATACTTTTTGTAACAATTTGCGTTCAGAGCAATAAAGTTTGCTCTTGCAGCAATATAACGTGTAAAATCGGAAGGATTACGAGTTAATTTAAACTTTTTAAAATACCGCGATTTCAAATTTTTTAGCCTTACTACCTCACGTGAAAACCAAGGAGGCCTATTTGACTTTACGGGAAAAGTAACAGGAACACATTGATCAAAAAATGAGTTCATAGAGGAATAAAAAAATGAAATGCATTTATTTAGATCAGAACATGAATAAAGAAATGACCAATCATGTTCAAAATTAAACAATTCAATTTTTGGAAATCGGTCCTACGAAAACAACGTGATTTTATTATAGGGGAAACAGTTGCAGTTTGCATAGAAGTTGGCAGAGTTAGAACCAGGTCCAATGTAGGATGATAGGGATCTTCAGGAAGAACTAAGGGATTCATTCTAGAGATAGTGTTTAGTAAAATGTCAGAAGAGAAAATTAAATCAAGCACTCTACCACTACAATTAGGAACAGTATTTATTTGATAAAGAGATAGCTCCGAAAGGCCATTTAAGAAAGAGTTAAATACAGAGGGCACCAATATATCTGATTGAGATGACCAAGTAACTTCTGGTGAGTTGAAATCACCAAAAACTAGCAGATAATCTCTATCAGATAGTTTAGAGGCAACTGATTGGATAGATGAAAGATGGTCTAGGTAGACAGATATATCAGAAGAGGGAGGAATATACGAGCAGGTAATGTAAATTGAAATTTGACACATCGTCATTTTAACACATAAAAATTCTAAGGAAGAACCATGGTCTAATGGAACAAGTTCGGAAGGAAGACCTGACCTTACAGCTATAAGAACACCACCTCCAATTCGTGATAAACGGTCACATCTGAAGGAGGTGTACTTATTAGAAAAAATTGAGCAGTTATCTACATCAGGTTTTAACCAGGTTTCAGTAAATATTAAAATTTGATGATCGAACGAAACACTATTCATAAACAATTTAGAGAGCTTAGAGTTTAGGCCTCTAACGTTTTGATAAGCTAAATAAAGATGGGAAATCTCTACTGGTTTTTTGATGCTCCACTAGAAGAAGAAGAGGCGCGAGAAGATGAAGGAAGTGGTACCGCAGTTCGATTTTTCGGTTTTGGAGAATACTTTTTTACATAAAAGTCAGGCGGCCAGAAGGCTCCGCTGCAAACAGATTGAAAATTGTCTGCAGGTATACTTATTTTGAAAGATGAGATATCTCGCGTGTAGTTAAATTTAAACTTTTCTACTACAATGTTAGGTACAGAAATTTTTGATTGAATAAATGATTTTACATCTTCAATCGAAGTATCAGGTGCAAGGCGTGAAACGAAAACATGTTTCTTGGGCTTAACCGCGACAAGCGATTTAACGTTTGAAACAACCGTTTGCGTATTGACAGCAGTGTTATCAAAAGAATCTTGAAGATTCTTTTTGGATAAAGGCGCGACTGGAGAGGTGACGATCAAAAGTGGTGGATCGCACAAAACAGCCGGGGCGGCTAGAGGAATGTTAGGAGACGTAGACGTACAGGGGGTTAAGTAGGCAATAACTGGAGATGTTATACCTGAAGGAGTTGCCGGTGGAAGTTCGGAAGGCTCATCGGAACATTCGAAATTAGTAAATTTAGTTTCCATATCTGAAAATTCAGATTGGAGATTTGAAAATGCTGCACGCAGCACGCGTGGTTATACTATGTTCGAGCGACACGCACAAACATAATTGTCGAACAAAAAAGAGCAACGTATAGACAAAGCAAAAGCCAATAGACAAGTGGGAGGGCAGTAAGGATTTGCGTCCATTTTTTACATTTTCTTCTTCTTTATTTTTTGTCGCGAGCTAAAAATGCATATTGTGTCTTCTCGCTCTGTCTTATTACTCTACGCATGTGTAAATTCTTCATGTCATATGTACACGTATGTATATTTGTATACATATATATTTATGTTAATTTACTTATGTAATCAATTAACGGAAAAAATTATAAAATATATAACACTAAATATAGAAAATAATAGTAAATATTATCGGAAACACAAAATTTGAACCCACCCGGGGAATCGAACACCCATCTCCAACTGCCGCGAGAGTTGGACAGTGGCTAAGTGAGCTATGTCTCGGACTCTAATACGAATGATGTTGACTATTTTCGGAGTTCGCTTGCTGCTCGATATGTGCAATATTTTGTTGATTTGGTAAAGGTTAAATATATGCCCTCATCTCCGATTTTTTAAAATTTTTTTTACATGTATGGCTATATACAGCCATAGGCGTATAATTGGCACACAAAAATTTTTTTTTTTATTTGCGTATTGCATAAAAAGTTTGACGTTTGGACTCGAAATGTTGGATGCAGCTGATGACTGTACTAATGCACAATACAAATAACCGTTATTTGTCTCGTTACAGTTTTCGGTTTTTTTGGCTTTCGTTTTTGTTCGAACACAGACAATTTTTAATGCTCACATAATTGGCACACATTCCTATTAACGCAGATTCTTTTGTACAGATCACATGTTTGGTCACATTTTGCTATTATTTACTAAGTTTACATTAATTTGAAGCAGATTTAGCTAAAATGGGTAGTGGAAAAAGTTGCACTGTGAAGAAACGTAAAGTAATTTACAAACTGAAGCAATCAGGTAAAAAACCAAGTGAAATAGCGAAAATCATGGAATGCTCCCGAAAGAAGGTTTACAATGCACTTGCATTGGTCGAGGAGAATTCCATATTTTTAGCAGAGAATAAGATTCGGAAGCAAAGGCCACGAAAAACCGATCTTGCCATGGACAGGGCAATAGTTCTAAAGAGCAGAGGTGACCCATTTTAGTCTGCTCGCGAAATCAGTGTGGAAATAAATGCTGATTATGGCGTAAACTTGTCCAGGACACTTGTAGTAAGAAGATTAAATGAAGTCTCGCTCTTTGGACGCTTCAGTAGACTAAAACCACAGCTTCCAAAGAAAAATATTGCAAAACGCTTGCACTATCGTAAGACCAACAAGGACAAAGATCCATTATTTTGAAGGAACGTGTTGTGGAGCGACGAAACAAAAATAAATAGGATGGGACCCGATTGAAAAACCATTGTGCGTCGTCCAAAAGGTCAAGCTCTTAATCAAAAGTACACAATGAAGTCCATAAGGCATGGAGGAGGCAGAATACTTTGTTGGGGAGCATTTTCCTGGCACGGTGTGATTCCGATGTTCCGAATCAATAGAATAAGAAACGTAAAGTAATTTACAAACTGAAGCAATCAGGTAAAAAACCAAGTGAAATAGCGAAAATCATGGAATGCTCCCGAAAGAAGGTTTACAATGCACTTGCATTGGTCGAGGAGAATTCCATATTTTTAGCAGAGAATAAGATTCGGAAGCAAAGGCCACGAAAAACCGATCTTGCCATGGACAGGGCAATAGTTCTAAAGAGCAGAGGTGACCCATTTTAGTCTGCTCGCGAAATCAGTGTGGAAATAAATGCTGATTATGGCGTAAACTTGTCCAGGACACTTGTAGTAAGAAGATTAAATGAAGTCTCGCTCTTTGGACGCTTCAGTAGACTAAAACCACAGCTTCCAAAGAAAAATATTGCAAAACGCTTGCACTATCGTAAGACCAACAAGGACAAAGATCCATTATTTTGAAGGAACGTGTTGTGGAGCGACGAAACAAAAATAAATAGGATGGTACCCGATTGAAAAACCATTGTGCGTCGTCCAAAAGGTCAAGCTCTTAATCAAAAGTATACAATGAAGTCCATAAGGCATGGAGGAGGCAGAATACTTTGTTGGGGAGCATTTTCCTGGCACGGTGTGATTCCGATGTTCCGAATCAATGGAATAAGAAACGTAAAGTAATTTACAAACTGAAGCAATCAGGTAAAAAACCAAGTGAAATAGCGAAAATCATGGAATGCTCCCGAAAGAAGGTTTACAATGCACTTGCATTGGTCGAGGAGAATTCCATATTTTTAGCAGAGAATAAGATTTGGAAGCAAAGGCCACGAAAAACCGATCTTGCCATGGACAGGGCAATAGTTCTAAAGAGCAGAGGTGACCCATTTTAGTCTGCTCGCGAAATCAGTGTGGAAATAAATGCTGATTATGGCGTAAACTTGTCCAGGACACTTGTAGTAAGAAGATTAAATGAAGTCTCGCTCTTTGGACGCTTCAGTAGACTAAAACCACAGCTTCCAAAGAAAAATATTGCAAAACGCTTGCACTATCGTAAGACCAACAAGGACAAAGATCCATTATTTTGAAGGAACGTGTTGTGGAGCGACGAAACAAAAATAAATAGGATGGGACCCGATTTAAAAACCATTGTGCGTCGTCCAAAAGGTCAAGCTCTTAATCAAAAGTACACAATGAAGTCCATAAGGCATGGAGGAGGCAGAATACTTTGTTGGGGAGCATTTTCCTGGCACGGTGTGAGTCCGATGTTCCGAATCAATCGAATAATGGATCGATTCCAGTATTTAGATATTTTAAAAAACACAATAGAGCCATATGCATTTGAAAACATGCCTGTTAAGTGGACATTTATGCATGATAACGACCCAAAGCATTCCTCAAAAATTGTGAAGAAGTGGTTACAAGAGGAGAAAATAAAGGTTTTGGATTGGCCAGCACAATGTTCAGACTTGAACCCAATCGAAAACCTTTAAAATGATGTGAAAGTGGCCATTTCTCAAAAAAAATTAAAAATTTTGATGATCTGTGGGAGGGTGTTCAAGAAACCTGGAATTCTATTCCGAAAGATCGGTGCCAAAAGCTGGTGGAGAGTATAAGCAGCAGATGTGTAGCAGTACTCCGAAATAATGGTTACAGTACCAAGTACTAATACCAAGAACAAATTACTAATTCAAAATATTAATAGTTTTAATTTTATAACAATTTAAATGAATCTGTGCCAATTATATGAGCAGGCAACTTTTGATTTTTTTTGAATATTTTGAAAATATCTTTTGAAATTTTATGTTAATTTGAAATTTTTCTTTCTTATTTAAGAGCCCACAGCAAAGGCTTAAAAATGTCATTTCAGTTTGTTTCATTTCATAAACATTTAATAGAAAAAAAATTGTTTATTATACGTAAATTTTTTTGTGCCAATTATCCGCCCATAGAGGGCGCTTCTAGTTTTTTTTTTATTGAATTTTAAAAACAATTAAATTTGCATGTATTTTGTTAATGCGTTTTTGTGTGTGACGCCAGTAAGTCTGCAACTTTTTGTGACGTACAGTACAAACTGATTTGTTTGAAATGAAAATTTTGCCATCACTTTAGTATAAGATTCCTGTGCAAATTTTGTTTTGAAATATAAATTTACTCTTACGTTTCTCAACTACCTGTGCCATATATATATATATATTACTTACGTAGTTACTATTTTTGAGTCAAATAAATGATCCGTCTGTAACGAAGACAAAGATCAACGCTGAAGCCAAGTATAAATTGAAACACGAATAATTTCGGTGAGCGTCTTTATTTTAAAACTGTCAGCTTAAAACTAAATGTACAGAGTTTTGATCGGATCGAAGTGAGTCGCGAGAAACGGAAATGTGTTTGTCAGCAGTTTTATTTATTTGTGTTTAAGTGCATGCAAAAAGAATGATGAAGTTATACAACAATCATGCGCTTTACTTTTTTGTGGATTCAAGTTTCGTTACGTTATGTTGTGTATTTATGCACGCGCAAGATTGTATGCGCGTTGTTTTTGTTAGGTTTAAGTTTATGTAAGCGTAATATGAGAAGCATATTATGCTACTTCCATCCCCTTAAAAGGAAGCTTATGCTTCTATTGGGGTTGACGCATATAATCTTGGTAATGCAGTTGGGTTTGTATCCTGTGTTTCCATAATTGTTTTTGTTGTTTTTAGTTTTAAGTAGATACAAACTATACAAAATGTAAGGATATTGAGTGATACAATAATAGAGACTGTAATATTATTATTTGATATTAGTTTTACGATGTCCTTATGGTTTTATTTTTATTAGTTCAATGGGTGTGTACAATGGGGTTAGATTTATTTCGGGATTTAGCTGGTTTTCGTTTAATGTTATTTTTCCTATTTTAATTTTACATTGTTTTATTGTTATTATTTTATTGCCGTTAATTGTTACATTTTTATTTATTTCTTGGCAATCTTGTTCTATAATAGTATTCTTTATGTTCCAAGTAAGGATATTGTTTGGTTCAACGTATTTAATTATCTGGTTAACTGTTGAGGGGACAAAATTGCAAATTGGTTTAGTTCTTTTTATAATGTTCTTAATACATTCATTACTTATTTCTTTATAATTTTGATTATAAATTTTGCCATGTTCTTCAAAATAAGTATCTTTTTCGTTGTGATCGAGTTGGTACCCGTTATTATCTGGGTAAGGTATTATGTTAATTGTGTGGACAGTTTTTTGCTTAATGGGGATATGTGCTATGATAAGTATTTGGTTAGTACTAATCCAGGTTGATGTTTTAATTTGTAAGATGTTACTGTTGTCAACGTTCTCTAGTCTGTCGTAATTGAGTAATTTGGGATTAAATAGTCCTAGTCGTGAAAGTTGCATTCCCATTGCAATGTCTTCTATATACTCGGTAAATTGGATAAGTTCGTATATTAACTGTTCTCTGTTACTATGTTCGTCTAAGAATTCTTTTGTTCTTTGTATGTTACTGTTAATGAGTTGAATTATGTCATCTATTTCATGTAGATTTATTGAACTTGTTGCTACTGATTCTAATTGTTTTTCAATCTTTGTTCGGTCATTGTTATCTAATGTTCCAAATAAATATTTAAACGCTGATCCTACTATGTTGATTAGTCCTCGTTTCTGTCTATTTGTCTGGTGTAAAGTTATTCCGCTAAGTTCTCTTCGCATTTTATTGTACAAAAAGTCAATTTGGGGAATATTAGTGTAGTTAGTTATCTTATTGTTAAAATAGTGGGTTAGGTTATCTATATCGGAAAGGTTTACGCGAAGACAATGATGTTCGTATTCTGAAGGGATTTGAATCGATTTATCGGAAAATAGGAGGTATCCGTGGTTAGTGTCAATGTTGTTGATTTGAAGTTGTTGGGTTTGGCATAATTTTGTAGACGTGAGGAGGAGTATTATGATGAACCAGGGGCCTGCGGAATGGGAAGTTCATTAATTTTTTTCTGTTTTTTAAATTGAGTTTTGTTTTAATGTGTCTCTCTATTCCTATTGGTGATTTTATAATGGTCTTCATCAGTTTGTTCGAAGTTTTTTGTTAATTTAAAAGGGTTTTCTAATTTCCCTTTTTGCAATGGTCCTTTTCTATATCTAGTGTCGACGTTGTATTCTGTTCGGTCTTTGTTTATTTCGTTAATTTTTATTTCCTTGTTATGTTGTGTATCTAGAGTTGGTTGTCCAGCATAAATAAATATGTGGGCAGGAGTTTGTCCAGTAGTGTCATGTTTGGTTTTGTGGTTGTAAATGTAAACAATCGTTTCTATTTTACTGAGTTTAGCTTCATTGTCATCGGAATTGTTTATGGTACGGATTTTTTCGTTTATTGTTTTATGGAGCCTTTCTATATCTGCAACACCTGTTTTTGTGGTATTGAGTTGTAATTCTACGTTTTCAGTTTCGAGCCAACGTTTGAGGGCTAAACTAGAAAATCCGCCATCTCTGTCTGCCTTTAGAATTTCGGGTTTCCCCAACTGATTGAATATGCGCATTAGAGCGATTTTGCATTCTATCCAATCTTTTGTTCTAATCTGCTCAAGGGTGGCGAATTTTGAATAAATGTCAATACAACTCAAATAGTGATTCCCTTCAGAGGAATAAATATCTATTACAAATTTATCGCGGCAATGTTCGGGTTTACAAAGTTACAAACTTGGCATTCGTTAATTATATTTTGGATGAGGAGTTGGCTATTTGGGAAGTAGTATGTCTCGCCGAAAAGTTTTACAGTTTTCTGTATTCCGGGGTGTAGAAGTTTTTCATGTGTTTTTAGAATTAGTTCTTTGAAATTTGCGTATGTGGGAATGTTTTTTAGTAAGATGAGGCTTCGGAAAATCTTTGTATATCTTGGATTCATTGTCTCTTTATATGCTTTTTGAATTACTTCGAAATCTGCATCGCTTTCGATGTACAGAGCGCTGTTTTTTGAACAAAAGTAGTCGAGTAGATATCGTTTGGCTATTCCAGGGGTCATTTTTTCATATGAAAGGTGTATAATTTGTTTTTTGAAGTAAGTTTCTATTTCTGTTTTATTGGGACCTTTGGTAAAGATGATTTGTCTTTTATGTTGATTGATAGCTTTCTCTGATAGTCCGATAAGATTGCTACTGTCTTCTTCAGCACTATGTTGTGTAGATTCACCAAAAAATATTTCTTCTATCTTTACTCTAGAAAGTGCGTCTGCTACGTAATTTTCCTTTCCTTTTATATATTTTATGTCGAAGTCATATTCCGAAAGTCTAATTTTCCATCTTGTTAATTTTGAATTAGGTTCTTTTAATTTGTGTAGCCAGCACAAGGGCTGATGGTCAGAAGCTACTTCGAAATGTCGTCCTAACAGATAGTGTCTGAAGGTTTTAGTGGCCCAAACTATTGCTAATAATTCTTTTTCTATGGCGCTATAATTGATTTCATGTTCATTTAGTGTTCTGCTGATGTAACTAATAGGGTGTCCATCTTGTGATAAAACAGCTCCTAAAGCTACATTGCTGGCATCTGTTGTTAATGTAAATTTCCTCTCGAAATTCGGTATTTTTAGGATCGGATCTTCAGAGATTAATAATTTTAACTTTTGGAATGTTTCTAAGTATTTTAAACTGTTTATATCTATTGTTGCTCCTTTCTTTAGGCACTTGGTCAGGGGTTTGGCAATGTCTGAAAAGTTAGGTATAAATTTCCTATAATATCCTGTAAGTCCTAAAAAGGATTTAATTTCTTTAGTTTTTCTTGGTAACGGATATTTAACTATAGCTTTGATTTTATCCGGGTTTGGTTTAATCCCGTCTTTAGTAATAACATGTCCTAAGAAAGTTGTCTCTTGTTTTAAGAACTCGCATTTATCTAGTTGTAATTTTAAGTTTGCCTGTGATAATTTTTCGAAAACAGCTTGTAAGGCTTGAAGATATTCTTCTAAAGATGTGGAGAAAACTATGATGTCGTCTAGGTATACTAGACAGCATTTATTTAAAAGTGGACGGAGTAAATTGTTCATGCATCTTTAAAATGTAGCGGGGGCATTTTTAAGCCCAAATGGCATTCGTGTGTACTCGTAGTGTCCATATTTTGTAGAGAAGGCAGTTTTGGCTATTGACTCTGAGTCCATTTCTATTTGATGAAAGCCCTTTGCAAGATCTATTGTTGTGAAATAATTTGACCTCCCTAGTTTCCCTAATATTTCATCTATGTTTGGTATGGGGTATCTGTCGTTTATTGTTATTTCGTTCAATTTCCTATAATCTATTACGATACGAAGCTTCTGCTGTCCAGAAGCATCTAGTTTTTTGGTTACGACCCAAATGGGGCTACAGTATGGTGAATTACTTTCTCGGATAATGCCCTGTTCTAACATATCCTGGATCTGTTTTTCTACTTCCTTTTCATATGTCTGTTGGAAACTATAAACTTTAGAGTAGACGGGGATATTGTGTGTGGTGTTAATAATATGTTTTTCTTGGTTTGTGAACGTGAGCTTGTCACCTTCGCGAAATTGGATGTCTTGGTATTTTGTCAGTAGATTAGTTAGTTTCAGTTTTTCTTCTACGTTAAGGTGTTCTAATCGGAACAAGTTCTCCTGAAGTGTGGAGGTTTCTAAGTAAGTGGGGTCTTGTGGAAATGGAGTGTCCATTTGAATATGGTTCTGTTCTGTAATGTTGTTACCGTCTTTTAAAAAACCTTCCACCTCTGGCATTGTTTTGCTCCGCTTATTTTATTTTTTTTTTAAACTAGAAACTAACGAGATTTGCTATATTCATTGTGTTTTAACTTTGTGTACAGTGTCTGTGCTAACAAGTGAGATTCACGGGAGTCTGGCAAAACTACTAAAATTGTGTTTAAAGTAGTTTTTATTCTTGTTTAACTGACGCGTCTTAAGCGTCTTGCTATTCTTTGTTTTTGTTATTTCGCTCTCCCACGCTCATTCGCGCTTACATCGCTCTCTGAGAGGGCTGCGCTGTGCTAAGAGTTATAGTTGTGTTGTTGCTCCTTCTTGTTTTCGTGTCTCGCGCTCTCGCTCTCACGCTTTATTACGCTCTCTGGTATACTAGTAGTGGTAATCAGCTGTGTATCATTAGATTTTTCTGCTTTCTTGCTCTTTTGTAACTTTTTCCTTTTGGAACTAATATTTTGTATTTCGCTTTAACTTTCTTGTTTGTTTTTTTGGTGTTCCCTACCATATTTCTTGTAGGCTTATTAGTTCGCAGTAAAAATGCTGGTGTGCGCTGCAACCTCTTGCAAATGCAAGGCCGATTCAAAGCCAGATTTTGTTTCTTGCTGGTTGTGTGATAAATTCTATCACATAAAATGCATCGGCTTAACAGCACGAATCAAAGACACCCTCAACAGCAATGATTCTGGCCTGAAATGGTCATGCGAAGTTTGTCGGGTGAAAGAAATGACTTTGAGTAAGATGCTTAGGGAGACCAAATTAAAATTTGAAAAGCTGCGTGCAGCATTTTCAAATCTCCAATCTGAATTTTCAGATATGGAAACTAAATTTACTAATTTCGAATGTTCGGATGAGCCTTCCGCACTTCCACCGGCAACTCCTTCAGGTATAACATCTCCAGTTATTGCCTACTTAACCCCCTCTACTTCTACGTCTCCTAACATTCCTCTAGCCGCCCCGGCTGTTTTGTGCGATCCACCACTTTTGATCGTCACCTCTCCAGTCGCGCCTTTATCCAAAAAGAATCTTCAAAATTCTTTTGATAACACTGCCGTCAACACGCAAACGGGTTTTTCAAACGTTAAGTCGCTTGTCGCGGTTAAGCCCAAGAAACATGTTTTCATTTCACGCCTTGCACCTGATACTTCGATTAAAGATGTAAAATCATTTATTCAATCAAAAATTTCTGTACCTAACATTGTAGTAGAAAAGTTTAAATTTAGATATCTCATCCTTCAAAATAAGTATACCTGCAGACAAATTTCAATCTGTTTGCAGCGGAGCCATCTGGCCGCCTGACTTATATGTAAAAGAGTATTCTCCAAAATCAAAAAATCGAACTGCGGTACCACTTCCTTCAACTTCTCGCGCCTCTTCTTCTTCTAGTGGAGCATCAAAAAACCAGTAGAGATTTCCCATCTTTATTTAGCTTATCAAAACGTTAGAGGCCTAAACTCTAAGCTCTCTAAATTGTTTATGAATAGTGTTTCGTTCGACCATCAAATTTTAATATTTACTGAAACCTGGTTAAAACCTGATGTAGATAACTGCTCAATTTTTCCAAATAAGTACACCACCTACAGATGTGACCGTTTATCACGAATTGGAGGTGGTGTTCTTATAGCTGTAAGGTCAGATCTTCCTTCCGAACTTGTTCCAGTAGACCATGGTTCTCCCTTAGAATTTTTATGTGTTAAAATGACGATGTGTCAAATTTCAATTTACATTACCTGTTCGTATATTCCTCCCTCTTCTGATATATCTGTCTACCTAGACCATCTTTCATCTATCCAATCAGTTGCCTCTAAACTATCTGATAGAGATTATCTGCTAGTTTTTGGTGATTTCAACTTACCAGAAGTTACTTGGTCATCTCAATCAGATATATTGGTGCCCTCTGTATTTAACTCTTTCTTAAATGGCCTTTCGGAGCTATCTCTTTATCAAATAAATACTGTTCCTAATTGTAGCGGTAGAATGCTTGATTTAATTTTCTCTTCTGACATTCTACTAAACACTATCTCTAGAATGAATCCCTTAGTTCTTCCTGAAGATCCCTATCATCCTACATTGGACCTGGTTCTAACTCTGCCAACCTCTATGCAAACTGCAACTGTTTCCCCTATAATAAAATCACGTTGTTTTCGTAGGACCGATTTCCAAAAATTGAATTGTTTAATTTTGGAACATGATTGGTCAATTCTTTATTCATGTTCTGATTTAACTGAATGCATTTCATTTTTTATTCCTCTATGAACTCATTTTTTGATCAATGTGTTCCTGTTACTTTTCCCGTAAAGTCAAATAGGTCTCCTTGGTTTTCACGTGAGGTAGTAAGGCTAAAAAATTTGAAATCGCGATACTTTAAAAAGTTTAAATTAACTCGTAATCCTTCCGATTTTACACGTTATATTGCTGCAAGAGCAAACTTTATTGCTCTGAACGCAAATTGTTACAAAAAGTATTTGCGTCGCTGCCGTTTGCAGTTTGCTCAGGACCCAAAGCAGTTTTATAACTTTGTTAACTTAAAACGTAAATCAAGTAGATTTCCTCCCTCTCTAACATACGAAAATAAGGAAGCAACTAATGATCAGGCAGCTGCCGATTTGTTTGCAGACTTTTTTCAATCAACTTATTTAACAGAACCTTATAGTTCCCCTTTACATCCATACCCTTATAGTATAGAAAATTTTAACACTGTTTTCTGTCCTTCTATCGACAAAACCTCTCTACTAATTGATCTTAAATCGATAAAACCCGTTTTTTCTCCTGGCCCTGACGGAATTCCAGCATGCGTACTTAGATTTTGTGCTGATTCGATTTTGAATCCAATTCATAAGCTATTTGACTTGTCACTATCCAATAGTTATTTCCCACCTATTTGGAAAAACTCTTTTTCCATTCCTCTTCACAAAAGTGGTTCTAACCATGATGTGAAGAACTATAGATGTATTTCCAAGTTGTCCGCAATTCCTAAGATTTTTGAAAAAAATTTTACGGCCCAGTTAACTTTTATGTGTAAATCTATAATTTCACCCCATCAACATGGGTTTATAAAGGCAAGATCAACAGCTACTAATCTTTTAGAATTCTCATCTCACATAAATCTAGGATTTCGGAACAAAATGCAAACTGATGTGGTCTATACTGACTTCAGTAAAGCATTTGACTCCGTAAATCATAATCTCCTAATTCATAAGTTAAATTTGATTGGTTTCCCTCAAAAGCTCCTTCTGTGGATATCCGATTATTTAACTAACAGGTCTCAACGAGTTCTTTTTAAAGAATGTCTCTCTAAGCCGATCTTAGTTACTTCTGGTGTTCCTCAGGGCAGCCACCTTGGACCATTGCTATTTAACCTTTTTATTAACGATCTTCCTTCAATACTCCTTCACTCTAACATTCTTATGTATGCTGATGATGTGAAACTCTGTTTGACACACAATGATCCAGCAAATAACCTTCTTCAAACAGATCTTGATTTGTTTTTTTAATGGTGCAGCCATAATCTGCTGCATCTTAACTGTTTGAAGTGCAAGGTTATGTCATTTTACAGATGTAACTATCATGTCATCGATTACAATCTTAACCTAACCCCACTCTTAAGAATATCTGAAGTAGCTGATTTAGGTATCCTCTTTGATCATAAATTGAAATTTGATCGTCACATTACACAAATTGTCAATAAGGCATTTCGACTACTCGGGTTCATCAAAAGATGGGCCAAAGAATTCGAGGATCCTTACACGACAAAGTTGCTTTACACTTCTCTTGTTCGTCCAACTCTTGAATATGGGTCTTGCGTGTGGTCGCCGCAATACCATATTCACCAAGATAGAATTGAGTCTGTTCAAAAGCAGTTTCTACTCTTTGCCTTGCGCAGTTTTAATTGGGTTCCAGGTGTAGACTTACCACCATACTCTAGTAGACTCCTTCTAATTAACCTACCTTCCTTAACCAACCGTCGTATTATGTTAGGCGTTATGTTTATTGTAAAGCTAATAAAGTACAATATAGATTCCCCTACTCTGCTTACTCAACTTAATTTCTGTATTCCTTCTAGAGTTACTCGTAATTTTATGCCACTATCCTTGGCCTTTTGTAATACTAACTATAGCTTGCATGATCCCTTTCGAGTTCTCTGTGCTGACTACAACAGACTGTCTAGAGTTTTCAACTCCGAGTCCTCCCTTTACTCTGTTAAACTGTCTATCCTCAATCAATTAACACTACATGCTAACAACTAATATTAATCTACCGATCTGATTGGGTTTTACTGGGTTTTCCCCAATCCTTTGCAGCAAATGTTGGATCGAGAATTCTTGTTTTGTTATCCCCAGCTTAAATTTAAAAATATATACTCTTAATTAATTTTAATTCTAAACTTATTGCAAAATTTTAATTTCAAATTCTAAATTATTTTCTTTCTTTTAAAAAATCTTCATTTTTAATTCGATGTAATCTAATTTTTAATTTTAATTTTAAGTCGACTGTTTTAGTTGACGTTAAATAAATAAATAAATAAATAAATAAATAAATATTTTGTTAAATAGAGTGGCAGTTTTCTTTTTATAGTCGATTATTGCTTTGGCTTCGGACAACAATTTGCGTCCAATCAGCATGTCATAATGATCTGAGAACTGGTGGATCAAGAACTCTTGGGCAATAGGGAAGTAGTTGTTAGGTGGTATATTCGTAAGTTCATTAATTATTAACGGGCCATTACTGGTGTGGATTAGGTAATTGGTTTCTTGTGTTGGTGTTTGAAAAATATTTCGCGTGAGCATATTTATCGTAGATCCTGTATCAATTAGACATTTCAATTCGGTATTATTATGTTTGATCGTTATATATTGGCTTGATCCGGGGCTACTAGCCGAAAATTTTCTGCTTGTTCGGGGTCGTCTGGTTCGTTGTCATTTGTTGTCGGTGTCTCCTCTTCTGTTGTTTCTGAATTGTCATAGTTCTGTTCAGGGGGACATTGAATTAATTCTGGGGTATAGTTCGATTGATAGGGATAAGACTGAGGTTGAAAATATTCTGGATAGTAGGGATAATAGTAATTATAGTTATAAGGATATTCGGGTTGATTAGACGATACTTCTTGGTATCTTAGATCTTCTATGCTCATTTTTGACTGCCCGCTGTCTGATGGTCTCTGTCTTTTTATTGGGTTATTAGTCTGTACGTTTCCGGTTTGTGGATATGTTGTAGGCATGTGAGTGTGGCTAGGTCCAAAGCGATTTTGGTCAAAAATATTTTGTCGGTTAAAAGCTGTGTTTGGTCTGGGTGCTTGTGTCAGAGGTATGTTAGGTTGTGGGTAGATAGGTCTATTTTGATATTGAGGTATCGGATTTGTGTTAAACCTGGGTACATGAGAATATGCTTGGTGATAGGGTTGATAGACGTTGTTATAGAATGGTTGGAAGGGTGCAAGGGGTCTGGTTTGATTGCTCATTTGCCTGTTTTGGGGAGTGTTTGTTACTTTGTTTGGAATTGAAGTTGGCTTTATATTATCTTTACTCGAGGTTGGTACCTCGTAAAGACCTTTTTCTTGTAATATGTTTATTAATGATCTCAGGTTTGGAATATTACAGTTAATTATTCTGAGATAAATGTGGCTTGGAAGTTTTTGAATTAGATTTTCGATGCTGGTTTGTATAGTATAGAGTGGTTTCAGTAATATTGTTTTCTAGTTCTAATTTACTTATAAGTATCTGCCGTTTTCTTTCGGCTTCTTCAAGGAAATGACGAACGTTACCTCGATATTGTGTGTTCCTGAATTCCTCTAGAAGTTGGTGGTTCGGTGCTTGGGGCTTGTAGTTAAGTATAAGTTTAGTCCTGAGTTCACTCCAGCTGCTGAGGTTGGTAACTCCGAGTGTATTTGTCTTTCGACTTGAATCATATTCGAGTCAGACAGTTCTATTTGTGTTGGCGCTGCTACTGCCATTGTGGTTTGTTGGTTTTGAATTTTGATTAATGTTTGTGTATTTGCTGTTGGTTTAGGGTTTCTTGTTGTTCGCTCACTTATTATTATTATAATATTTCACTTAGTTGCACTGTTATCATTATAATTCATTTTAGTTGTAATTGAGTTTATTTAGTCTTCATTTAATTTAGCTGTTATTATTATGGTTCACTTAGTTGTAATTAAGTTTATTTAGTTTTCACTAAGTTACACTGTTATTATTATTTTTCGTTAAGTTTATTTAGTTTTCGCTTAGGTTAACTGTTGTTATTGTAGTTCACTTAGTTGTAGTTACGTTTATTTGGTTTTCACTTAGTTTAGCTGTTATTATTATGGTTCACTTAGTTGTAATTAAGTTTATTTAGTTTTCACTTAGTTACACTGTTATTATTGTTCGTTTATTTCTGGTTAAGTTTATTTAGTTTTCGCTTAGGTTAACTGTTGTTATTGTAGTTCACTTAGTTGTAGTTACGTTTATTTAGTTTTTCACTTAGTTTAGCTGTTATCATGTGTTGCACACTTTGCTATTTCGCTTTGTTTTGAGTAACCTTTTGTGGATTTACTACTCAGCGAATTCAAAGGCGTCTTCTTAAAATTTGATACAATTTTAAGTTGTTCACTTTCACAATCACTCTGTGGTTTCGGATATGTTGTTGGTTTTTTTTTTATTTTCTTTTGAACCAATTGTACCGATTTACCGACGCGAGATATTGAAGTTGTAGTTCTTTAGCGGATGATACACAGAGAATTGAATATGTTTAATATCGCATTAACTAGTATCATCCTACCGGCTGCGCCACTTACATAGTTACTATTTTTGAGTCAAATAAATGATCCGTCTGTAACGAAGACAAAGATCAACGCTGAAGCCAAGTATAAATTGAAACACGAATAATTTCGGTGAGCGTCTTTATTTTAAAACTGTCAGCTTAAGACTAAATGTACAGAGTTTTGATCGGCTCGAAGTGAGTCGCGAGAAACGGAAATGTGTTTGTCAGCAGTTTTATTTATTTGTGCTTAAGTGCATGCAAAAAGAATGATGAAGTTATACAACAATCATGCGCTTTACTTTTTTGTGGATTCAAGTTTCGTTACGTTATGTTGTGTATTGCACGTATTGCGTATTGCACGCGCAAGATTGTATGCGCGTTGTTTTTGTTAGGTTTAAGTTTATGTAAGCGTAATATGAGAAGCATATTATGCTACTATATATATATATATATTTATATATTGAAAAATAATTCATCTTTATGAATTTCTCTATTTATATATTGAAAAATAATTCCTCTTTATGAATTTCTGGTGGCCCTGAAAAGGTCCGATTTGTTCAAGTCGTTGTGCTGGTTTTCTATTCTGAATCAGACGAATCCTATGATTAGAAAAAATGTGTTAAATATGAAATACAATGCACCGAAGACAAAAAAACCGACCGATTTTTTTTTTCAAAAATTGTTTGCCTGCAGCGGGCATTCCATACGTCACTGAATTTGGCATCAGTTATTTCCACAATTTCCCTATTAGGGTCATACAACTCCCCAATTGCTTTGAAAACTTCATGAAGTCTATCCGGGTGAGAAGGAAACTTCTTAAAAACATGAATTTGCAAGATACCCTATATAGTGGGCCTTCTTGCGTTTAAAGCGCGGTATGCCATCTTTCAAATCGTGACCATCCCATTTCTTCCTTCAACGAGACATCTTTTCGCGTTGAAAATGACACATTAAATGACACTAATTGCGACTTTTAGTCGGTCGCAACGAAAATCTGCATAAGCGTCAAGCAACCGGCAAGGTAACCGTTGTAACGGCATAAAATGAAAATTGAAAATGGTCAAAAAGGGTATACTAACTTTGTGCAAATGCATGTAACGGGCAGAAGGAGGCGTCGGAGACCCCAGGATCACTAGTCGAGTCGATTGAGCCATGTCCGCCTGTTCGTCTGGATAGGGACACCAAATTTAGCATGAAGATTCCTGTATACCATACGCAGATCAAGTTTATTTTCAATTCGGAATAACACGCCTACCGCCCCCGCAAACCGCCAATTTTGATTTACATGGCGATTTACTCATTTCTTAACGTACTGCTTTAGTATATATGTACATAGACAAATACTATATGAACTCATCCTCCAAATTGCAATCCGATCGGACAATAAACACTGAAGTTATTAGATAAACCATTTCGACCCTTCGACCCACAAAGAAGTTGTCGATGACGTCAGAACTAAATTACTTGCGTAGGAAAGAAAAGGACAAACGATGGGAGCGCGAAGCGCGAGCTGTTTCTCGACTTTTCTTTTCCACGCACATGTCAATTACCGAATATACATGTGCATAAATACAATATATACTAATACTCAACCAATAGGTGGTGTGGTAAATGAATATAAATGTATGCAAGTATTTACATAAATATGCTTACGTGCACACATGATTATTATTTAATAATTTTTATTTTAGGGTCAGTAAAAAATACAAAACTATAAAATGCAATTAAATAAATATTAATTTTGATTACTCGATATATTGCAAGTGATCGATATTGGCCAATTCAAAATTTATAATGAAATACCGATATATACTGCTCACCCGCTTTTTGCAGTCTTGCGGTAGGAAAATTGCGGCGATAAATTATTGACAACGTATCGAAATTGATGCAAGGTGGCAGCGCACTGCAGTGTTATGATTAATTTTTAGCTTGCGATTAGTATTATACAATTCGATACTTTTTATGGCATCCGAGTCGATTGAGCCATGTCCGTCTGTCTGTCCGTCTGTCTGTCTATCTGGATGAACGCGTCGATCTCAGCTATTACAAAAGCTTCACCAAAAGGACACCAAATTTAGCATGAAGATTCCTGTATACCATACGCAAATCAAGTTTATTTTCAATTTGGAATAACACGCCTACCGCCCCCGCAAACCGCAATTTTGTTTACATTGCTATTTACATTCGAAGTACTCATTTCTTAACGTTCTGCTTTAGCATATATAGAGATAAATACTATATGAACTTATCCTCCAAATTGCAATCCGATCGGACAATAAACACTGAAGTTATTAGATAAACCATTTCGACCAGCAAAGAAGTTGTCGATGACGGCAGAACTAAATTACTTGTGCATGAAAGAAAAGGACAAACGATGCGAGCGCGAAGCGCGATCTGTTTCTCGACTCTTCTTTTCCATGCACATGTCAATTACCGAAAATACATGTGCATAAATATATGCTAACACTCAACCAATAGGTGGCGTATAGATGAATATGAATGTATGCAAGCAGTTGCATGCATGTGTCCATATTCATAATATTCATAATATGCAGCCATGATTATTGTTTAATAATTCATATTTTAGGGTCAATAAAAAATACAAAACCATAAAATGCAATTAAATAAATATTAATTTTGATTACTCGATATATTGAAAGTTATCGATATTGGCCAATTCAAAATTTATAAAGTAATTCCGATATATACTGCTCACACCGATTTTTGCAGTCTTTCGCGCGCTAGGAAAATTGCGGCGATAAATTGAAGCAAGGTGGCAGCGCACTGCAGTATTATGATTAATTTGTAGCTTGCGATTAGTATTATACATTTAAATACTTTTTATGGCAACATACGTCCAAGGGTATCCCACTGTCGAGTGCCGCTCGACTGTTGCTCTCGTTTTCACCTAAACTCATGATAAATATAGCCCTACCTGTAAAAAAAAAATTTAAAAAAAATCGGAGATGAGGGCATATATTGAACCTTTACCTTAATGTCAAAGAATTATTATAATTTGTATGTCTTTAATGTTACATAATAAATAAATAAAAACCAATGAAATTAAATTAAATTAAATTGAATAAAAACTGTTTTTTTTTGAAATTTAATTTAACACGAGAAGTAGCGGATTTCTATATCACAGCCCCCTTGGCTGCTGCTTTCGTTTTAGTTTATTAAAATAAAACAATTAATAATAAATAAAATGAAAAGATGCAACACCGTTGCACATTCAAACCACTCAGCTTTTGGCTCATCTATAGATTAATCGTCACGGTTGCATGGTGTACCATCTCTGTTACCACCGACCGATAGCAAATAAAAAGTTTTATTACCGTGGGTCTGTGTGATTAAGTATGTACGTTGAAAACGAGTTTCATTCGTATCATATCTTACTTCATAGTCAGATTCAAATTAAATTTTTTCAAAACTCTCTTGGCAAGGTATGAATCATGTGTGACATTCAACTTTGGTTGTTGAGTTAATATTGTTGCTTCTAAATAGGTTTTACTGATTTAAAAAGGGGGGAAGACGCGTTTCGCAATTTTAAAAAATTTTGAGACACTGCAATACACACGAACGTTGTTACAAAATTTGGTGGCTCCAGCTTACATCGTTTCTGAGATCTACATGTTTATACAGACAGACATAGCTCAATCGACACGTCTGTTGATGCTGGTTCAGAATATTTATTGTTTATGGGGACGATGATGCCTCCTTCTGCCTATTAAGCACATTTTCGTTCCGACAAACATTTTTTTAAAATCCATGGCCTAAAAAGATAAGATTTGTATAACTGTAGAGTATTTAAGGTGTAGGTAAACGTATTCTTCTATTATGTGTAGAAGAAAAAGTAATACGATAAATATGTTAGTTAAGTAATTGACGTTTAGTAAGTATGGCAAAGATATTTTTGTAAAACCTCTTTTAGGTCTTGTAAGATATAATCGTAAAGAATACAAAATATGAAAGAACAGACTTAAGGCTTTGATATGTTGCCAATAATTTATAGGCGCAGTTAAAAAGTGCGCGAAGCCTTGAATTTAAAATAATGATCTAAAGAATCTTATATCAAACTAAACATATATTAAAAAAAGAAAGTGGATAAAATGTTAGTACATTTTTTCAAACATAGACAAAATAGACGTGTCGAGATAATATAATTTATATTTATATGCAAAACATATAAAATATATATATATATTAAATATATATATATATATATTAAAAGCTATCGATTATTATTATTATTATTATTATAGAAGAGGGAGTCTCCCAGCGGAGAAAGCGCGAGGCACTGCGACCAATATGATCTTTTGTACCCAGAATGCTCTCCCTGTCATGACAAAAGCTGTTCTGCTTCCCTAATGAAGCATAACAGATCTTTCGTCGAGGAACGGACAATCTGCTCTGGAGTTGCGATTTCCACGTGCAGATGTTTCCTCCTTGTCCATACCAAGGCCGGACAGTCACATAGAATGTGTTTAGTAGTTTCATCGTCCTCTTTGCAGAGCCTGCACTCCGCGTCTGAGGACAAACGCATTTTTTTGAGGTGGTAGTTCACCAAGTGGGGGCCACTTAGGTAGCCAACAAGGAGATAGAGGTCTCTCCTGGAGAGTAGCTTGGTCCTTCGATCAACTTTGGGATTGGTAAGCTCTTTAGCCTGCCGCATCCCTGGTTGGAAGAACCAGTAGCGTTCAGTCAACCTTCCAGCCCAGGTTTTCACAAGGGAGGAGATAGTAGACCACCCCACGCCACAGAAGGGTTCGGGGCCGAGCAAGGTGGCTGATGACCCAGCCCTCGCTAGTTCGTCCGCCAGCTCATTGCCCTGGAAGCCAGAGTGCCCAGGTACCCAAATTAGGGTGACTTTATTCCTTATTGACAGCCTCTGGAGACAATTCCAGCAGTCAGCCACCATACGCGAGCCTACTCTTTTTGAGGAGAGGGCTAGTATGGCCGCTTGGCTGTCCGAGAAGATGTATATTTTCGCTCCTCTAGTCCCCTTCTCAAGGATAAGACGGCAGCAGAACTCAATGGCGTGAACCTCTGATTGGAAAACTGTGGGCCAGTTGCCCATAGCAATCGAGGTTCTGGAGTTGGGACCATGTATTCCAGCTCCAACCCCCTGTTCAGTCTTTGACCCGTCAGTGTACCAATGTATACCATTTGGGTCTCTGATGGGGTTGCCAGCATCCCAAACCCTGCGGTCCGGGATGAGGGTTCTAAATTTTGCACCAAAGAAGAGTTCCTTGGTCATAGAATCTGATCTAGTGCAGATCTCTAAGCCAGGAATGTCTTTGAATAGGCTAGCATGCCTAGATTCGGTAGCTAGAAGCCCAGATTGGAGCTTGATTCTAAGAAGGCTCATAGCAGCAGCTTCTTTTATACGGATATGCAGCGGAGTCAGATTCAAAATCGATTCCATTGCTGCAGTGGGACAGGTGCGGAGTGCACCCGTCAAGGAAAGGCAAAGCAGCCTATGCAATTTCGTGCATTTATTAATGGCAGTGACATGCGTAACCTTGGGCCACCACACAATAGCAGCGTAGGTTACGATCGGTCTTACCATCATCTCAAAAAGCCACCTAATGGTGCAGGATTTGAGACCCCATATTCTACCGAAAAGCCTTCTACATGCCCACATGGCATGAGTGGCCTTTGATAGAGTGTTATGCAGGTGGGAGTTCCAGTTTAGTCGCTTATCAAGGGTTACCCCTAGATATTTGACTTCGTTGGAGAGTTCCACAGGAGAGCCGCCAATATGTAATTGACCAATGTCAATAGAGTAACGCTTAGTGAAGGGAACAATGATTGCCTTTTGAGGATTGATGCTAAGACCTACATCTTCACACCACCTACTGACCGTGTTCAGAGCTGATTACATCAGCTCTGTCACGGTGTTGGCATAGTTCCCGTTCACTACGAGAGCCAGGTCGTCGGCATAGCCAATCGCTTCCACGCCCTGTTCTGCGAGTATGATTAGTAGTTCGTCAACTACTAGGGACCAGAGCAAAGGGGATAGAACCCCTCCCTGGGGACACCCTTTTACCGCACTAATATGGGCGGTCGTCGTGTCCAGGGTAGAGGAGATAGTCCGGTGTTTGAGCATGGCGTCAATCCACCGGATTATGGGAAGGGCAATGTTCCTGCGCTCAAGCGCAGTAGAGATAGACCCGTAGCCGGTATTATCGAAAGCACCCTCTATATCAAGAAAAGAGCACAGAGCAATGTTCTTTGATACGAAGGCCTTTTCGATCTTACTCACTAATTTGTGGAGAGCGACCTCTGTCGATCTACCGGCTATATACGCGAACTGCGTGGGGTGCAGAGGGTTGTTTCCCTGCAGAGAGCACCGAATGTGCAAGTCTAGGAGCCTTTCCGCAGTCTTAAGCAGAAAGAAGGTAAGGCTGATCGGTCGGTAGGACTTAGGCTGGTCAAGAGGACGATTCCCCTGTTTGGGGATGAATACCACATTGACTCTCCTCCAAGAGTTGGGTATGTGTCCCCACGTGAGACTGGCTCTAAGAAGGCCGACCAGTGGATCAAGGATATGATCCAGACTGTTTTGGAGAAGGGCTGGAAAGATTTGATCACCCCCTGGGGCTTTGAAGGGAGCGAAGGAATCTACAGCCCATTTGACCTTTTCAGGATCGAAGATGGTACCAGATAAACTGGTTCCACGTGAGTCAGGTGACCAGGTGGCGTCAACGTGACTGGATAGATCTGGGTTGGCCACGGAACCTGGGAAGTGAACTTGTAGTAAAAGTTCAAGTGCTTCCCTACGATCTTGAGTGAAAGAGCCATCTGCTCTTTTAAGAAGCCCTATACCATTAGACGATCCTTTGGCTAATACCTTGTGGAGCCTCGCTGCCTCTGGCAGAGATTCTATGCTACCACAGTAGCTGCGCCACGTATCGCGTTTGGAGCGTCTAATGTTCTTATTATAGTTTGTGAGAGCGTCCCTATAGACGTCCCAACTTATACGGTTAGATCTGGCCTTGTTGAAAAGGCTTCTAACCTTCCTTCTTTGAGCAGCCAGCTCTTCGTTCCACCAAGGAACTTTACGGTTGACCGTTAGTGTCTTCCGAACTGAGCTGGCTTCGAAGGACGTAATAAGCACATCTTGGAGCAGGTTGGCAGCAAGTTCTATCTCACTGACAGAGTTAGGATTGCTGATCAACATGTCTGCTTTCAAAGCCACAGAGGCTTTGAAGAGTTCCCAATTTGTCTTTTTAGGACAAAAGGAGTTCTGGCGGATCTCGACTTGGCCAGGAAGGTCGAACCTGATGTGCTGATGGTCCGACAAGGTGGCTTCGTCTGTGACCCGCCAGTTTATAAGCGAACTCGCAATTGAGTTGCTTATTAGGGTGAGATCTAATACCTCTTCCCTAATAGAATTAATAAACGTCGGTTTACATCCGACGTTCGCTATGTCTAAATGACAACACATTAGATAATCAAGGAGAGACTCACCACGTTTGTTGACGTCGCTGCTCCCCCAGATTGTGTGATGGGCGTTGGCATCACAGCCAATCACGAGCGGCTTGTTGTGGAGGCGGCAGAATCCCACAAGCCGCTGAACCTCTGCGGGGGGTACGTCATCCACATCGCCCGGGAAGTAAGCAGAGGCGATCACCACTTCCCGGACGCCATCAGCAGTGGCTACCTCCATAGCCGTTTCCACCAGGTCTCTGTGGATAAAGTTGGTTAAAGGAAAGTGTCTCACACTGTTATTGATCAGTATAGCAGTGCGAGGGGCACCTCCCATACGGTCATATAATAACTTACATGATCCGCATGATAGTCCACGGACGAGGCCACCTATTAACCATGGCTCTTGGACGAGAGCCAGGTCAATCTTCTCTTTACAGACGACCCTGCACAGGGTGGCTGACGCTCCTCTGGCGTGGTGCAGGTTCGCCTGGAGCACTCTAGTTGCGCTCCGCATCCTCTCTCAGCGCCTTGGTGACAAGGCCACATGCCTTGCCCCCCGAGAGTCGTTGCCTCGGATGCCCTTCGGCAGTCTGGCTGAGCTGCTCGGGGGAGGACGCCTAGCGATCCCAGTCGCGGAAGGTGCCCTTGCGGGTTGTTTGCGCCCAGCGCTGACTGTGGGTCTGGCAGGGGCCAGGTGGCGCCCGCTGCCAGCCATGGTGCGGCCCGTTGAGGGGTTGGGGGCGGAGACCAGAATGGTCGGGGGTTTGGGGATGGGGGCTTTCAGCGCCACTGCGGCCGCAGCACTGGTGGACGCCACCGGTGCGGCAGCCACTGCTGTCGCATAGGTAGGGGCCACCTTTGACGCTTCCGGAGGGTCGCTGGAAGGGGGGGGATGGTTGGAGAGGGGGGATGGGGGACGGGCCGGTGAGGGAGAGGCTCTGGGGACGGAGTTCTTCAGGAGAAGTTTGACTCGTCCAAAGACGAATTTCACCTTCCCGTTGCACTCCGTCAGAGCCTTATACGACTCCTCGTCGACCAACATCGCGAGGTGGGTCGTAGTACCGCTGAGGGTATGCTGGACCACACGCCACAGTTTAGTCGAGAACAACTCCTCGTTTTGGATACCAAGGTATCGCAAAATATCGGCGGGTGTAAGTCCAGCACTACTGGGGAAGTACCCTCTAATGAGGTGAGCTTTGGGGAACTCAGACTCCTCCAGTAGTTGTCAAGGGAGCTGATGGACCTGATGTGTCCAACGGCTCCCCTGACCCAGTCGGCAGTGCGGCTATCCTCGCACACCAGGAGCAGCCACTCATTTCGAGGTATGCAACCCTCGAAACCCGGACTGGCACCCTATGTGGGATGAAGCAGCAGAGCCTTGGCAATGCTAGCTTTCACCGTGGCCACTTGCTCCGGTGAAAGCGGGTTTTTTGAGTCAGCCGAAGTGAAGCCCAGTTTCACGCTGCTCGATACCTGGCTGAGAGGTGGCTTTGTGGACTCCACATGAGTCTTTTTGGGCTTCTTTGAAGACCCTTGAGGTTCGAGGACGGTATCGTCAGCGCGCGTCCGTTTGGCCTTGGTTTCCACGGGGGGCGCGGTGGCGATAGCCAGAGCTTCTGCTCTGCTCGAACCCTTTGTGAGTGCGGCTTTGAAAAGCCTCTTCTCACGGGTCTTCATCTTCACAAAGGCGTTCTCAGAGTCCAGTCGCAGCCGCTGTATCTGAGAGCCTGCTTCCGTGAGACCTGACCTCTGCGAGGCCACGGAAGCGTCGTCAACGAGGCTGATCAGGTCAGCGTCAGCTTCAGCGTCAGAGGACATCACCTCGACGAGCTGCTGCCGGCCTGAGCAGCTATTGGACGAGAAGTCAGCACTGGCGAACTCATCGTCCAAGGGAGTCCGTGGCCTGTCCGGGTCCCCTAAAGTACCAGGGCCAAGACCCGTGGTATTGGGGGTGGAAGCCAGCAGCTCACTGGCTGCAGTGCTGTCGTTGGGGTCGGCCGTTAAGGCCTCGCCCTGGGTTGATGCTGTCGAAGTCGCATCGGACTTATCTTTTATAAAATTTATATCCATACTTTGGACCCACGAGTAGGCGGGAAGGGAAGGTCACCCACGGCATAGCCCGCGTGCCGTGGGAAGTCTAGATGAAACTGGAGGGCGACAGGTATCCAGAGTCCGCATACTAACGACCGGCTAGTGATCCTGAGCAAGAATATATTTATACTTTATGGGGTCTCCGACGCCTCCTTCTGCCCGTTACATACATTTGCACAAAGTTAGTATACCCTTCTTTGATCATTTTCAATGGTCCAGGGGTATAAAAATTATAATTGGGCTGAAAAATCTAGATTAACTCGTATATGACGAGTATCACGAGAGCCAATTGGAAATAATTGTAAGGGTTTCAAATTAAACATAATCAACGAAATGGCACGAAAACCATTTTTTGGAAAGACTGTACAAATAATAAGGAATACCATAGGATAACTAGATAGAAAGGCCTTAAAAGTAAATATTGATCTATGATACAGTGTTAGACAGTGTCACAGGCTAGGCGTGGGGGCGACACAGCGTCTTGGCCATACTCTCTGTCTGTATCTTAGGTAATAACATTTGTTGCTTACAGCGCTGACATCTAAATGTCTCTTATCATTTGCTGACATACAAATTATTTACTTATATTCGTACTGGAATGCCTAATAAAAGCGGAAAGTTCTAAAAAAAGAAACCAAAGAGATCATTAAACTTGAACAAAAAGGATATGCCTAGGCTACGAAACACACCCCCACACACGCTCGAGCATTAGTCTGCTGTTGAGGTCAATCACGGTTCCAGTAAAGCAGGCCTCTGTAAAGTTCACCAAATGTTGCATCTGGCGACACTTGTTGCACTTGCTGATGCACTTGCCTTATGTATTGGCGAAACACTGTTAGATGCTTCCGAAGAGGGGCATGGGAAAGCTGGACAATTTAAACACTTTCAATACATGTAAGATGGTATACTTTGATGCAGGTTGGCAACCCCAGCAATGGCACAAAAGTTGGCAATCTCGTCGAGCGTAAAAAGTTGACAGTTGAACTCGCGTAGATCGATCGCTATTAGGTTGTAAAAGTTGCCCGATATTAAGTTGTCTAAAACACAGAAGTTGTAACGCCATATTTTTTGTAATTAATTAACTTACTGAATTGATTTGAACCATTATAATAAACTCTTTTTAAGAATAACCGTACATTTGGGGGCTCGTGCAGGTTTTCGATTCATGTCAGTTAATACACTGAAAAGTGGACAAAGTTGAACAGTTGTATGAAAGTGAAGAGTGGTCAAGAATTAAACAGTCGTGAAAAGTTAAACGAATTTTTTTTTTCTCGTCTGAACAGTCGGTTTAAATTTTTAAATTACTGAACGTAGAAAATTGTAATACGCATATACAAAAAGGCAAACGCGAGAAATGCCGAAAACGAGAAGTGCACATGCGATAGCACAGAAAATGAACAGTACAAGAAACGAGGATCAGTATATAGACGAAAGCGAAGAAGAAACGATAATGGAGCAAGAAAACCCGAAAATAGACTTAACCGCCGCGAACAATTATGATGTTAATGCCAAAATGCATCAGCTTATTCAGTTGTTGGCACTCAAAGTTGAGGTGGATGAACAGCGCGACAATCAAGTGAAAAAACCCGCGAACAATTTTCAAAAAGTGGTTAACGACTTTGATGGTGTTTCAATGCCAGTTGTTAAGTGGTTCGAAATTTTTGAAAATAATGCCGAAGCCTATGGGGTAAATGAAAAACAGCAATAAGTTCAAGCCAGAGGTAGAATGTGTGGTACCGCGAAACTCTTCTTAGAATCAGAATATATAAACAATTACAGAGAGTTGAAAGAAAAATTAATTGACGAATTTCGACGCAGCTGGAATAGTGCGGATATTCATCAAAAGCTGCAAGATCGAAAAAAGAAGAAAACGGAATCCTTTCACGAGTACATGCTCAACATGAAAAAAGTTGCAAATATGGGTGAAGTAGAAGAGACAGCTGTAATTCGCCACATTGTCCCCGGATTGCAGATCAAAAGCGAATTCAAATTTGCCATGTATCGGTGCAAAACGTACAAGCAGCTGAAAGAGGAATACGAAACATTCGAGCTAGTTCACAGAACCGATAATTATCCCATAAATGAACGAGAATAATCAAAAGAACGAAAAGAAGCAGCAGTTGAATCAAAACAAGATAGACGCTGAAAACCCGAAAAAGAAAGAATATTGTTTCAATTGCGGCTCGTTAGAACATAAAAGGAAGGAGTGCACATCAGCTACAAAATGCTTCCGCTGCAACGAAGAAGGGAATATTTCACGCAGTTGTCCATCATATGCTGATCGAGTTCGAGTTATTTCCAATAGTAATCAACTCAAGACAATTACTTTAAATAGCTTGCACGTCGAATGTTTAGTAGATACCGGTCCGATGTGACCATTGTTAAGCAGAATATCGCGGACCAGTTAAATGTGGAAATTTTTAAAATCGCATCAACGCTTGAATACTAAGAAACTAAGCGCAAGAAATTTGAATTCAATACACATATACTCTAGGGAGGCGCAGACAAAGCTACATACCGACGCTTCCAAGTACGGATTAGGAGCTTTGAAGGAAATATGTATTCACCCCGTGTATTTCTGGAGCAAAAAGACGAGTGAAGCTGAGGCCAAAAAGCAGTTATATCTTGGAGATTAAGGCTGCATACCATGCTCTTAAGAAATTTCGACATTATTTAAAGTATATACATATATTCTTGCTTAGGATCACTAGCCATGTACGTCTGTCTGTCCGTCTGTCTGTCTGTCTGGATGAACGCGCCGATCTCAGCTATTACAAAAGCTAGGGATACCAAATTTAGCATGAAGATTCCTGTGTAACATACGCAGATCAAGTTTATTTTCAATTTGGTATAACAAGCCTACCGCCCCCGCAAACCACCAATTTTGTTTACATTACTATTTACATTCGAAGTACTCATTTCTTAACGTTCTGCTTTAGCATATATAGAAATAAATACTATATGAACTTATCCTCCAAATTGCAATCCGATCGGACAATAAACACTGAAGTTATTAGATAAACCATTTCGACCCTTCGACCAGCAAAAAAGTTGTCGATGACGTCAGAACTAAATTACTTGCGTAGGAAAGAAAAGGACAAACGATGCGAGCGGGAAACGCGAGCTGTTTCTCGACTCTACTTTTCCATGCACATGTGAATTACCGAAAATACATGTGCATAAATATATACTAATACTCAACCAATAGGTGGCGTGGTAAATAAATATGAATGTAAGCAAGTATTTACATGCTTGTGGACATATTCATAATATTCATAATATGCTTACGTACTTATATGATTATTACGAGGGTCGTTTGATAAGTCCGTGACTTTTTGTATTTGCCGCGCACCTGCTCTAAATACAACACTGCTCCTGTCAGCAGTTATCGATTAACAGCTGACTGTAAAATTTTGAGAAAGCTGCGTTTCTTAGTTTGCGTTTTATAGGCATTGAAAGCAGACGATCTCGTGAATTTTAACGAAAATGGAAAAAAGTGAATTTCGTGTGCTAATTAAGCATTATTTTTTGCGTAAAAAATCCATCACCGAAACCAAGGAAAGACTTGATAAATATTATGGGGACTCTGCACCATCAATTTCAATGGTTAAGAAATGGTTTACTGAGTTCCGTTGTGGTCGTACCAGTACAAGTGATGCCGAACGTTCAGGTCGCCCAAAAGAGGTCGTCATGCCAGAAATCGTCGACAAAATCCATGGAATGATATTGGATGATCGGAGAATGAAAGTGCGTGAGGTAGCTGAGGCTGTAGGCATCTCAACTGAACGGGTACATCACATTTTACATGAATATTTGGACATGAAAAAGCTTTCCGCGCGATGGGTGCCGCGATTGCTCACACACGACCATAAGCGCAACCGTGTGACCATTTCAAAGGAGTGTTTGGCGATGTTCAACCGCAATCCAAACGAATTTTTGCGCCGTTTCGTTACCGTAGACGAAACATGGATCCACCACACCACACCAGAGACCAAAGAACAATCAAGACAGTGGGTTTCTCCGGGTGAACGTGCACCAAAGAAGGCCAAGGTGGGTCTGTCGGCCAACAAGGTCATGGCCACAGTTTTTTGGGATGCACAAGGTATCATTCACATCGATTACCTTGAAAAGGGTAAAACGATCACCGGCGAATATTATTCAGAGCTTTTGGACAGATTCGATATTGATTTGAAGCAGAAACGACCGCATTTGGCGAAAAAAAAGTGCTGTTCCATCAGGACAATGCACGGGTGCACACGTGTGTAGTCAGCATGGCAAAATTTCATAAATTGGGCTACGAACTGCTACCCCATCCAGCATATTCTCCAGATTTAGCCCCCTGTGACTATTTTTTGTTTCCAAACATGAAGAAATGGCTCGGCGGTAAGAGATTCGGGTCAAATGAAGAGGTCATCACAGAAACAAACGACTATTTTGAGGGCCTTGAGAAAACCTATTATTTGGAAGGAATAAAAAAATTGGAAAAACGCTGGACTAAATGTATAGAGCTAAAAGGAGATTATGTTGAGAAATAAAACGCTTCTTTGACAAAAAAATATATTTTATTCAAAAAGTCACGGACTTATCAAACGACCCTCGTATTTAATAACTCATATTTTAGGGTCAATAAAAAATACAAAAATATAAAATGCAATTAAATAAATATTCATTTTGATTACTCGATATATTGCAAGTTATCGATATTGGCCAATTCAAAATTTATAAAGAAATACCGATAAATACTGCTCACACCGCTTTTTGCAGTCTTGCGCTAGGAAATTGCGGCGATAAATTTTTGACAATGTATTGAAATTGATGCAAGGTGGCAGCGCACTGCAGTGTTATGATTAATTTGTAGCTTGCGACTAGTATTATACAATTAGATACTTTTTATGGCAACATACGTCCAAGGGTATCCCAATGTCGCGTGCCGCTCGACTGTTGCTCTTGTTGGTAATTGACATGTGCATGGAAGAGAAGAGTCGAGAAACAGCTCGCGCTTCGCGCTCTCATCGTTTGTCCTTTTCTTTCCTGCACAAGTATATAGGAATCTTCATGCTAAATTTGGTGTCCCTAGCTTTTGTAATAGCTGAGATCAGCACGTTCATCCAGACAGACGGACAGACAGACGGACATGGCTCAATCGACTCGGCTATTGATCCTGAGCAAGAATATATATACTTTATGGGGTCTCCGACGCCTCCTTCTGCCCGTTACATACATTTGCACAAAGTTAGTATACCCTTCTTTGACCATTTTCAATGGTCCAGGGGTATACAAATTATAATTGGGCTGAAAAATCTAGATTAACTCGTATATGACGAGTATCACGAGAGCCAATTGGAAATAATTGTAAGGGTTTCAAATTAAACATAATCAACGAAATGGCACGAAAACCATTTTTTGGAAAGACTGTACAAATAATAAGGAATACCATAGGATAACTAGATAGAAAGGCCTTAAAAGTAAATATTGATCTATGATACAGTGTTAGACAGTGTCACAGGCTAGGCGTGGGGGCGACACAGCGTCTTGGCCATACTCTCTGTCTGTATCTTAGGTAATAACATTTGTTGCTTACAGCGCTGACATCTAAATGTCTCTTATCATTTGCTGACATACAAATTATTTACTTATATTCGTACTGGAATGCCTAATAAAAGCGGAAAGTTCTAAAAAAAGAAACCAAAGAGATCATTAAACTTGAACAAAAAGGATATGCCTAGGCTACGAAACACACCCCCACACATGCTCGAGCATTAGTCTGCTGTTGAGGTCAAACACGGTTCCAGTAAAGCAGGCCTCTGTAAAGTTCACCAAATGTTGCATCTGGCGACACTTGTTGCACTTGCTGATGCACTTGCCTTATGTATTGGCGAAACACTGTTAGATGCTTCCGAAGAGGGGCATGGGAAAGCTGGACAATTTAAACACTTTCAATACATGTAAGATGGTATACTTTGATGCAGGTTGGCAACCCCAGCAATGGCACAAAAGTTGGCAATCTCTTCGAGCGTAAAAAGTTGACAGTTGAACTCGCGTAGATCGATCGCTATTAGGTTGTAAAAGTTGCCCGATATTAAGTTGTCTAAAACACAGAAGTTGTAACGCCATATTTTTTGTAATTAATTAACTTACTGAATTGATTTGAACCATTATAATAAACTCTTTTTAAGAATAACCTTACATTTGGGGGCTCGTGCAGGTTTTCGATTCATGTCAGTTAATACACTGAAAAGTGGACAAAGTTGAACAGTTGTATGAAAGTGAAGAGTGGTCAAGAATTAAACAGTCGTGAAAAGTTAAACGAATTTTTTTTTTCTCGTCTGAACAGTCGGTTTTAATTTTTAAATTACTGAACGTAGAAAATTGTAATACGCATATACAAAAAGGCAAACGCGAGAAATGCCGAAAACGAGAAGTGCACATGCGATAGCACAGAAAATGAACAGTACAAGAAACGAGGATCAGTATATAGACGAAAGCGAAGAAGAAACGATAATGGAGCAAGAAAACCCGAAAATAGACTTAACCGCCGCGAACAATTATGATGTTAATGCCAAAATGCATCAGCTTATTCAGTTGTTGGCACTCAAAGTTGAGGTGGATGAACAGCGCGACAATCAAGTGAAAATAACCGCGAACAATTTTCAAAAAGTGGTTAACGACTCTGATGGTGTTTCAATGCCAGTTGTTAAGTGGTTCGAAATTTTTGAAAATAATGCCGAAGCCTATGGGGTAAATGAAAAACAGAAATAAGTTCAAGCCAGAGGTAGAATGTGTGGTACCGCGAAACTCTTCTTAGAATCAGAATATATAAACAATTACAGAGAGTTGAAAGAAAAATTAATTGACGAATTTCGACGCAGCTGGAATAGTGCGGATATTCATCAAAAGCTGCAAGATCGAAAAAAGAAGAAAACGGAATCCTTTCACGAGTACATGCTCAACATGAAAAAAGTTGCAAATATGGGTGAAGTAGAAGAGACAGCTGTAATTCGCCACATTGCCAACGGATTGCAGATCAAAAGCGAATTCAAATTTTCCATGTATCGGTGCAAAACGTACAAGCAGCTGAAAGAGGAATACGAAACATTCGAGCTAGTTCACAGAACCGATAATTATCCCATAAATGAACGAGAATAATCAAAAGAACGAAAAGAAGCAGCAGTTGAATCAAAACAAGATAGACGCTGAAAAACCGAAAAAGAAAGAATATTGTTTCAATTGCGGCTCGTTAGAACATAAAAGGAAGGAGTGCACATCAGCTACAAAATGCTTCCGCTGCAACGAAGAAGGGAATATTTCACGCAGTTGTCCATCATATGCTGATCGAGTTCGAGTTATTTCCAATAGTAATCGACTCAAGACAATTACTTTAAATAGCTTGCACGTCGAATGTTTAGTAGATACCGGCTCCGATGTGACCATTGTTAAGCAGAATATCGCGGCCCAGTTAAAATCGCATCAACGCTTGAATACTAAGAAACTAGGCGCAAGAAATTTAAATTCAATACACATATACTCTAGGGAGGCGCAGACAAAGCTACATACCGACGCTTCCAAGTACGGATTAGGAGCTTTGAAGGAAATATGTATGCACCCCGTGTATTTCTGAAGCAAAAAGACGAGTGAAGCTGAGGCCAAAAAGCACAGTTATATCTTGGAGATTAAGGCTGCATACCTTGCTCTTAAGAAATTTCGACATTTTTTGTTGGGATCTCGCTTCAAGTTGGTAACGGATTGTGCAGCATTTAAGCAGACGACAAATAAAGATAACATACCCCGTGATGTGGAGGAATTGGTACTCTACATTAAAAGCTTCGCCCCAGATATGAAACATCGAGCAGGTGCAAAGATGAAACACGTCGATCATCTCAGTCGCTACTCACAGGATGTTTTTATGATTATGTTATGATGATGTTACAACTGAGTTGTCAGCACGATTACGAAAAGCGCAGCAAGAAGACGATAACGGTAAAGCAGTAATGCAGTTGCTTCAGAATGGACCTTTTGAGAATTTTAAACTCAAGGGTGGACTACTCTTTAAGGAAGTTGATGGTTATTAACTCTTAGTTGTTCCCAAGATGATTTCGCCGCACGTAAAACAATGCATGACATAAAGCAGCAATATTTTATCTCGCATTCAGAGGGTAAAGTATCAAAGTACATTTCTAACTGTATTGTTTGTATAATACACAGCAAAAAATTGGGCAAACAATTACATTGCATAGGGAAAGGTGATGCTCCTCTGGAAACCCTGCATGTAGACCATCTTGGACCGATGGTCGATGGATTCTCCAAATGCGTGTGACTGTATGCTGTAAAGTCGACAGGACAAGATGAAGTTGTGAAGAAACTAAGCGAATGGGCAAGCGTATTCGGATTTCCTGCCCGTATAATAAGTGATAGAGGATCGGCGTTTACATCAAACGCTTATAAAGAGTTTCTGGAGGTCAACATGGTCGAGCAGATTTACTCAACAGCAGGAGTTGCAAGAGGCAATGGTCAAGTCGAGAGGGTCAATCGCTGCATTTTGAAATTCTTGCGAAGCTATCTTCAGATGAACCTGCTAAGTGGTATAAGCTATAACTTGGACCATATGCTCTCGTTAAGGACAAGAGAAACGGTCGGTATGATGTGAAGAGGGCATCAATAAACGCCGAGGAACCAAATATTACGGCTACTAGCTGCGATAATATGAAGCTATGGAAGTATGTAGCCGTGAACGAGGAAATTTTGTAATCCGGGACGGATGAGGAAGATCAGGAGGGCCGAATGTAAGATGGTATACTTTGATGCAGGTTGGCAACCCCAGCAATGGCACAAAAGTTGGCAATCTCGCGAACTGAGGAGTGTTGTCAGAAGAGGGAAGACAGAGAGTCGTTGTTGGTCGTCGAGCGTAAAAAGTTGATAGTTGAACTCGCGTAGATCGATCGCTATTAGGTTGTAAAAGTTGCCCGATATTAAGTTGTCTAAAACACAGAAGTTGTAACGCCATATTTTTTGTAATTAATTAACTTACTGAATTGATTTGAACCATTATAATATTCTCTTTTTAATAATAACCTTACATATATATATATACACACATACACACCCACTGAGAGACAGGGATTCATAGATTCAAACAGCGCGACACTGTACACACTGTGTGTGAAACTTATGGAATGCGTCGCGCTCTCCAGTCCGGGACTGCCAGTCAAGGTATGACTTTGGTGAGCAGGATGTGATGCCATATCGTTGTCCCTTACTTTCTAGCTGGCCAAGTTGTTACCTCCTCCCGCTCATTAGTCGCCTTTTACGACAGCCCGAGCTGGGTGAGGTAGTATTCTCATCCCGCCACCACACAGAAATACGCCTTCTCATTCAGCCTTCTGTTCTGTTGGGCATCTCATCTCGGACCCGCTTCATAATGTCGATTATGGTGCGATGCCTTAGCTCCCATGCCTCCTTGTCCGCCATAATTATTGCCAAAAGACCTCTTGGGCTTAGACGGTTTCCGCTTGAAACCTGGCACAGTGCAGTAGAACGTGCTCTGCAGTTTCTAATGCGTCTGTGGCGGAAACAGGGCACCAAGCGCCTTTATTTCTAGGTCAATTGAAGGCATGCTTGCCAGAGCTAGAGCTGCGTCCTCGGATATTGTCCTGAGCCTTCTAATGAGCCTAAGGACCATAGTCCGTACTAAAGATCGTACATACAGCAGACGTGAGTGCTGCCTTTCGACTCTCAGTTTCTGGAGTTCAGCCAATATTTTTGCGACCGCTTTAATACGTCGTTTGCAAAAACAGTGTAGCTCAGCTCGTTCAGGTTTGCTGATGCCCAAGACCCCATTGTACATAATGTTCCACAGGATCGGACCAAGCACCGATCCTTGTGGGACACCTGACGATACTTCCTAGGCCGACCGGTCTTTCGGTTGTGGTCTCTAAGTGAGCATACAGTATGCATTTGAACAATTTACCCAGTGGGCCCAACATACCTAGAGGGCGGTAGTTGCCTGCAGGATGAGTTGACCCTTTCTCTTTCGGTAGTAGGACTAGCTTCTGTCTTTTCCACTGCTTTGGGAAGACCCCGTCTAATAGACACTGCTAGAATGTGTCCCTAAAGATTTCAACTCTAGGCAGCGCTACTGCCTTGACGACCATTCCCAGGATTCTATCCAGGCCAGGAGCCTTGTTGGGCTTGATCCCTTTAGCTGCCTCAAAGAGTTCGCATACGGTGACATCCGGAAAGGGAGAGACAGGGGATTTTACACTTGGTTGCCATAAGATTGTTTGCATGGGGAAGAGTTCAGACACAATCCTAGACAGTATCTTGGGTTCATCAGGAGTACTCTCCCTCTTGCCTATCTTTTCACCCCTGGGGTCTAGCTCTGCTCGTCTTTTTGTCGTCTTTTTGCCTTAAAGCATTCCGTCCGTAACTGGTGTAAGAATGCATTTCACCAATAGACCTGAGGTTTACGCTTGGCTTTCTTTTTCCTTGGCATCGTTGCATCGCACGTTGCTACTAGGAGCCTGCCCGTTTGATATTTGCAGGGATTCCATTTTGTACGACAGTATATCGTGGTCGAGTTTCTTAACATCCCATGCTTGTCGAGGTGCGCCTTTCTGTTGGTGTATCGTGCCCAATGGTCGAACCCTGAAGGTGATCAATGCATGGTCACTAAGCGTTACCTCGTCAGGGACCATCCAGCTTGCGTTCTGCTGACAAAGGTGACGTCAATATACGATGTGCCCCTGTCGTTGTTAAAAGTCGGCTTGCTTCAGTCGTTTAGCACAACTAGATCAAGCAGTATCAGGGCGTCAACTACTGCACGCCCTCTGGAGTTCAAGATTCGGCTACCCCATTAGGTTGCCCAGGCATTGAAGTCACCAGCTATGACTGTCGACCTGCGTATAGCCGCTGTACATATGCACCCCCTTGACCCTCGCATATGCAATGCCACGCATTGGCGAGCTTGCCCGTTCCTGAACGTAGAGAGGACTTCAACACTTGATGGCCGCCTTGCCCGACTCATCCAGGATCAACGTCGAATTTCCACCACACGAGAGATAGGGTTCGCTTAGAGAGCAGCCCACCGCTGTCTGGGCTAGGAGGCTCTGAGCGGCGGTGCAATGATTAGCATTAAGCTGCATGATGTTAATTTGATCCATTGTGATGGCTCTTGACTCCCTTGACACACGCCTTGTAGGTCGGAAATCTTGGAGGAGGATGCCCGGGAATTGTGAGACTAGGGAACTGAGTAGTTCCTCTGTTGTGGTAGCCTCATCCAGACTGATGCAGATTAGCGCTGTTCTCTGAGCCCCGAAGCATATCCACGTAAGTAACCTCGATTGTTCTTTTTAAGATTAACGCTTCCGGCTTTTTACGCATGCGCCGAGGCTTAACCTTGGCCCACTCTCCTTCTTTGCTATCGTCCTTGGTGACAGACGCGTAACTTGCAGGCTTAGACTCCTTCACTGTTGTTAACGCCCCGATGGGATTGGAGACAGGTGTAGAGTTGCCCGTTTTAGGCATCTGCAATATAGATTTTTCCTGCTTGGATAACTCGAACTGGGTGCGTGTAGGAGGCCTATTATTGGTACCCTCCTGTAGGAGGGACTGAGCGCCGATAGGTCCATTATCACGCACCTGTCCTCCCCGGTTACGTGCCGCCTGGTGTCGAGCGTGGATAAAAGGGAGTACCGTTGTCAGGTCTGACGAGCTACCTCCTCCTGAACGGGTCTTTTCGTTTGGGGCACTGCCCCCTCTGTTCTATCAATCTGATATAATGGCGTTTTAACGGTGGACCTTTGTTGCGCCTCTAATCGAATACCAGAGCCTCTGCTTAGACACCAGAACGTTGAGAGGATGATTATTAGTCTGTCCGCGACCTTTGTGCCTTTTCCCTTTCTAAAATGTTGGTCAGCTCCGAAGGAATCAGAAACAAATTTAAATTTTTACTTTAAATTTGAATTTGAATTTTGCGCGCAACGGTCGTAACGCAAAAATGATCGCACCGTTGATCGGGCAACGCCACCCGCCAACCATCCACTGGCCTAGTGAATTGAATGAATAGACTCCCTCGTGTTAATTCGCGCGGTCAAACACTTCAAGTGCTGAAGAACTTAATTGTGAGATCAGCATGTCAGTGGATCTTAACTGATCACTGCTCGTCGGTACACTACAGTTCTGTATTATCCGTTCGCAGAACACCCTCATTAAGGATCCCAGGATCCCCAGTAGAGTAATCCAACAGGATGAAGCCCGGACAGTTGCGAGGAGCAGCCACAGCAATCTTTTTAATGTAAGCTAGTGATTACGTTATGAACAAAATTTAACAAAACAATAAGAAACCACTAAACAAACATATAAAGATCAAAAACGATAACAAAGTAAATATAAATACTCCAACAGTAGTAGAAAAATTTCCAATCTTGCGAATCCCAACAAAGGGACCCTCCAAGGTAAAAGGAAGAAATCAGCTAGTGGTTTTCACAACACAAAATTGTGTCCTATATTAAGAAAAACTTTTACTAAAAACTAACAACATTTTAAAAATTTTTATAATTTATGTTTTTTAACAAACATTTTTGGCCGTCAGCCGTCAGAGACAGTAAGGGGAATCACATGGAACCCTAGCTTTGGCTGAGGTACGTGCCGTCCTTGCTCCTACTGTCAGAAGTGCGGCTATACTCTCCACGTGAGGGCGGCTGGAAGCAGGCCCCTAGCACGGTCATGTCTCTGCTAGCGGTGCTGACTAATTGTAGTCGGGCGAAGATTGTGATTCTATAAATCACCCCAATCCAAGGCGGAACAGCATACGCCAAGAAATGCATGGCCGGGGGGTAGCCCGGTCGTTAGTATGCGGACTCTGGTTACCTGTCGCCCTCTAGTTTCATCTAGACTTCCCACGGCACGCGGGCTATGCCGTGGGCGACCTTCCCCTCCCGCCTACTCGTGGGTCCAAACTATGGATACAAATTTTATAAAAGATAAGTCTGATGCGACTTCGACAGCATCAACCCAGGGCGAGGCCTTAACGGCCGACCCCAACAACAGCACTGCAGCCAGTGGGCTGCTGGCTTCCACCCCCAATACCACGGGTCTTGGTCCTGGTACTTTAGGGGACCCGGACAGGCCACGGACTCCCTTGGACGATGAGTTCGCCAGTGCTGATTTCTCGTCCAATAGCTGCTCAGGCCGGCGAGGTGGTGTCCTCTGACGCTGAAGCTGACCTGATCAGCCTCGCTGACGACGCTTCCGTGGCCTCGCAGAGGTCAGGTCTCACGGAAGTAGCCTTTGTGAAAATGAAGACCCGTGAGAAAAGGCTTTTCAAAGCCGCACTCGCAAAGGGTTCGAGCAGAGCAGAAGCTCTGGCTATCGCCACCGCGCTCCCCGTGAAAACCAAGGCCAAACGGACGCGCGCTGACGATACCGTCCTCGAACCTCAAGGGTCTTCAAAGAAGCCCAAAAAGACTCATGTGGAGTCCACAAAGACACCTCTCAGCCAGGTGTCGAGCAGCGTGACTCTGGGTTTCATACCTCGAAATGAATGGCTGGGGTGCGAGGATAGCCGCTCTGCCGACTGGGTCAGGGGAGCCGTTGGACACATCAGGTCCATCAGCTCCCTTGACATTAAACTACTGGAGAAGTCCGAGTTCCCTAAAGCTCACCACATTAGAGGATACTTCCCCAGTAGTGCTGGACTCACACCCGCCGATATTTTGCGATACCTTGGTATCCAAAACGAGGAGTTGTTCTCGACAAAACAGTGGCGGATGGTCCCGCATACCCTCAACGGCACTACGACCCACCTCGCGATGTTGGTCGACGAGGAGTCGTATAAGGCTCTGACGGAGTGCAACGGGAAGGTGAAATTCGTCTATGGACGAGTCAAACTTCTCCTGAAGAACTCCGTCCCCAGGGCCTCTTCCTCCCCGGCCCGTCCCCCATCCCCCTCTCCAACCATTCCCCCCTTCCAGCGCCCCTCCGGAAGCGTCAAAGGTGGCCCCTACCTATGCGACAGCAGTGGCTGAGGCCCGGTAGCGTCCCCAAACCCCCGACCATTCTGGTCTCCGCCCCCAACCCCTCAACGGGCCGCACCAGGCCAGGTGTAGAGTTGCCCGTTTTAGGCATCTGCAATATAGATTTTTCCTGCTTGGATAACTCGAACTGGGTGCGTGTAGGAGGCCTATTATTGGTACCCTCCTGTAGGAGGGACTGAGCGCCGATAGGTCCATTGTCACGCACCTGTCCTCCCCGGTTACGTGCCGCCTGGTGTCGAGCGTGGATAAAAGGGAGTACCGTTGTCAGGTCTGACGAGCTACCTCCTCCTGAACGGGTCTTTTCGTTTGGGGCACTGCCCCCTCTGTTCTATCAATCTGATATAATGGCGTTTTAACGGTGGACCTTTGTTGCGCCTCTAATCGAATACCAGAGCCTCTGCTTAGACACCAGAACGTTGAGAGGATGATTATTAGTCTGTCCGCGACCTTTGTGCCTTTTCCCTTTCTAAAATGTTGGTCAGCTCCGAAGGAATCAGAAACAAATTTAAATTTTTACTTTAAATTTGAATTTGAATTTTGCGCGCAACGGTCGTAACGCAAAAATGATCGCACCGTTGATCGGGCAACGCCACCCGCCAACCATCCACTGGCCTAGTGAATTGAATGAATAGACTCCCTCGTGTTAATTCGCGCGGTCAAACACTTCAAGTGCTGAAGAACTTAATTGTGAGATCAGCATGTCAGTGGATCTTAACTGATCACTGCTCGTCGGTACACTACAGTTCTGTATTATCCGTTCGCAGAACACCCTCATTAAGGATCCCAGGATCCCCAGTAGAGTAATCCAACAGGATGAAGCCCGGACAGTTGGGAGGAGCAGCCACAGCAATCTTTTTAATGTAAGCTAGTGATTACGTTATGAACAAAATTTAACAAAACAATAAGAAACCACTAAACAAACCAAACATATAAAGATCAAAAACGATAACAAAGTAAATATAAATACTCCAACAGTAGTAGAAAAATTTCCAATCTTGCGAATCCCAACAAAGGGACCCTCCAAGGTAAAAGGAAGAAATCAGCTAGTGGTTTTCACAACACAAAATTGTGTCCTATATTAAGAAAAACTTTTACTAAAAACTAACAACATTTTAAAAATTTTTATAATTTATGTTTTTTTAACAAACATTTTTGGCCGTCAGCCGTCAGAGACAGTAAGGGGAATCACATGGAACCCTAGCTTTGGCTGAGGTACGTGCCGTCCTTGCTCCTACTGTCAGAAGTGCGGCTATACTCTCCACGTGAGGGCGGCTGGAAGCAGGCCCCTAGCACGGTCATGTCTCTGCTAGCGGTGCTGACTAATTGTAGTCGGGCGAAGATTGTGATTCTATAAATCACCCCAATCCAAGGCGGAACAGCATACGCCAAGGAATGCATGGCCGGGGGGTAGCCCGGTCGTTAGTATGCGGACTCTTGGTCTTGGTCCTGGTACTTTAGGGGACCCGGACAGGCCACGGACTCCCTTGGACGATGAGTTCGCCAGTGCTGATTTCTCGTCCAATAGCTGCTCAGGCCGGCGAGGTGGTGTCCTCTGACGCTGAAGCTGACCTGATCAGCCTCGCTGACGACGCTTCCGTGGCCTCGCAGAGGTCAGGTCTCACGGAAGTAGGCTCTCAGATACAGAGGCTGCGACTGGACTCTGAGAAAGCCTTTGTGAAAATGAAGACCCGTGAGAAAAGGCTTTTCAAAGCCGCACTCGCAAAGGGTTCGAGCAGAGCAGAAGCTCTGGCTATCGCCACCGCGCTCCCCGTGAAAACCAAGGCCAAACGGACGCGCGCTGACGATACCGTCCTCGAACCTCAAGGGTCTTCAAAGAAGCCCAAAAAGACTCATGTGGAGTCCACAAAGACACGAGGAGTTGTTCTCGACAAAACAGTGGCGGATGGTCCCGCATACCCTCAACGGCACTACGACCCACCTCGCGATGTTGGTCGACGAGGAGTCGTATAAGGCTCTGACGGAGTGCAACGGGAAGGTGAAATTCGTCTATGGACGAGTCAAACTTCTCCTGAAGAACTCCGTCCCCAGGGCCTCTTCCTCCCCGGCCCGTCCCCCATCCCCCTCTCCAACCATTCCCCCCTTCCAGCGCCCCTCCGGAAGCGTCAAAGGTGGCCCCTACCTATGCGACAGCAGTGGCTGAGGCCCGGTAGCGTCCCCAAACCCCCGACCATTCTGGTCTCCGCCCCCAACCCCTCAACGGGCCGCACCAGGCCGGTGACTGGCAGCGGGCGCCTCCTGGCCCTGTCAGACCCACAGTCAGCGCTGGGCGCAAACAACCCGCAAGGGCACCTCCCGCGACTGGGATCGCTAGGCGACCTCCCCCGAGCAGCTCAGCCAGACTGCCGAAGGGCATCCGAGGCAACGACTCTCGGGGGGGCAAGGCATGTGGCCTGTAAAGAGGAGATTGACCTGGCTCTCGTCCAAGAGCCATGGTTAATAGGTGGCCTCGTCCGTGGACTATCATGCGGATCACGTAAGTTATTATATGACCGTATGGCGGGTCACAGACGAAGCCACCTTGTCGGACCATCAGCACATCAGGTTCGACCTTCCTGGCCAAGTCGAGATCCGCCAGAACTCCTTTTGTCCTAAAAAGACAAATTGGGAACTCTTCAAAGCCTCTGTGGCTTTGAAAGCAGACATGTTGATCAGCAATCCTAACTCTGTCAGTGATATAGAACTTGCTGCCAACCTGCTCCAAGATGTGGTCATTACGTCCTTCGAAGCCAGCTCAGTTCGGAAGACACTAACGGTCAACCGTAAAGTTCCTTGGTGGAACGAAGAGTTGGCTGCTCAAAGAAGGAAGGTTAGAAGCCTTTTCAACAAGGCCAGATCTAACCGTATAAGTTGGGACGTCTATAGGGACGCTCTCACAAACTATAATAAGAACATTAGACGCTCCAAACGCGATACGTGGCGCAGCTACTGTGGTAGCATAGAATCTCTGCCAGAGGCAGCGAGACTCCACAAGGTATTAGCCAAAGGATCGTCTAATGGTATAGGGCTTCTAAAAAGAGCAGATGGCTCTTTCACTCAAGATCGTAGGGAAGCACTTGAACTTTTACTACAAGTTCACTTCCCAGGTTCCGTGGCCAACCCAGATCTCTCCAGTCACGTTGACGCCACCTGGTCACCTGACTCACGTGGAACCAGTTTATCTGGTACCATCTTCGATCCTGAAAAGGTCAAATGGGCTGTAGATTCCTTCGCTCCCTTCAAAGCCCCAGGCTGTGATCAAATCTTTCCAGCCCTTCTCCAAAATAGTCTGGATCATATCCTCGATCCACTGGTCGGCCTTCTTAGAGCCAGTCTCACGTGGGGACACATACCCAACTCTTGGAGGAGAGTCAATGTGGTATTCATCCCCAAACAGGGGAATCGTCCTCTTGACAAGCCTAAGTCCTACCGGCCGATCAGCCTTACCTCCTTTCTGCTCAAGACTGCAGAAAGGCTCCTAGACTTGCACATTCGGTGCTCTCTGCAGGAAAACCACCCTCTGCACCCCACGCAGTTCGCGTATATAGCCGGTAGATCGACAGAGGTCGCTCTCCACAAATTAGTGAGTAAGATCGAAAAGGCCTTCGTATCAAAGAACATTGCTCTGTGCTCTTTTCTTGATATAGAGGGTGCTTTCGATAATACCGGCTACGGGTCTATCTCTACTGCGCTTGAGCGCAGGAACATTGCCCGTCCCATAATCCGGTGGATTGACGCCATGCTCAAACACCGGACTATCTCCTCTACCCTGGACACGACGACCGCCCATATTAGTGCGGTAAAAGGGTGTCCCCAGGGAGGGGTTCTATCCCCTTTGCTCTGGTCCCTAGTAGTTGACGAACTACTAATCTTACTCGCAGAACAGGGGGTGGAAGCGATTGGCTATGCCGACGACCTGGCTCTCGTAGTGAACGGGAACTATGCCAACACCGTGATAGAGCTGATGCAATCAGCTCTGAACACGGTCAGTAGATGGTGCGATGATGTAGGTCTTAGCATCAATCCTCAAAAGGCAATCATTGTTCCCTTCACTAAGCGTTACTCTATTGACATTGGTCAATTACATATTGGCGGCTCTCCTGTGGAACTCTCCAACGAAGTCAAATATCTAGGGGTAACCCTTGATAAGCGACTAAACTGGAACTCCCACCTGCATAACACTCTATCAAAGGCCACTCATGCCATGTGGGTATGTAGAAGGCTTTTCGGTAGAATATGGGGTCTCAAATCCTGCACCATTAGGTGGCTTTTTGAGATGATGGTAAGACCGATCGTAACCTACGCTGCTATTGTGTGGTGGCCCAAGGTTACGCAGGTCACTGCCATCAATAAATGCACGAAATTGAATAGGCTGCTTTGCCTTTCCTTGACGGGTGCACTCCGCACCTGTCCCACTGCAGCAATGGAATCGATTTTGAATCTGAAGAAGTTGCTGCTATGAGCCTTCTTAGAATCAAGCTCCAATCTGGGCTTCTAGCTACCGAATCTGGGCATGCTAGCCTGCTCAAAGATATTCCTGGCTCAGAGATCTGCACTAGATCAGATTCTATGACCAAGGAACTCTTCTTTGGTGCAAAATTTAGAACCCTCATCCCGGACCGCAGGGTTTGGGATGCTGACAACCCCATCAGAGACCCAAATGGTATACATTGGTACACTGACGGGTCAAAGTCTGAACAGGGGGTTGGAGCTGGGATACATGGTCCCAACTCCAGGACCTCGATTGCTATGGGCAACTGGCCCACAGTTTTCCAATCAGAGGTTCACGCCATTGAGTTCTGCTGCCGTCTTATCCTTGAGAAGGGGACTAGAGGAGCGAAAATATACATCTTCTCGGACAGCCAAGCGGCCATACTAGCCCTCTCCTCAAAAAGAATAGGCTCGCGTATGGTGGCTGACTGCTGGAATAGTCTCCAGAGGCTGTCAATAAGGAATAAAGTCACCCTAATTTGGGTACCTGGGCACTCTGGCTTCCAGGGCAATGAGCTGGCGGACGAACTAGCGAGGGCTGGATCATCAGCCCCCCTGCTTGGCCCCGAACCCTTCCGTGGCGTGGGGTGGTCTACTATCTCCACCCTTGTGAAAACCTGGGCTGGAAGATTGACTGAACGCAACTGGTTCTTCCAACCAGGGATGCGGCAGGCTAAACAGCTTACCAATCCCAAAGTTGATCGAAGGACCAAGCTACTCACCAGGAGAGACCTCTATCTCCTTGTTGGCTACCTAAGTGGCCACCACTTGGTGAACTACCACCTCAAAAAAATGCGTCTGTCCTCAGACGCAGAGTGCAGGCTCTGTAGATTGTCCGCTCCTCGACGAAAGATCTGTAATGCTTCATTAGGGAAGCAGAACAGCTTTTGTCATGACAGGGAGAGCATTCTGGGTACAAAAGATCATATTGGTCGCAGTGCCTCGCGCTTTCTCCGCTGGGAGACTCCCTCTTCTATAATAATAATAATAATAACAAACATTTAACTTTTAATTGAACAACATAAACACATTCTAAATCTCGAAAACTTATGGACAACCAATTTAGCTAACGAACGACAACAACAAAGACAAGCTCAAAGTCAAGTTGAATACCAGCAGAATAGAAATATGGCACCACTAGAACAGATGACTGAGCTAGTGGGACAGTTAATAGCACAAGTCCCAAGAATAGTGCAAGCTTTTAATAGCCCAGACCACGATTTTAGCAATGCTATAGACCAAGGCATAAATGTAGAATGTCCCAGATGTACTGAAATGCCTCAGGGAATTTTCTGGAAATCCAGCGGAAAAAGAGACCGCCTAATGGAAGCCTACACAGGGGAGGTTGTTACCTCTAGATATTTTTGCATACTTCACTTCGTTAGGAGCAAATTTATCGGTAATGCTGACACGGCACTAGAAGCATATAGCGTTCCATTAAATTGGAAAGCAATGGTTAAGTGTCTAACGATGCATTTAGGAGTCAAGCGTGATATTGGTACGCTAGAGTATCAGATGGCAATGTTGTCTCAGAATAACCAAAAGGTCGAAGCATCTTTCCCTTCTCCACAACAAGCTTAATTGCATGGACTTGGGTACAGAAGCTCATCGACATCTCAAGAATAAAGTTACGACAACTCTGCAATGAATTTCGCTTCCATACTTTGAACGCAAGCTGGGGAATGGAAAAATCTTAAAAATACATATTAATAGATACAGGAACAAACAGGAATTACATACAACCCAAATTTATTACAAATCCGATTGCCAACGAAAAACCCTTTAAAGCTGTGTCCGTAGGGGGCAGTGTCCGCGTCACCCATCATAAAATAGCCAATCTCTTTAACCACCCTGACATAAATGTTAAGTTCTTTTTGTTGCCGACCTTAAGATCATTTGATGCCATTCTAGACAATGACAGCTTGAAAGAGCTAAATGCTGAAATTTGCTCGCCAAGCCCCTTACCTCTCTTTTAAGAGGGAAAGAACGACGAGTGTCCAAAAAAATGTCTTCAAAAAAATCTATTTCACTTGACAATCAGGCACTTGAAGTATAGTATTTAAAAAACTGAAAAGTAGCCTAATATCTAAAGATATTATACTCCGCTACCCAAATTCAAAGAATTCCACCTTTCAACCGATGCATCCAACTTCGCAATAGGTGCAGTGTTATCGCAAGATAAACAGCCTATTTCATTTCTCTCAAGAACGCTTTCCAAAGCCGAATAGAATTACGCTGGACTGAAATGAAATAAAATGTTAGCCATTATTTGGGCATTAAAAAGCCTAAAGAATTACCTGTACAGTAAATCAAAAGTAAAAATATTTACCGACCACCAGCCTTTGACTCATTCATTGAGTAGCTGGAACGGAAATGCGAGAATCAAACGGTGGAAGTCGTACTTAGAGGAATACGATTACGAAATATTTTACAAGCCAGGAATAGAGAACGTAGTTGCTGATGCACTATCCAGAAAACCACCCATAGGGCAAATAAATTCAATAGCCTCGACGCGAGGAATTAATCTCAAGTATAGAAGTACCTATTAACGCCTTTAGGGAACAGATCTTGTTTCACAAAGCAAAAATGACCGACTACAAGTTAAGTATGCCATTTCCAATTTTTCACAGACACGAGATTTACAGACAGCAGTACAATCTGGAGTGTTATTCGATTTAAAAAAAAATCTAGATCCTTCGGTAATAATTGGTATCTACACGACTAAAGACATAATGCGGAAAATACAACAGATAAATCCAACTCATTTCAAAAATTTCAAAGTACGCTTCACGAAGACAGTAGTAAAAGATTTGACTAGCACGACTGACCAAGAACAGAAACGCGTTAGAAAATAAAATCCAGCTTTCAGAAGAATTCTACTTTCCAAAAATGAAACAGAAAATAGCGAACATATTGAAACAGTGTAAGACTTGTAAAGAGACTAAATACGATCGACACCCACCCAGAGATTAGAGAAACACCCATACCCGAATACCCCGGACATATAATTCACATAGACATTTACTCAACCGAACGATACCTCGTACTGACAGCAATCGACAAATTTCCTAAGTTTGCAAAAACCCAAATAATAAAATCAAAAGCAATAGAAGATATTCGAACACCACTTCGCGATACAGTTTTCTATTTTGGCGTACCGAAATTCATCGTAATAGACAACGAAAAGTCCCTGAACTCTGAATCAATACAATTCATGTTAGTCGACCAACTAGGGAACTACAAATTTATAAAACACCCCCAATAATATAATACAAAAACATTATGATGTACGGATTCTTCACTTAATAATAATAATAAAAAACGAGAGCAACAGTCGAGCGGCACTCGACAGTGGGATACCCTTGGACGTATGTTGCCATAAAAAGTATTTAAATGTATAATACTAATCGCAAGCTACAAATTAATCATAACACTGCAGTGCGCTGCCACCTTGCTTCAATTTCGATACGTTGCCAATAATTTATCGCCGCAATTTTCATAGCGCGCGAAAGACTGCAAAAATCGGTGTGAGCAGTATATATCGGAATTACTTTATAAATTTTGAATTGGCCAATATCGATAACTTTCAATATATCGAGTAATCAAAATTAATATTTATTTAATTGCATTTTATGGTTTTGTATTTTTTATTGACCCTGTTGGAATAAATGTGTATGCCTCGATATGTAATGTTAATTAGCATAAGATTAAATCGGCTCTTATCAAATACTTAACGTAATGTTAAATTAACATAATTACTTCACTTGCTAAAAATATGTACAACGGAATGGAAGTGCACGAAGCACAAACTAAATTAAATAAATAAACATTAAAACTAAAATAAAGAAATCCACTTTATTATTAACATGGTAGCAGAGCAAGGTTGAAAATCCAAAGTCTCTTAACTAAATCCAAGTTCGAGAAAAATAAATAGTGTTCAAGTGAAGCGACAAAAAGAACAAGTGTATAAGACATTGAAAAGAGAAATACAATATTAAAAGTGTGAACTATTAAAAAATACAAATACGCAAACAAGACTATTGAAAAATAATAAACAAATAAACGGAAAAACATTAAAAACATAAACTAAAAGGGTTTGATGGCAACAGATTAAAATCCAAAATCCACGTGCACGCTTTGATAAAAGAAAAGTGTAAAAAAAAAAAAAAGGTGTGACTCTATATAAAAATGAGCAAAAAATGAACGAAACAGAAAGAGACATAAAAGAAGTGTACAAACAGATTAATAGTGAAGCGGGAAAAATGAGTGCAAACGCAAAAATTGAAGACATTGTTATGCCCATATTCGATGGGGTAAATTTTGGAAGCTGGAAGTTCAGATTTATGACAATACTAGAATACAAAAAGAGTGCAAAGAACCAGCAGTGCGAACAAGAACAACGGAAGATAATGTAACAACATGGATGAAAACAGACTTGAAAGCAAAAACAATTTTAATCAGTACAATATCAGACAAACAGTTAGAATATGTTAGTGAGTGCCAAACGACATTACAAATTATGAACAAGTTAAACGAAATGTATTCGGTAAAATCAACAGCCCTGCAAATACTGTGCAGAGGAAAAATCGACGAAATCAAACTAAAAGACTATGAAACAGTGGAAGAATTTTTTATTGAATTCGAGAAAGCAGTGAATAAATTTAAAAACGCTGGAGGCACCATAGACGAAAACGAAAAAATGCGGTATCTGTTAAAAGCGCTACCAACAAGCTACAGTTACATTAGAGACTTCTTAGACGTGATTCCGGAAGCTCAACGAACGGTAGAGTACGTAAAATCAAAAGTGAAAGAAAAAAGCTATAACAGAGGTCCAGGGGACAGACAAAATAACGTAAGCACATTTAACACCAAAACTAAAAAAGAATGCTATGTGTGTGGCAAAACAGGTCATATCCAGAGGGACTGCTGGCATGCTGAGCAAAATGCGAGAGGCGAAAACAGACAACAACAACAAGACAACAGGCGGCGATATCAGAATACGAATCAAAGAGGCGGTCGAGGCAGAGGTCAACGTCATGGAAGTGGTCGAGGACGTGGAACTGGACGTGGACATTACTCAGGAGACGGGAACCAAGGAAGACAACAAGAAAACAGCGACGGCGTACAGTCATGGACAATTAGAATGATAAGAAACGAAAAAATAATAAAATGTAATAACAGCGAAAGTAGTAACGAAACTACAGTAAACTGGTTATTAGATAGTGGATTCACTGATCACATCATAAACGATTGTAGACTTTTTAAGAACTTTGTAAATTTAAAAAATCCGATTGATGTTAAAGTAGCCGATGGCAAACAATTGCAAGCGACAAAGATTGGAAATGTAGAAACATATTTTAGAACATACAACAATGAAAATTTGATCAATATTAAAAACGTATACTTTGTAAAAGGCATAAAACAAAATTTGCTGAGCATATCAAAGATAACTGAAAACAAATGTACAGTCGTAGCCAGAAATAATGATACAAAAATCTACAACGAAAAAAGAGAATTGTTGACAGTTGCAAATAAAATTGATAGTTTATATAATGTAAAAAGCTTCATGCTAAAAAATAAAACAAATGAAATATACACAAATGTAACAAAATTAACTGAAAAGGAAAAATGGCACAGGGCACTAGGCCACGTAAATTTTCAATATTTGAATAGAATTATTAAGAGTAAAATGCTAGATGGTCTGCCTGATAAAATCGAGAATACCGAAATGAAATGCGCGAATTGTATACAAAGTAAAATGTCAAACGAACCATTCGAGAACAATAGAAAGAAAACTAAAGAAACATTAGAGTTAATACATACAGACTTAAACGGACCACACAGCACAACAGGTTATTGTGGGGAAAAATATTTTTTGACATTTGTTGACAACTTTAGTAAATGCGCGAGAATTTATTGTATTAGAAATAAATCTGAAACTGCGAGCTGCTTAAAAGAATATGTAAATTATGTTGAGAATCAGTTCAGTAAGAAAGTAAAACAAATACGGTAAAGAATATATGAATAGAGAAATATCAAACTTTGTAAAATATAAGGGAATTCAGTTAACTACATGTCCACCGTATGTACATGAATTAAACGGCGTAGCAGAAAGATACAATACAATAATTGTAAAATATAAGGGAATTCAGTTAACTACATGTCCACCGTATGTACATGAATTAAACGGCGTAGCAGAAAGATACAATAGATCGGCAATGGATATTGGTAGGTGCTTGATGAGAGAGGCAAACATTCATAGGCGATATTGGCCAGAAGTTATGAACACAGTAGCTTATTTAAAAAATCGAACAATCGCAAACACTGCAGTTAATAAAAGCCCATACGAAATATTTTTCGGCATAAAACCAAATGTAGAAAATTTAAAAATATACGGAAGTAGAGTTTTTGTTAGAGTTCCGGAAGTACGCAGAAAGAGCAAATGGGATAACAAATCGGAATTAGGAGTTTTAGTCGGATATAATACAAACGGATATAGAGTTTTACTAAACAATAGAGTAATAAACGCAAGACATGTTCAAGTTGTAGAAGAGAAAACAAAATTAATTTGCCTAGAGAAAAACAAACAGAATGATAATGAAAGTCAAATAAATGAAAATGAAGAAGATTATGAAGATAACGCTAAGACACACGAACTAAATGACATGGACGAAGTTAATTCAAAAACTAGCGATGAAAGCGAGAGTGAGGAGAACAAAGAACATTTAGCAGTGCAGAGAACATCAAATAGAATGAAAAGCCCAGTAAATCTATACGGTAACCCAGTGACACATTTTATTTATATCAATTATGTAAATGCAATTTTACCAAACACTTATGAAGAGGCGATGAATAGCAATGAAAAAATAGAATGGCTCAAAGCAATGAACACAGAAATGCAATGCTTAAATAAAAATAATACGTTGCAAATTGTAGAAAAACCGATAAACAAAAAGATTATTGATGTTAAATGGGTGTACAAAAAGAAAAGTGATGGGACTTACAAAGCTAGACTAGTAGAATCAGATGGATGTCGAAACAGCCTTTTTAAATGGCTATGTAAAATCAGAAGTTTATGTAAATGAACCGAAGGGTTACGAAACAGGAGAAAACAAAGTTTATAAATTGATTAAGGCATTATATGGATTGAGAGAAAGCCCAAGAGCATGGTACGAATGTTTACATAAATATCTCGACAAATTAAATTTTAAGAGAAGCAATTACGATTATTGTTTATATGTAAAAAGAGCGGATAAAGATGAAGTATATATCTTAGTATTCGTAGATGACATCCTGATGTGCAGTAAGAACAAAACAAAAACAAGAGCAACAGTCGAGTTGCACACGACAGTAGGATACCCTTGGACGTATGTTGCCATAAAAAGTATTTAATTGTATAATACTAATTGCAAGCTATAAATTAATAATAATACTGGAGTGCGCTGCCACCTTGCTTCAATTTCGATATTTTGCCAATAATTTATCGCCGCAATTCCCTAAAGCGGTGTGAGCAGTAGATATCGGTATTTCTTTATAAATTTTAAATTGGTTAATATCGATAACAAGGTCCAAGGGTATAAAAATAAAAAAATAATAATAATTATCAAACCAATTTTCCATTCAATGGTTATACTTAACTATTAGATAATTAAATTTAAATTATTAAAATATGCCTACATACATATTTACATATATCCTGTCATTTAGATTTCTTAATTTCTAACCTATTCCAAACATTACAAACTCATGCCTGAATACTAACAGATATCCCATTGTGATTGCTATGCAAAACTTCAAAAGTCCTAGCACTAATCTTTTCATTATCTAGTATATTTGAAAACGCCCAATCAATATGTGTATCCATATTGGTAGTGGACGTTTTCAAATCTAACAAACTCCTTAATCCTTTGCTAATCAAAAAATTATAAATACTCTTACACCTGTTAAAGGTTTTGAGGCACAAATTAAAATCTCCTAAAACTAGCAAGCTATCCCCTAAATCACCTAAACGAGAAAATTGATGAATTATCTCCTCAAATTCTATTTTAAATGTGGACAGAGGAAAGTCCTGACTTTTATATAATATAAGAAAACTTATGGCATCAAACCTAAATATGCCGAACTCAAAAACTACTGAGCCAAAAGTTTTTCTACTGCTAAAGGTATGGGAAACTCTATCTACTAGCTCGTTCTTTACATAAATTATGATGCCTGTTAAAGGCCTAATTGATTCAAGTTGAACCACAATAGTGAACCCAGGTATTTCTACAGTTTCATTGCTTATGGAAGTTTCCGCGAAACATAATATTGATGACTGAAGCATCAGCTTGTCCGATCGAATATCTTCAAGATGGGAATTCAAGCTCTGAGTATTATGGAAGAAAATGTTAAGGGCAGAACTGTTAATTAAATAATCGTAATGAGTACACAGTAGTTTTTCAGTCCGCAATTTCTTCAATTGGGCTTTCACTTTATCATTATTTTGGGGAGACTTAGGAGGAACAAAATTCCCAATAATGAATAATCCTAAAGCAGTAGTTGCTCTACTGCAAGCTACGTATAATGCAGCACGCTGCATTCTGGAATTAGCATGGACTACCACTTTGCCATACGTAGCTCCCTGACTCTTATGAATTGTGATGCCTTCAGCAGGCACAATTGGAAACTGCCTACGGTCAATGTTAATTTGTGCGTTATTTGAATATTGAAAACTGCGAACAATTTTCTGAATAGGAGTCCATGAAGGATCTGTACGATGTGTACACTTCGAACGCGCAGATTCTCCTACAGTTTCCTCTGTAAATTTCATCCATAAAATGTTGGGAGTGTTGGATGTATTGAAATCTATTTGCATCAACACACCTGATGCCCCGTTTACTAATCCATCCCCTGTATCTACATTGACCGTCATCATGTACTTGGCAGTATTTTTAGGAGAAGAGACGTACAGAGTCCCTGTGTAGCGGAAGTTTTAAAACCCTTCACTTCTTCTAATATTCTTTGTTTCCTAGCTGGTTCCAAATGGCCCGCCTTAATAAAATCTTCAGCAGTAGAGAAAAATTGCTCAGTAGCAATTGAGTTAAGTTTCGTTACATTAAATAAATCAACCTCATTATTATTACTAAACAGATGAATTGCATCATCGGGCACTGCCGATGGTTCGCATATTCTAGATTGGAAAAGGACAATATCATCGGCTGTCATACAACCCGATGCCATATTATTTAAGGCAGAAGCGAAAAGCTGATCGTCACGTTGACGCATTATCTCTGTGAGCTCAAAATACAAAAAAAGGTCCCAGAGATACGTACCAAATATTTCATGGTAAGGGTCAGTGGTATTTGGATCGAAAATCCAACTACCTCCTACGGGCTGTAACTGTCTAAGATCACCGAATACGATGATAGAAACACCACCAAAAGGAGAAGTATTTTTGAAAATTTGCTTCAAACGAGAATCTAAATAAGAAAACATTAGAGAGCTAACCATTGATATTTCATCAATAATAATTAATTTAAGATCGATTAACCCTGAATGAAGGCTATTAACTAAATCATGGCTTAAGGCCCTTAGAGGTGCTGAGCGAGATTGATTAACAGGAAGTGAAAACATGGAATGCAGTGTCGAACCACTAATTCCGAATGCTGCTTTGTCTGTTGGTGCACATAAGAGGATTTTAATACAGATGTCGGATCAGCTCCTGGTATACTGTTATACATTACGGATAATGACTGAAAAATTGCTGATATAAGTCGACTCTTTCCGACTCCGGCGCCGCTTCCAACAAATTCATAAAAGACTGTATTGATTTTGGCATTATGCAAAGCATGTGTAAAATATAGCTTCTGCTTTAAATTAAGAGATCTAACTATATTAGCTAAGCTTTCCTGAGAAACTAAGGCTGGAAGCTTGATAAAACGGACATTACTATCTTCATCATTCATATCAATATTTCCATCCACATTTAAAACATTTAGATGTGGATCTATTTCAAGGCAATCCTAAAACTGTGAAGCCATCATCTACCACTTCCTGTTCTCCTACTTGATTATTCTCATTTTCTGCTTCTTCTGTTAAGTGGCTCAGAGCATCTTCTAGTTCCCTATCATCTAGTAAATTATATTTTCTGCGATTGTTCTCTACTAACTTCGAATTTTCCCTACAGAACAATTCACAGTCATGTGTGACTAAATCCAAATGCTCATCTCGCCATGGGGCGTAAAGCATTTTTAGCTCTCTGAAATAGTCACTTGTTTCTGTTGACATTAAATCTCCTATACCTAATTATGCACGCAGTGGTCCTCTTTCTGATGAAGCCACTATTATCGCGAAGAGCGTAAACTATTGATTCAGAAGCCCGAGGCACATCATCGTCAAAGTCATCTGCATTTTCTTGGCGAGCTCCTCGTTCTGATTTGCAGTACCTATAAAAAGCGGATATCTCAGTGCCAAATATAAATTTGTTACCTAAATGTTGTAACTTTTGCTTAATAGTTACATTGTTATTGTCTTTAATCTCATTGATTGCCTCACGCATCAACATTGAGATACCTCTCTGAGACTTGTTAATATAATTAACGACGTAGCTGCAGCAAGCATAGGGGTCTAAAATAAACTGAATATCCATATTTGCTCGCTGCAACAAAAGGAGGTGCTTGTTATAAGCGTTAAGCTTGATTGCTGCAAAAGATCGCTTCAAAAAAACTTTTGGTTTCTTTATACTTGATCTTACAGCATTAATGTAGCCCTCATAACTAAGGTTAAGTTGATCGTGGGACAAAAGTTGTTAAAATCGTTAAAATTTTCTACGCTTTCACGATCAAATGGGAAGTCGAGCAGACTTTGAATTTTTCGAAATTCCTACGATGCTCGGCCAAATTTGGAGCATTTTCTTCTAAAGGGAGAAGAATTTCTGTTTGAGGCATGAGAGGGTATGGGATACCAAATCTACAAATTTGTTTTGACCTAATTTCTCGCCTGCAAGAGTGCCCGTGACTATGGAGTTGATACTCCAAATATGGAGCAACGTCCGGGCAACTAGAATCAGCAGTAATAAACTGATCAATAAAGGACTTCACAGGCATAAATGTGGACTCATTCTTTAGGTCGAGCTTTGGGGCGTCTTTCAGCCAGAACATGCCATGTATATGTGGAGAGCCTCTTTGCTGAAACTCCACTCGCCAATAAAACTTGATGACCTGGTGACAACCAAAGACACCGCCTTCCTTTTTCATCAGTTTTAAAACCTGTCTATATCGAAAATCGAAATATCTGGCACAGGTCACTGGGTCTGCTCTAATGAGACGAGCTTTCTCATTAAACCCCAAATTTAACGCTTCTGCTTCGGATACTTCTAGCTTGTCTACATTTTTACATAGCAAGACTAAAAGCTCCGGCCACCTAGTTTCCGCTGCGGAAAATGTTATAAAAAAAGTTGGAAGCCCTACCTGCCTAATCATAGCCATCACTTTCTTTTTCTCGTCCTCCCAATGAGCAGGAGACGTGCGAATACCTTTTAAAAGCCTATAGCCATCATCATGAAGTATTAACCTATTTAAAGTTTCATCATTACGCACATCAGCAGCCGAAATGCCTTGAGTGGCAGAGTGCTTACGTAAGCAAATTGATGTGCTATTCCTAATGCTAATCATTTCTAACTTTTTGAAGTTATGAAATAATTTATCAGTTCTACAACCTCTTCTATCAAAATTCCTAAGCTCTGATCTAACTATAGTTGTAAAACTTTCCTGACATTTCCTTTTAATGCCTGCAAATATTGTGGGAAAAGCCAGCTCCTCTGAATCACAATCGGTTACCCTCTCCTGGTGCTATAGCAATTCGAGGAATATCTATGTTTTCAACAGGGACATTTTCCATGAAGGTTTCTTGACCTCCTGGATTCAACTCTACCTCTTCTTCTACTACTCTATGCTCATTAGGTTGTGCTGCCTTTTCTAACATTTGACACACAATGTCCCTGTCGTCTGCTGACGCAACAAATGGTACAGTCTCAGCTGAGTAAGAAGACAACCACTGCTCATTGATAGTAACCTGGTGCTTCTTATAAAGTTCTGTGTTCACTAAATACCGAATTGCATCAACTATCTTTGAGGGCCTTATGGTTTCAGCCATGAAATCATGGTTATACTCCATCCTACGCTTAAGATGAATCTGAACTACTTCGGCTTCATTAAATGCCCTGGGAAGGGAAGTTACAACATTTGCAACTGGAATTGGCACATTGATCACTGCTCCTTTAATGGCACTTTGACGTCCATATCCAAGAGACTTTATGATCATAAAAGGAAGACGGGGAGAAATCAGCCTTTCTTCTAGAGGCGTCAAGCCTTTCAGGCATTCCGGAAGCTCCGGAAAATTTAGGCCATTTGTAATAGAAGCCTTTGGTTTTTTCCCTGACTTATACTGCGGCTGCAGGTTTTGCAAAAGCTAAACCTATTATTATGGGATGGAAACATAGAGGAAAGATACAAAATATCAACACTATCTGCCTCACTACACTTTTCCTCTATGACCTCACGCGAAATTTTGTCCACTTGATGTGGAAACCACAAACCTTTGCAACATATGCAAACCTGATCGGGTCCCTGCTTGACTGTCTTATTAAAATTGGCTATTAGGCAATCTGAACTAGTTTTAACCTGCGATATCCTATCATCTGGAAGGGTATTCGCACGGTCCACTCTATTGCGGGACGCGTTTCTCCTATTCTCTGCTATCCTATTGGTGCAAATACTCCTATATAGACTCACTCTTTGCGACATATTCCTATGGGCTTCAAAGGCCTCACGTTGAGCTCGAACGACGCGAAGTGTCAGCAAGTTGTTCTTGTAATCTGATTGGCGAAGAAGCCCGAAGAGTAGTGTGACGAATTGTGTCCGGTAATTGCTCAACGGCCCTAAATGTTCTATTACTTCTGCGGACTCGATGCTGTTGACTATCTCTAACCCTTTCAGCTTCCCTAAATTCGAAATTTTGCCTACGTTCTCTATGTGCCTCTAGATTATTTACGCGTTCCTGCTCAGAAAAGTCTATATCTGACCTATTCAAACGATTTCTTTTTCGCTGTGTTTGACTCCTATTGCAAGCTGACTTTCTCTTAAGTCTAGGCATCTTCTAATATATAAGTTTTAAAATAATATATAGGTATGTTAAAAATAAAATTCTTATAAATTAATTTAATTTGAATATATATTTATCAAAAATTAATATATAGTTATATATATAAAATAAAGTTAGTATATTTATTTATATATATAAATATATTCATATATTTAAATAGATATATATATATTATAATTATATTCATATATTTAAATAAATATATGTATATTATTTAAAATAATTATATTATAAATGAAAATAAATATCTAATGAAAGAACAAATAATAATAAAATTTAATAAGGAAAATAAAAATAAACAAAATGTGGAAAAAAGAATAAATATAAATCAAAGAAATAATAAATTAAACCTGCAAGAAATTCCAGCGAAAATTCCAATTTGAATCGCGGAAACGAACCGATACCGATGTTCACGTACAATCACACACACTTCAGAAAAGTCTATACACATATATGTATGCATGCACAAAAATACGTTACGCTGTGTACCGCACTTTTCTAAAATTGCGCGCCACGTTCCGGGCAGGGCGCAATCATTCACACGCATAAAAAATGTTCCGTTAACGCATAACAATCACACACGAGGATTTACTTATTATATACTCGACTTATATTAATTTGAATTAAATGTTAAATGTATCACGAACACGCGAATTAATTATATATTATTTTATATTTAATATCGAAAATACAAATGATAATCGACAATCGACGACGACACCGAACACGCCAATCGCAAACTACAAATTAACATAACACTGAAGCGCGCTGCCACCTTGCAACAATTTTGATACGTTGCCAATAATTTATCGCCGCAATTAAAAAGTGCGCGAAACCTTAAATTTATAATAATGATCTATAGAATCTAATATACATACAAAATATACATATATTAAAAAAACAAAGTAGAAGAAATGTGAGTACATTTTTTCAAACATAGTTTCAATAGACGTGGGGATATAATATAATTTACACATATTAATATAATTTATATGCAAAACATATGAAATATATATCGATATGTTTAATCTATATTAAAAGCTATCGATATGATAGCTCATAATATATCGTGAAATCTAAATTAATATTTATTTAATAAAAAGTCAATATATAAATTAATAAATAATAATAATAATATGTCTATATTAGAAATCTAGTAAATACCTGCATTCATGCATGCCGATCAACCACGCTATTGGTTGTATATAATTTTACATATGCATGTGTGAACACAAATTAAGTATGTATAAGTGTTTGCATTTATGCACATGTATTTTGGGTAATTGACATGTGCATGAAAAAGAAGAGTCGAGAAACAGCTCGCGCTTCGCGCTCGCATCGTTTATCCTTTTCTTTCATACACAAGTAATTTAGTTCTGACGTCATCGACAAGTTCTTTGCTGGTCGAAGTGTCGAAATGGTATGTATAAGTGTTTGCATTTATGCACATGTATTTTGGGTAATTGACATGTGCATGAAAAAGAAGAGTCGAGAAACAGCTCGCGCTTCGCGCTCGCATCGTTTATCCTTTTCTTTCATGCACAAGTAATTTAGTTCTGACGTCATCGACAACTTCTTTGCTTTCTTCATATTCATATATATACGCCACCTATTGGTTGAGTGTTAGCATATATTTATGCACATGTATTTTCGGGAATTGACATGTGCATGGAAAAGAAGAGTCGAGAAACAGCTCGCGCTTCGCGCTCGCATCGTTGTCCTTTTCTTTCATGCATAAGGAATTTAGTTCTGACGTCATCGACAAGTTCTTTGCTGGTCGAAGTGTCGAAATGGTTTATCTAATAACTTCAGTGTTTATTGTCTGATCGGATTGCAATTTGGAGGATAAGTTCATATATTATTTATCTATATATATGCTAAAGCAGAACGTTAAGAAATGAGTTCTTCGAATGTAAATAGCAATGTAAACCAAAATTGGCGGTTTGCGGGGGCGGTAGGCGTGTTATTCCAAATTGAAAATAAACTTGATCTGCGTATGGTATACAGGAATCTTCATGCTAAATTTGGTGTCCGTAGCTTTTGTAATAGCTGAGATCGGCGCGTTCATCCAGACAGACAGACAGACGGACAGACAGACGGACATGGCTCAATCGACTCGGCTATTGATCCTGAGCAAGAATATATATACTTTATGGGGTCTCCGACGCCTCCTTCTGCCTGTTACATACATTTGCAC